>JAGSMP010000232.1:0-600000 GCA_029286625.1 Parnassius orleans | reverse complement strand
AAGGCAAGAGTGAATTGAATAAGCTTTTGTTAAGTCAGTGCGCTTCACCATCTTAGGCTACATCACCATTTACCATCAGGTGGGATTGTAGTTAAGCGCTGGCTTAGTATAATAATAAAAAAAAAATGTAATGCATCTTTAACTAATTATTATTTTGTTAATGTATATCTGTAGAGTAAAGTGATAGAAAATAACTATTTTTATGCAAATAAGCTAGAAAAATTTAGCACAGGATTGTTAACATGCACGTTATATTTTAAATGAAGGGCGTTAACCTGTGTCCGATGGAAACAACGCCGATTCACGGGCACAGTGTGTGAATATCTATCAAATAATAGTTGTAGTTGTACCTACACTTTACTCTCTACCTATGTCCTATGTTGCCGCATGATCAGTTTGTGACAATCATTTGTTATTGTTGAATTAGTTACTATTGATACTTAGCATAATTAGTGTGGAGTGGCATCGAGGTTAGCGATTTGTTGCTCACCTAGGTCAATGATTAATAATTATGTTAAAAAGAACTTTATTGCGTGGCAATAATGAATTATGATAGGAAAAACATACAAAGACAGTAAAGATAAGAATTATAGGTGTATCTTCGTTATTTATAAATAGGTATACGAAATCGCTACTGAACTTTACCATTACGGCAACAAAAAATAAATAAATATAATACTTAGATAAATTACGTACTATCTTTCGTTTGTAGTAGTTAAATTATTTACAAATTATTTTAAGTATGAAACCTTATGTCTCTTGCCAATAGTTTTATCAATGTTTTTTTATTGTTAAATAATATAGCTATCTTAAAATAAAGCGCTATGTTATAATAATATTAATATTACCGTCCACAAACCCTTCAAGATAATATTATTTTACTCCCACCTACTTTGGAATGTTAAATATAATAACTAATATAACTATTGTTTTGTTTGTGCTCAGATCGTATTTTGAGAACGAACATTTTTCCTCTACATCTGCATTTTGATTCTTAATCGAGGATAAATGTAGATAGATGTCTATGGGCCACAGCATCACTACCAACTTACACTACACTCGTGGACTGTATGCTCCTTTGTCACCCTTATTCTATAAAAAAAAGTTAGTTCTTTTTACAAATTTAAGTACACATAACATTTTGGAGAGATACCGTTGAATTAATAATGTATAAGCTCATAAAGTAGGTTAACAGTTAAATAAAAGTTAAGAATTGTGTAACGGCCAAAGTTTACCAATGCTACTTTCTAATCGTCCTGCAGCAAGAAAGTAAACCCTCTAGCTGATACCACGGATACTACGGATACCTGTTAATGATATGAGTTACAATGTTGTTATTAGATGTTTTTGTTATTATTATATGTTTTGCGTGTTGTCGTCAAAATAAACCTGTTTTAAACCTACTTCAGAGTTATTTTATTAGATTACTGTTACAGATTAAATTTGGAAATAAACGTTGAAATTATTAAATCTACACCCATCTTTCTTTGGTAATGAAATTGTACGGTTGCAGTTTTGCCAGTTTCAAGTAATAACAAATTATCCTTTAAATTAAATTTGTTTAAAATTTCTTTACAATATGTTGATGCGTCACATTGCGAAGCTTTTGGGAGATGTTGACGGCAGCTTGAGCCAGCAGACAGTCGATTACGACAGTATCTCAAGGCGCATATGCAGACACAATAATTTGAGGTTTACATTAGAAGTACCATCGGAGCACTTGTTTCATCGTTTCCGTTTCCAATAGTTCACATGCGCAGGTGCTAAATACACAAAATTGCATAACTTTAACGTATCAAAATCTACTTCAAACCATTAATTATACTATAATACAGGAGCAGCATCCGCCGTTATTCAAGTTCCTGCCAAAACTTGAAAGATGAATATTCTTCTAGTCGACTTGAATATTTTTTAATTTTGACTAGATAGGTAGCTTTTTGGCCAATATTTTAAGTCTGCGATTAATTTCGAAAATTATATCTATTAGACAAATCGATATTTAGTCGGCTCGTGTTTAATTTAACGAGATTCGATAAGATCGGTGGTAATTTTTTAAACTACAACATCCAAATTTAGTTAAATGAACCACAACACGGGTCATGGGTGACCCCAAATAAAAAAATGATTACTTACAAAATATCAAACTTTAATAAACAATTAATTTACATTAACTTAAACAATTATTACAAGTTTTTTTGGATATTACTGGAATGCTTAAGGAAAAAAAAAACTTAGTAAAAATCTTAAAATTGATTGGTAACAAATAGGTAACCTATGTTGTGCACATATATTTTTGGAGCACTTAACACATTTCTCTCTGCCCTTCCTATCTTTGGCTATAGTGCATAAATAGCAGCGGGAACTTGAAGTTGATCGAGCTTGGGCTACCTGGGCACTGTTTTCTTCATCTACTCCCAAAACATGAAGCATTATCACTTTAAGAGATTGGGGCAAATTTTTGACCTCATCAAGGCGGCGTTTCACGTAGGGCTGTACTAATTGAAGGCTTAGGTTTCTTAGAAAGTTATTTCTTTTCAGTTTACTGCTGCGAATGTTTGCCTTGAGTATTACATATGAATTTATACCTCCAGCATCAAGCATGCCGTAGAAAAATCTTAGCGGCCACTTACGTGTTTTTCTTGCTGTTGTCTTAGTATGACTTAATTGGTCAAACGTGTCAACGCCGCCTTTCGTGGCGTTATAATCCAGTATAATTGCGGGTTTTTGTGTATTAGGGTCAATTTCATCGCTGTTGTGCATTGTAGAAATCAGGACAACACATTTGTTTTTCTTCGGGACATCATCATTACAACTTTCATGCCATATTTATCAGGTTTTTGTGGCATATATACAATAAATTTACTTTACAGCGACCACGGAAACCAAGTATTTGTTCGTCTACTGTTACATATTCCGACGGAGTGTAGTACTCACGGCATAGTACTTGAAATTTGTCCCATACTTCACGAAGCGCTGCAAAATTATCATTGACTTTCCTTGCTTCACGTGTCTCATGATCATCAAACCGCAAGTAATTTACCAAGAATTCGAACCTGTTCTTTGACATTGTGGCTCTGAAAATAGGTGGACCATCCACAATCGACCATAACTCGGACAAGTTTCTTTTAGCTGTTTTGTATAAACCACTAGGATACATTATTCCAAAAAAGCCATCAACTCCCCTTTATCAGTTTTATGTTCGGATATATGTTCAATTTCTGCAGTTTCATATCCATCTTCGCCCGAAGAACTGGAGGTTTCACCTTTATATTCCTCCAAAAGTTTCTCTATGTTATTACTTCCAAGGGCTCGTGACGTTGAGGCCATATTGAAGGACTATTCGTGAAATAAATTTCGATAACCACAACACGGTTCGCGGGCGACCCCAAACTGTAATATCTCCGAACCTAATGAGCGTGCGCACCCCGCCATGCATCACGGGCCACTGATTACCAATTACGGAAGGTACCTAGACGCACAGTGTTGTAGGTGCAAAACTCGCTAAATAAAAATAAAAATACTTGTGCGTGGGGTCACCCATGACCCCATGTTGTGGTTCTAGGGTTAAGTGTGACAAAATAGAGAATATTTTTTTTAATGTAACTCTAATAAGAGAACATTGGGATTGTGATATTCAGTTTCCACCATAAGTAAGAAAAGTTCAAAAATGTTTGGTAATCTATTATCGTAATACATAATACTATTTTGAAATTACTATTGCAAAGTTTAAATGAAATATTGTAAATGATCAGGTAGGCAAAATAAAGAAGGAATAGTTTTTATATTTTTTTATCAAAATTATTTGTTTATGTTGTGATCCATCCAAGACCGTTCACTTCACCTGTGCTACTGAACGCACCATATGCGTTGAGGCATTTTATTTCTATTGTTGAGGGACTAAAAAATACCTAATTTCCGATTGATACCTCTTACCCATGGAGGATATGGGGTGATGGATTCTCCTGAGCCGCCATCATGCAGCAAAAAATACATAAAGATAAATAACGATTTTAATAATTCAATAAATACTAACAAACCATTAAATGTCTCTTCTGTGATGGTATATTTTTTATATAGCCATTATAAAAATCTAAAGCCGTTATCTCTCTTTTTCCAACTATTCTAAGTGATTTAAAATAAATATATTTTCTGTCTCTACATAATATCCTTATGGCATTAGTTTTCTTACAATATTCTATAGTACCAGGGGGTTTATTAGATTGTTCAACTTCTTCAAAATTGTGCAGAAATGCATTAAAAAGTTTTAGTTCTTTGTCTCTATATTTCGTTTTAAGAGGATAAATTCCATAGATTGCTCGGTATAAATTGTATACATCTACGGCATTCATTTCTGTCCATCTCACTTCACTTATACTTTTATTGATTTTTTTCGCTGGAAGAAATAAAATAAATAAATATATATAGTAAATTTAATCTTTATTTCCATCTGTTTCATAATTGAATATTTTACTCTCATATACAAATTCACTCATCTAAAATGTAAATTGTCTTTAAAGTAATAAAGTAAATAACAATGGCTTAATTCCATACAACTTATGCAAAACGCAAATTTGGCAGTAAGTTTTTACAATCGAAAACAATTCAAAGTAAAATTATTTTCGAGATATATATATAATTTTTGCTAAATAGTAAAAATCACCCCTAGGGCATTTGTTTCTCGTAAAAAGTTTGAAAATTGTATTACAACCATGTCCAATTAAAATGAATAGTTTAAATACAATGTAGTAAAAAAAAAATGTAGTTTCGATTCAATGTATAAGATGTATAAGATACATAACTTTAGCTCTACCTGCTACCTTAAGTTTCATGGAACTGGGAACTAAAAACAGGAATATAATATAGGTCGGGGAAAAAGTTTCTTCGTATTTTGTTTGTATAAAATTAAAGAAAAATCTCTTTGGTTGTATGTTTGTATATGGCTGGTTTTAATATCAATACATATAGGACATTAAGAAAAAGAAAAATAAAAGGTAAAAAAACACTTTCCCGCCATTTTTCAATTGTTTTTCTGTCCGCCAAAATGAGTGAATCTAACGAAGAAATTCGATACATTCTGGTTTTATTACAAAAAAGGGAAAAATGCGACTCAAGCTGCGAAAAAAAAAAACTGTGACGTTTATGGAATGCAGTGTCAGTAAGAGTAGCACAAAGTTGATTCAAGTGTTTTCAGTATGGGAAAATTTTTGCTAAAGATGCAGCTCGGTCTGGTCGGTTGCTCTTATACGGATAAAGTCGATGCCATTTTTGAAAAGTGGAGCATGATCTGCATATTAGTAGTTACGACATAGCCGAGGAATTGAGGATTGACCATAAAATAGTTTTGACCCATTTGAAAAATTTGGCTATACAAAAAAGCTCGATATTTGGGTACCACACGAGCTCACTGAAAGAAACCTAATGAATCGTGTACTCATTTGCGATTCTCTATTGAAACATAATGAAACCGAACCATTTTAGAAAAGATTGATCACTGGTGATGAAAAGTGGATCACCTATGACAAGAACGTGCGAAAAAGATCATGGCCCGGAGGCGAAACCCGGATTAACACGTAATAAGGTGGTGCTGTGTGTATGGCATCGTTTATTATGAGCTTTTATCGCCGGGCAAAAAAATCGATTCGGATCACGACTCGGAACTAATGAGACTCGAGCAAGAAATTGAGAAAAAACGGCCGGCTTTGATCAACAGAAGAGGAGTCGTCTTTCATCATGATAACGGCAGGCCACACACATCTTTGGCCACTCAGCAAAAATTGAGAGAGCTTGGTTAGAAGTGTTAATGTATCCACCATATAGTTCTGACCTTGCATCCTCAGATTTTCACCTGTTTTGGTCTCTTCGGAATTCTTTGGGTAATGTTAGGTTAACATCAAGAGAGGACTGTCAAAACTACTTGTCGAATTTTTTTTATCAATAATCCAAAGGTTTCTACAGCAACGGGATTATGTCACTACCTACAAGATGGCAACAAGTTATCGAACAAAATGGCACATATATATTATAATTAAATGTAATTAAACTTTGAAAAAAAAAAATGTCTTGAATTTGTATATAAGATACGAAGAAACTTTTTCCCCGATCTATTATCCATACTCCATACTAATATTATAAATGCGAAAGTGTGTTTGTTTGTTTGTTTGTCCTTCTTTCACGTCGCAACAGAGCGTCGGCATGGCATGATTATTTGTATGGGGATAGTTCGGTGGCTGTAGAGTGACATAGGCTACTTTTTTTAGCGGAAAAACATATCATTCCCGTGGGAAAATCGAATATGTTGCAAAATTAAATTCAGCTAGGTGGCGTCACCGTGATTCTACAAGACGGACGACGGTACGATGGACGAACACAGAAGATCAGAACATGGATTATTATGTCTTTTTACCAAAATTAAGATAAAAAATGTATGGATCTGTATTTTTCCACGCAGGACCGGGAAGAGAGCGATATAAAACATAAAATTCACCAGCTGATTTTCTTCAAACGTTTTGGTGCATCGTAATTCACAGAATAGGCGATAACCTCGCAGACGATATTAAGTAATCCGTTGATGCTCTGCCTACCCCGCAAGGGTTACAGGCGTGATTATAAGTATGGATCAGAAATACTATCACCACCTGTCACGCTTTCACCCTTAACTATTACTTAACAATGGTAGAAACAGTTCTTAGTAAGCCTTATTAATAAGCCTTAGTAATATTTATTGAACGGAAATGAATACAGTTCTTATATGTGGTTATGAATGAATCGGTATTACAATAAGAAAAATTGTGCAAAATTATAAGAAAATAATTTTTTGAGAGTTCTTATTAACTAACGTATACATAGTTTGGATTTATATTGGCTTTCATTTTCGGATTTGTGTATTTTCTTGGATCGGTTTTGTTGATTTGGTTGGTATTCCTTTATACATATTTAGACTCTGGCTTTGATTTTGGATTTTGTTTATTTAGAATCGTGAATTGGTTTTCGTTGTTTTAGGTTGTTTAACAATATTTCAAAGGAATATTAATAGTATAGATAGTGTATACGGTACCTATACACTTACTTCTTTTTTTCGTTGGTTATATTTATATTGACTACTGCTTTCGATTTCGGTTTTCTGCGATTTGTTTTGTGATTTGGTTTAAGTTGATTCGATTTTTTGGCTATCGTTTTCGGATTCGTGTTGTGTCTTGAATTGGTTTTGTTGTTTTGATTTTAAAAATATTTAAAAGGAATATTTATTCCTTTTAGATATTTTGGATTTGCTTTTAAAAAAAATATTTAAAAGGAAATTTAATTCCTTTTAGGTATTTTAACGTTTTTTATAAATAGGTTTTTTCTTACTTCATAATGCCTCGCAAACGTAAGTCCAGCCTTTCAAGAGTATCTTCTCAAAGACAAGCGAAAAGATTAGCTCGATCGCTAGAATCTTTAGAAGATGCTGAACTGAGAAGGCAAGAACAAGCAGAGCGTCAGGCTGCTTTTAGAGCATCTGAGACACCTTCTCAACGTCAGCAAAGGCGTCTTGAACAGACAAAGCGTCAGGCTGCTTTAAGAGCTTCCGAAACACCTCCTCAAAGTCAGGAAAGGCGTCTTGAACAGGCAGAGCGTCAATCTACTTTAAGAGCTACTGAAACACCTGCTCAAAGTCAGCAAAGGCTATTCGAACAATCGGAACGTCAGGCCGCCTTAAGAGCCGCGGAAACACCTGATGAAACTCAACACAGACTCATTGAGCAAGCTGAACGTCAATCTACTATAAGGGCATCTGAAACACCAGAACAGACACAGGCGCGAAGAAATGCAAATGCACAGCTCCAAGCTGAACGTCGACAAAATTTTCAAAGAAACAATTGGTCGGTTTTTAATGACGCAGCATTCAATTATGATCCGTTGATTGATTATAAAAATCACAGGTTAGTTGTTATCGGACTGATAGACAAGGCGTGTCGATTTTGCAGCGCTTTAAAATGGAAAGATGAGACCGCAGGCATGTGCTGTTCCAATGGCAAAGTGTCTCTTCCGTTACTTGGGGAACCAGAAGAACCTTTGAAAACTCTCTTTTTATATGATGCTAATGAGTCACGGCGCTTTTTAAACAGGATCCGGAAATATAACTCATGCTTTCAAATGACGTCCTTCGGAGTTGACCGGGAAATAATAATGCCGGGATTTTCGACTACATTTACGGTGCAAGGGCAAATTTATCATAGAATAGGTTCACTTTTTCCAGCTGAAAACGAACAACATAAATTTTTACTAGTATATTTTATGGGTGACGAAGAAATTGAGGTAGACCGTCGCTGCCAATTTATCCAGGGAGTTGAGAGAGACACAGTGTTCAAAATTCAAAGATTTCTTGCATGAACGTAACATTTTAGTCAAAACATTTAAAACTGCTTTAGAAAACCTACCTGAAGAGGATTATAAAGTCGTCATTCACGCAGATCGGACCCCTCGAGGAGAGCATGAAAGGCGCTACAATGCACCTTTGATAAACGAAATAGCAGCCATAATTAGTGGTGATCAATTTTCTTCACGAGACATTGTCTTGCGAGCACGTGATGATACGTTGCAACGGGTAGCCGATACACACAAGTTTTATGACGCTCTGCAATACCCATTGATTTATTGCAAAGGACAAGAGGTTATCATTTTCAAATTCCACTCATTAACCCGGTCACAAAGGAGCCTACTCCGAACAAAAAAGTATCATGTATGGATTTTTATGCGTATCATATGATGTTGCGAGAAAATGATTTTAACCTCTTAGCCCGGTGTAGACAATTATTTCATAAATTTTTGGTAGACATGTATGTGAAGGTAGAAAGTGAACGTCTCCGTTATATATCTTTAAATCAAAAAAAGCTGCGCGTTGAGAATTATATACATTTACAAGATGCAGTTTCTAGCGACGCCAATGTAAACCCCAGAGATTTAGGTAAAATGGTAATTCTGCCCTCATCATTCGTTAACAGTCCCCGCTACCTACATGAGTACACACAAGACGCATTCGCCTATGTACGAACTTACGGAAGACCTGATCTTTTTGTTACTTTTACTTGCAATTCCACATGGAAAGAAATAACCGAGGAGCTAATGCCGGGCCAAAAAAGTACTGACAGACACGATTTAGTTGCTAGAGTATTTAGATTAAAAGTACAAAAATTAATGTATGTAATTAACAAAGGAAAATTTTCGGAGAGGTGCAGTGCTTCATGTATTCAATTGAATGGCAAAAAAGAGGATTACCGCATGCCCACATTCTAATATGGCTTAAAGAGAAGTTGCGGCCCAGCCAAATAGACGACATAATAAGCGCAGAGATTCCGGATCCTGAGCAAGATAAAGAATTGTATGATACCATCGTCCGAAATATGATTCACGGTCCATGTGGAGCACGAAATTCAATATCGCCATGTATGAAAGAAGGAAAATGTACAAAGAAATTCCCTAAACAGCTATTAAAAGAAACAGTGCACAACGACAATGGCTACCCTTTATACAGACGCAGAGCTCCCGAAGATGGTGGCAGGAAAGTTACAATCAAATCTCGCTCTGGAGCGTTCGAAACCTTAGATAACAGCTGGATTGTCCCGTATTCGCCCATTCTATGTAAAATGTTTAATGCCCACATTAATGTAGAAGCATGTAGCTCTGTCCGCGCAATCAAGTATATCTGTAAGTACATAAATAAAGGAAGCGACCAAGCAATATTTGATCTCAGGAGTGAAGGTGAGGCAAATCCCGTTAATGAAGTACAGACCTTTCAAGCAGGGCGTTATGTCAGCAGTAACGAGGCAGCGTGGCGTCTCCTTGGCTTCCCTTTACACGAAAGGCACCCAACAGTTACTCACCTTGCTGTGCACTTAGAAAATGGAGAGCGTGTATATTTCACCGAAAGAAATTTCCAAGAAAGAATTGCATCACCGCCAAAAACTACACTAACAGCCTTCTTTCAACTTTGTCAAACCGACCCCTTTGCAAAAGCGTTGTTATATTCTGAAGTCCCCCGCTATTATACTTGGAACACATCTAGGAAGGAGTGTAAACGCCGTATTCAAGGCGCGCCTGTTGCAAATTGGCCCGGTGTAAAGTCATCAGATGCCCTTGGTCGTGTGTATACCATCCATGTAACTAATTTTCAATGTTTCTGTTTACGATTGCTGCTGCACCATGTTCGGGGTCCTACAGGATATAAAGACCTTAAAACTGTCAACGGTCAGTGATGCGCAACTTATAGAGAAGCATGTGAAGCTCTGCATCTTTTAGAAAACGATAATCACTGGAATGAAACCATGGAGGAAGCTGTGCAGTGCCAGTCACCAGCCAAAATTAGGGATCTTTATGCAATTGTCATATCATCTTGCAGGCTATCTAATGCACATAAATTGTGGGACAAATATAAAGTGCATGGCGGAAGATATTTTGCGAAGGTTATAGCAGACACGCGAACATGACATACAATGAACACATTTATAATGAAGCACTTGGAAAAATTGAAGATAAAGTAATGGCAATGGTAGGCAAAAATTAAGCGACTTTGGAATGATAAGCCCTCAGCGAACAACCGAAAATGAACTAAGTGATGAAATTATACGTGAAACAAACTACGATATACCAGCTTTGCAGCAGCAAGTAGCCGAATTTGTACCCCTTGCTTCCCGAACAAAACGAGTTTTGATAAAGTATTAGGACAAATTGAATCTGGAAATGGTGCACTTTTCTTTTAGATGCCCCTGGAGGAACTGGGAAGACATTTTGTTAAATTTATTATTAGCGCAAGTACGGAAAGATAAAAACATTGCTGTGGCCGTAGCTTCCTCCGGTATAGCCGCCACGCTGCTAAGCAGGGGCCGCACTGCACATTCTGTTTTAAACTCCTCTAAATCTAGCCCAGGAAGAATCGCCGATCTGCAACTTTAGCAAAAATAGTGCACGAGGTATAATGCTACGACAATGCAAACTTTTAGTGTGGGACGAGTACAATGTCGCATAAAAAGCTGTAGAAGCACTAAATCGAACGCTCCAGGATTTGCGCAGCAATACCGATGTAATGGAGGAATGGTGATTTTGGCTGGTGACTTTCGCCAAACTTTACCTGTCATTCAAAGGCACACCTGCAGATGAAATTAAAGCATGCCTCAAGTCGTCTATTTTATGGAACAAGGTGACAAAATTCAATTTAACTACGAATATGAGAGTGCATTTGTATAATGATATCAATGCTGGAAACTATGCTGACACACTATTAAAAATTGGCGATGGGCGGTTGGAAACGGATGCCGAGGGCTGCGTTAAATTGACGAGAGATTTTTGTAATTTAGTACAGAGTCATTCCGAATTAATTGCGAGCGTTTATTCAGATTTAACGAACAACATGCATGAAGACAAATGGTTATGTGAAAGGGCGATTCTTGCACCAATCGAACTCAAAATCAAACCGTAGAGCGTTAACAAAATAAATTCAGATATATTAAGCGAAGTAGCAGGAGAAATAACAGATTATTTGTCAGTAGACACAGTTATGGGGACACAGAACAGAGCACTTCATATCCCGTAGAGTTTCTAAATTCTCTAGAGTTGTCAGGTGTGCCCTCACATAAGCTTCAATTAAAATTAGGCGTCCCAGTCATGCTAATGCGAAATTTAGATGCTCCTCGGTTATGTAACGGGACAAGGCTGCGTGTGACACATCTTGGACGGAACATAATCGGTGCTACAATTTTGACAGGCGTAGGAAAAGGTGAAAATGTTATTATACCACGGATCCCTATAATTCCCACAGATCTTCCTTTTCAATTCAAAGGTTGCAGTTCCTATTAAGCTCAGTTTTGCAATGACAATTAATAAAGCGCAAGGGCAAACGTTACAGGTAGCGGGGTCAACTTAGAAAACCGTGCTTCTCTCATGGTCAGATGTATGTAGCATGTTCGCGTGTGTCAAATGCCCAGAATCTCCACATTCTTTTCCCGAATGGAAAAACATATAACATTGTGTACAGTAGCGTCTTAAAATAGTGTTCAGTTAGTTTTTTTTTCCAAAACTCCCACAATCAATTAATCAGAATTCCCACAGATCTTCCCTTTCAATTCAAAATTTCCTATTAAGCTCAGTTTCCTTTCAACTCAAAAGGCTGCATCTCTGACGGATCTTTTATTTGGCTCAGTTTCCTTTCAATTCAGAAAACTGCATCTCTGACGAATCAATTTAGCTCAGTTTCTTTTCAAAAGTCTGCATCCCTGACGGTAATTATGCTCAGTTTCCTTTAATTAAAAAATATCCCATTTCCATTTGGAATAAACAGGCTTGTAGGGGGGTTTTTGTGAGTTTTGACCCTCTACATATAATTGATATGTAGTATATTAATGTAGGTTGTATCTTCTACGTTACGGGATGTGGTAATTAAAACTGTGTCCGTTTCCGTAGAGAGCGTTTATTGTACTGAAAATCCTTATGAATAAAAATGTAATTATAGTGAACGTGTCGCGCGCGCAGGCATAATATCAGCATTATTTTCTAAACTGTTGAAATATCATGTACTTGCTCGTACATCTTGCCAATTTTATAAACAAGAAGAAAGTTTAAGGCGATGAACCCCTATTGAGTTTACGGGCAGCCGTTGCGATCACCGCATCCACACTATCGATGTCCGAGACCCCATGCTCCGATGAATGTCCTTGGGTTGGCTGCTCGACATTGTTGGGGTCTGGCTTGTCGCGAATTCGCGCTGCAGCCTTGACATCTTCTTTTCAGCCGGAATGTCCCCATGCAATGAAGGCTACAATAATAAATCCGACTACGGTGTACAACACATAGTTGTGTGTCATGTGTGAGTGATTGTACACTCAGTGTTTGTTGCTGTTCCTTGACCTTATCAATGTTGTTTTTCAGCTCTTGTAAGGCGTCTTTATGATCTTCAGGTCCAAATGTATGATTAAAGTCTGTCAGTATGTGGTTCAGGCTTGATTCACGCATGTACATTCTTTCTTCACTGCCTGTTAGTTTCAACTCGCTGTGATAGTCGTTGCGAGCATGAATGATGAAGCTTTCTCCTTGAGCATACACCCAAGTCCGGTAACATAATCCCCGTGCCGTGTAAGTGCTGTGACGTCACTCCAGCTGGGCAGAAAATGCGCATCGTGCAGTCTTCGCAACAGGAGAACAGCCACGCGCCACGATTGTGTAATCGCACCCACCTGTCGTTGCAATCCAATACTCTTGTGCGGCATGTTGATAAGTCGCCATTGTTTAATATTTGCGCTTCACATAATGTATCGGCTACCTTAATGTTGTAAATAGGTTGATAGATAGCACATAACATTTTGTTTTCTTGCAGATTTAAGCATGATGATACATCTCGGTTTTCTAAGGGTATTATCATGTCCCTTTTAGGTTTACAGCAAGGTATTCAGATGTGAGTACTATAGTTTTCTGTGTGTCCAGTTATTTGCGGAATAGGAATGATGCGGTTAAGTTCATATTGTTCGTTGTTTATGCGGTAGCTTCACTTCGAATATTATGTATGCACTTGTTAAGCGCACGTGTACTCGCGCCAGCTTGTATAGGCTTCGCGTGCAATGGCGTGTGTTCACAGGGTAGCGATAACTCGCGGTAAATGACCGGAGATGATGTTGAGCTGATCTTCAAATTGGTTGGGCTTGATGAGATGGGTGTCAACTCTCCGTCCTTCACGTCAGTTACTAGGTCTAGGAGTTGCTGTTGTATTTGTCGTATGTTTGAAATGATCAAGTTCACGGCCAGAGCGGTAGCTGTTATGTACATAGCATTGTCATGGCTGATTTGTATGCGTTTTTCCGTTTCAGCGAGATGATTGTCGATGATACGAAATTGTGTGTTCATTACTACCTCGTTTCTTTTTAGAAGATTATGTTCACTTTCGATGATCAATGTGTGATTTTGTAGAGATTCAATAGATGATTTTCGTTTGACTGGATTATGTTGATATCCTTCACGTACTGATTGGCAAATCTCTCATCCAGAGTACCAAAAGGAGTTTGCTAGGTATCCTATTCCATTCACTAGTCCTCTTTTTCTTCGAGACGGTCCATGTTCTGATCGTAAGATATCGTTATAGTGTTGAATTTCGTTAAGTTCGTGTTGAAACTGGGATGAAATTGTAAGATAGGCTGCTTCATTCTTGCATAATGTGTTCAAATGGTTGACATAGTTTTGTATGTTGTCCAAACTCCGCCAATATGTCGTCATGTTGTAGTATACAACCATTTTCCACTTATCTTTAATAATCTGCACATCAGACACCTTGTAAAAATAAACGACTCTTGAACTGCTAAGCCTTGTTATGTTGATCATTTGTTGCGTAGTAGGTCCAACACACATCGAAAATATAAGTAGTAACGTACAAAAAGTTGTTGAAGTGTTTTTGCCGTTGTTGTTTCTTCGTTTTCTTTGTGTATTTATTGCAGGCTTCGTAGTGTCAACGTCAGAAGATGCAGTTGTGTAAGATGACGGATCCAACGGACGTGACAATTTTGTAATCGGTCGCTTCATATTACTTGTTTTAGTTTTCAGTGTGACGACTCGTACCGGCCGTCCGCACCTGGGTGAGTCTCAACACCGTCCCAGGATCCATTTGGCAGGAGGAATGTTGTCTTCTCTGACGATAACGACGTCCCCAACTTCTAAGTTTTAGTAGGAAAGTGCCATTTGCTTCGAGTTTGTAGAGTTTGAAGATAGTCAGTAGACCACCTTCTCCAGAAGTCCTTGTACATTTTCTCCGTAAGTTGCCATCTTGTAGAAGGTCATGTCATTACCCTCAGCGGATAGTGGTGATTCTAGAAGGCTCGCCGATTAGGAAGTGAGCTGGTGTCAAGCAGTCAAGGTCTTCGATATTCTCTGACAACGCCACCAGGGGCGAGAGTTGAGACATCCTTCAATCTGCGCCAACAGTGTAGAAAATTCCTCGAACGTAAGTTTTGATCCCCAAGTACTCGTTTGAGGTGATGTTTCAGCTTTTACTGCAGCTTCGTAGAGTCCACCAGCAGTAGGCCAGGAAGAGCGTTAAATGCCATTCAATGCCCCACTCTGACATGTTAGTTATGACGTCATTGTTTATGTAGCATTGTAATGCCTCCTTTCGTTGTTTTTCAATGCTCTTGCTGCGCCCACGAAGTTGGTGCCGTTGTCGCTGTAGATGTGACGAGGCTTTCCTCGGCAGGCACACATTCGTTTCAAGGCGTTCAGAAAAGCCACTGTGCTGAGATCGGAGACAAGTTCGAGGTGAAGAGCTTTGTGCACAGACACACAAATACAGCTACGTAGGCCTTCATTGTCTTTATTCCTCTGCCCTTGTTAGCCTTTACCTCCACATGCCCAGTGAAATCTACACCGGTGTGTGAAAGGCCGGGATGGTGTGACGCGTGGAGGTAAATCACCCATAAGTTGGTTGTTGTTGATAGTGAAGCGATGACGTGATGCACCGTATAAGTCGTTTTTCACTGCTCTCAAACCGCTGATAATCCAATATCTGTTGCGTAGATATGATAGAGTTAGTCTGGCTCCCCATGCAGGGTCCTCTTGTGCGCTTGGTCGATCAGTAACTCCGTTAACCTGTCATTGTAAGGTAAGATAATTGGATGTTTTGTTCTTGACTTAAGTTGGCATTTTCCAGACGTCCTCCCACACGTAAGATTTCGTGTTTGTCCAGGAATGGATTTAAGTTTAAAATGCTGCTTGTTATTCGCACTTTATGATGTTTATTGAGTTGTGCAATGTCGTCGGCGAAATGATTAGTTTGTATAGCCTTGATAAGTGCATTATGTGCGTTCTGCAGGTCACTCGTTGCTAAGTACGATGACCGCATGGCATTGTTGACGTCACGTGCATTGTTTATGAACCGAAGTATCCAACTTAGGATTCGAGTTACGCGTGCCATACAGCTGTGTTTGTTTAAAGTTCTCCGATTAATGGCATCGACCTGTGACACGCAAACTTGTTTGACCTTTTTCTCTTCAACAGTTGTGTGGAATTGGTCTTGAAGTGGGAGATCGTTGTCTTTAGCCAAATAGGTCCCACCATAAATGATGATTCGCCAGTTGTAGTGGAGTTAGGCCTCTGCTGGCACAATCTGCTGGGTTATATTCAGACTTGACGTGCCTCCAGCATCCTGATGGCATGATGACAGTGATCTGTGTTACGCGATTAGCCACAAATGTGGTCCATCTTGAAGGCCCCTTGTAACCAACCCATCACGATCATAGAATCTGTCCAACCATGTATTGTTACACTCTGTGAGTTTATTGACTCTATGACCTTTTCATAAGTCGAGACAGTAGTAGGCACCGCATAGTTCAAGCCGTGGTAAAGACGGGGGTTTTCTTAATGGTGCGAGCTTAGTTTTTCCTGCCACCAGCGTGATAATTTGTTGCCCTTCTTCACTAATAGATTTACAGTAGATAACGCAGCCGTAGGCTTTCTCGGAGGCGTCACTGAATCCGTGTAACTCGATGGGTTGTTTAGTGTTACCAATCCAGCGTTGTAAAGCGATGGTATTGATAGTGGGCAATTCTTGTTGAAAGGTTGTCCACTCTTGTTGTATGTCTTCCGGAAGAGGTTCATCCCAATTTGTTGAAGCAAGCCAAGCTTGTTGAAATATGAGTTTTGCCTTCATTGTTACCGGAGACAGCCAACCAAGTGGGTCATATAATTTTGATAGGTCAGAGAGCAATGTCCGCTTCGTTGTGACGTCACGTGTGTTACTAAGTGGCGCCTTGAATGTAAACTGATCAGTGTGCGGATTCCAGGTTAAGCCGAGTGTTTTGTTACTCTCTGCGTCCTTGAAGTCAAACATATTCTGGCTTATGAGATGTTCAGGTAAAGTTTGAAGCAATCTGGGGTGGTTACTAGCCCATTTGCGAAGATTGAACCCACCGCCTTTAACAGGTCAATCAATTGGTTTTGAGCGTCTTGTGCTTCTAACATGTCGTTGCTGCCACCAAGTAGGTCATCCACATACAGCTGGTGAGTAAGGATCTCTGCCGCGAGAGGATAGCGGTGTCCATCGTCCATTACGAGTTGTATTATGGTGCGCATTGCCAAAAATGCAGCTTTGGTACCATATGTTACAGTGCACAGTTGGTATTCTTTGATGAGATCTGTAGCAGAGTCACGCCATACAATTTTTGCAGGTGTTGATCTTCATCGTGTATCAGTACTTGACGGTAAAACTTCTCAATGTCTGCAGTGTAGACGTATTGAAAGGCTCGCCAACGTAGAATCATAGATTGTAGGTCTTGTTGGAGGTTAGGCCCGCACCCATGAGATCGTTCAAGCTTTGTCCTGTACTTG
The DNA here is from genome assembly GCA_029286625.1 of Parnassius orleans. Taxonomy (NCBI): domain Eukaryota; kingdom Metazoa; phylum Arthropoda; class Insecta; order Lepidoptera; family Papilionidae; genus Parnassius; species Parnassius orleans. The sequence continues at coordinate 582,669 of JAGSMP010000232.1, read as the reverse complement.
TCTTGGCAGAGGCATTAAAGACTACGCGCAATTTTGTAGTTGTTGAGTCCAGCTTTTGTACGCCGTGATGAGGTAAGAAGTAGCTTGGCTTATGGTGTTCAGTGCATGGCGTCATGTGGCCGAGTTGTAGATATTCGTCAATAAACTTCTTGTATGACGTAGAAAATGTTTCCTGTTTGGCCAATCGTTTTCTAACTGCCGAAATTGTGCGATTGCCTGTGGCTTAGAAGTGCCCAAGGTTTGTTCGTAGTTTATTTTCATTGGAAGTCTGACTGCATATCGTCCGTCTTCTTTTCTTGTTGTTGTGGTTGAATAAATAGATTCACAGTATTCTTCCTCTGATGTTAGATTGTGATTGGTTTCGGTTATCTCCTCCATCTCCCAAAATCGAGATACATCGTCAAGATTAATGAGCACGTGGCAGTTGAAGGTTTTGATATTGCCCAGCAGTACCCAGCCCACTTTTGTCTGTTGAGCCATGGGTGCGTGTGGGTCCTCAGCATACCACTCATTACTATGTCAGCATACACTCCAGCGTCTAACAGAACGTCCACTGGTCTCGAGATGTTGAAGTCGGGATCCGCCAGTTGTATGTTCTGAATATGTGGCCAGTCTTGTTTTTCGAAGGTGTAATTAGGCAGGTTGCTGAGCATGTTGGCCATTACCATGGCTTCGATTGTAAATGAATGGCCTGTACAAAGACTCACAGTCTAACCGTACGGTTCCGTTGCTATGATGTGCTGACGTCCTATGCCTGAGACTGTGGCGTTTCGATTTTGTCTTTGCAGTCCCAGCCGTTGCGCAGCATCTTCAGTTATTAGATTTATCTGTGATCCTTGGTCGAGAAGGCATCGCAATTGAACAGTCGATCCATCAGCTGCCATCACCTTTAATTGAACGGTCGCTAGTAGGACTTCGTTATAATTTCCAGACACGTGGTTTGCCTTTTGCTGTGACGTATGTGGCTTGTTGCTAGGTATAACGTTATTTGAGACCGCGATTTCAACTTTGCGGTAAATATCGTGCAATGTTGTGTGGTGTGCTTCTTTGCACACGCGGCATCTTTTGTTGGAGTTGCATTTATTGTCGTTGTGTAAGTACAGGCAATTGCGACAAATATGTAGTTGCGAAATTGACCTCATTTTGTCTTCCGGTGACATGTCTTGAAACGACTTGCAGTAGAGTAAAATATGATTGTTTTTACACAGCGGGCAATTTTTTTCTGTGCTTGTATGATATGCTCGAAGAAAACTACGCCTGTTGGTGTTGTTAAAGTCCTTCTTAAATTGAGCTGTTGCCTCCTTGTTGGTCGAATTGTTTGACTTGTTAGGTGTCTGTCTCTTCTTTTGAACAGGTTCAAGCGCAGTAAACTTGTTTTCCAAGAAGTTTATCAGCTCATCCAAGGAAGGTAGCTCTCTCGGAGCCTTTCTGATCTCCATGTAGGCTGCATACGTGTCGGAGTCCAATTTGCCAGTGAGAATGTGCACCAGGATCGGATCCCAAGTCGTTGTGTCGATGCCCAGATTGTGAATAGCATGTATGGTCTCGACACTTGTGTCATGTAGCTTCTTCAGCTCGTATGCATTCTGTGTTTGCAACGCCGGTTGTCCCATAAGGGTTTGTATATGTTTTGTAAACAAAAGTTGTCGGTTGTTGTACCTATGGGTGAGTATCTCCAACAGGTGTCGTAATTATCAGCTGATACTGTAAGATGCTGTACGATGCGCTCCGCCTCGCCTTTAAGTTTGCCCTTGAGGTGCTGCATCTTTTGCGTTTTTGTCAACATGACATTGTTGTGGATGGCTTCACAGTATAGGTCCATGAATGTAGGCCACTGGGTATAATTACCAGAAAAAGAAGGAATCTCAATTGTAGGCACTTGCTGATGCTGTTGAGATACTGAGTTGCTTACGATTCAAACCTTTTGTAGTTTCGTACAAGGTTTCGTATGCAGAAAACTCTTCTTCGTAGCCTACATCACCGCCAGAAGTCAGGTTATCGATTTGCCAGTGGAGCTCGTCGATCAGTTTCCAGCGAGACTGCAGCGAATTCAGTTTGTCACAAATTTCCCACTTTTCTGTCAACTCTTTGGTGTTGATGTTTTAATCACCCTAGAGCGCCCGGAAATTAGTGCGTTGTTGGCTAATGAACTCATCAGACCTTGATGGTACTCCAGTTTCCGCAGTTTTCACCTCGTAGTTCGTCAGCATGTCACGAATCGCTTCGTACCGCTTCTTTGTGGTGGTGTAGGTATCATTGATGAAATAGTCGTCATCCAAGTCACTGTCTGTTTTTTTTAGAACACCATGATTCATGTTGAACACCTCCCATTGAGCATTCAAAGCATCCAACCTTTTCTGTATGTATGTTCCTGACTTGCGTGAATCAGAATCCTTTTGAAGTTAGCCTCAATTTTAAGGATAGATTCAATGATTGTTCTCTGTTGTTGAAGTAGGTTCTCCATGGTTTAAGGACGATGTTGTAAATAGTTGGTTTCAGATACGTGTGACTGCGACTCTTACCGTAGTATGCACCTCAATCAAGCTGGTGAGACCCGTGTGGGAGGCCAGCAACCAAAGTGACACTACAGATAGAATCACGAATTACACTTTTTTTTTTTTTACAAATACACTTACTGTTGAACTATTGTAGACGTAATATGCAAGTCTTAGTTCGTCGAAAGCTCGAAGGACCAAAATGTAGGGGTTTTGTGAGTTTTGACCCTCTACATATAATTGATATGTAGTATATTAATGTAGGTTGTATCTTCTACGTTACGGGATGTGGTAATTAAAACTGTGTCCGTTTCCGTAGAGAGCGTTTATTGTACTGAAAATCCTTATGAATAAAAAATGTAATTATAGTGAACGTGTCGCGCGCGCAGGCGCGATATCAGCATTATTTTCTAAACTGTTGAAATATCATGTACTTGCTCGTACAAGGCTATTTTCATGCTTTCCTATACGCTGCGTTTCAAAACATTTAAATAGGCTGACGAATCAATTTTGCTCAGTTTCCTTTTAATGGCTGCATCTCTGACAAATCTATAAAACTCAGTTTTCTTTCAATTCAAAAAGCAATGGATAGTTCATTTCCCAGTGACCATGCGGGCGAAGCCGCGGGTAACAGCTAGTTATTAATATACTACAAATGTAAAAATCTTGTTGTCTTTTGGTGAATTAAATGGATTAATATGAAAGTATGTGTAACAGTCCAAGAGTAAGTCTCATCCGACACTATTCCGATGATATCCCGGACGTCTGAGCGAGATTAGAATGGTTCACCAGGACCTGAAACGGTTGAGGATGGCTTCTGAAAGCGGGTGGAAAAACCGGACCTTCAATTCCATCCTTCATGGTGGCACTACTCCTGAGAAGTAGAGTCGAAATGCAGTGGTCTTGTTCTTTAAGAAAGGCAATATACTCATGGAAAAATTTAGATGAACGCAAAAAAAGAAAAGTTTTAATTTCTCCTGTTGTTATTATCGCGCGTACTGGCCACAAACATTGGTAAATGCTATAAAAAAAGAAAGTTCTGGAATGGGTTTTTTTCGAATTTCATTTGTTCTTTATGTAATTATTGCGTAATATTGCGATCTTTCATACTGCGTAAAATGTTGCCAAGTTTTGAATTTGAGCTTAAATTTAGGTTTTGTTTAAATTTTTGCCTTGACTGCCTTATATTTCCTGTTAAGTGTGAATTGCTACTGCAAATAAACTGAGAATGCCAGATCTAAACGCCGCTAAAGTTGCATGGACTATTACTTTAATAATTTGATTGAAACTCGAGGATCAAAATCTGTACACCGAGTTGTCAAAAGGTATCATCGGCAGACCGGACAATATGCGAGACTTGCCGGACAGGGACGTAAACGGAATGCTGTGACCTGAGATGACCGATTCATCGTTACCAGGGGGCCATTCAAGTATTACGTAAGTACTAACGGGGGGCGGGGGGTCTTGGATTTGCTTATTTTTGATGACATGGGGGATGGGGGATCTGGATGGTGATTACGTCATCAATATTTATTTACTTTTTTCGGATTTTCTGCAAAATTTAGTCTAGATTTGAACACATATGGCAACCCTACTTGTCTATGCTCGAAAGTGAAACATATTCAGGGATTCCCCAAAACGCATTGTGAATCAACCTTTACTCGCTCACACGAATACGGGAATTACCGCACTTATTGGTTCGGTATCATTGGATTTGACGTGTTGTAAGTTAATGTTTATTTTACCATTGTTCTACTCCCGCCAATGTCGAATGGTTTAAAATGTCGTCTAATATAGACAAATCCAAATTATACAAAAATTATTCGAAAGTTTTAAAAAATCTCATACAAATACAAAAGTACAAAACGTACAAAAGTTAGTTAATGAAGTGTAGCGTAGTTACAAGTTACAAGCAAAGTCTGACAAGGAACTTTATGTTATTGTAACTGTGCCAAATAAGCAAGCACCTATTTTAATGTATATGGATTATAGAGTCAAATTGCCAGATCACGACTGGGTAATCGCTGAGCGGCATATAAATTGATACCATCAGTTTGTGCTAGCATCTAAATAAATTCCAGTATGCTAGGATAACCGCAAGCCGTTGGATATTCTGGGCCATGATCTCGATGCATTGTTTATAGCTACAAATGCTCCTGGTAGAAGTGCGTATAACCGAATAGAGCGCAGAATGGCTCCTCTTTGTCGGGAACTGGCTGGTTTGATATTGCGTCATGATCATTTTGGATCTCATTTAGACGACCTTGGCGTTACATTTAGAAAGATCCAATTTTGAGTTTACTGGAAATGTATTAGGAGAGGTATGGAGTTCAATGGCATTTGATGGTTATCATTTGCCATTTCTGCAAAATATGATGCGTCGCGCGAAGCGGATCTTCCTGATTTCCCAGACATTAAATGGTATTCAGAACATGTGCGTGAAAGCCAATACTTACTTCAAAATATAAAATGTAGGAGGAACACAGAATTCTGTCGTCCAATAAGTGGCTTATTTATATTACTTAACAATAGGTTTCTCCCACCACCAGTAAAAGTAAAGCAGACAGTTGATGACTTGATTTTGGATGATGGGGACAATTTCTCAGTCTTTCAGTCAATTTAGCTCTACATTTAAATGCTTCACTCAAAGATTTTCTACAAATGCCCTACGATTATTTTTGTCCAACGGTAAAATTAAAACTATCAAGTCGAACATGCAAAATGTGTGGTCTTTATCATGCTTCTGTCTAGTCACTAAATCGTCACATCCAGAAGATCCATAAAGAAGTAAACACGTACACCGAAACGAGAGTAAGGCCTATAAGAGTGGCTGCTCGTCGTGCTAACGAAATGATGCGCATAATACAAAGTGCTTAGACGAGTACCAAGATGTTGAATGGCTTGAAGAGGACGATGTAGATATCCCAAAATCACACGAAAGTGAACAGACACACAACATCGAGCAGCAAACATCCAATGTCATCAAAGACTTAGAGTCATGGATTCAAGTGTCATGGACTGAGGACGGTTAATTTGACTTTATTACTAAAATTATATTATATTTTAATAGAACAAAATAAATTAACTTGTTAATCGTTAATACATTTTGTTCTATTATTAGTTAAATGCCATGTCAATAATTTGCTTGAATATCAAAATAAAGTGCATTAAACTCCTCTGTAGCGTTTATCCCGGTTGCTCCCCAAGTTCTCGCTTCGGGGCCCAGGGTACAAACATGATCCAGGATTTGGCGAGTCTGGTAATTACATTGAAGCGATTGGCATCTGACCTTCGTAACTCTTAGACAGGGGAACCAGACAAATTAGATCATGGTTACACAACTAGATATTCTAGATGTGCCGGTTTCCTCACGATGTTTTCCCTCACTGCCGAGGTAGCCCCTCAAGTGACCGGCCATTTTGCGTTTTTACACGTCAAGTGCCGTCAAGTGTTACGAGCCGTACAGGAGGTGGCACGATACCGATAGCTGCCTATGTAATGTAAACAATGACATCTTTTTACTTTGGATGCCAGCTATATATAAAGCTTATACGCATCGATTCGTTATGAATTAAGCTATTTAATTCTACTTTATAAATATTAAACTCGATTTTATAATATTATCAAACTCATTTCAAAATTGTGTGACGTAATTTTGCCGGTTTCTTGTACATAAAGGGTAAGCTTTATGAAATTAAACTGTTATATAAAAAGGTATTTGTGTTATTTGCATAAACATACAACATTATATCAAAGGAGATTAAAAAATCACACCCCTCAATACATTTTTTTCACACAACAAACTTTTTAATATCTACCTCCTTTTACGCGGCAAAACAAAAACAGCTTAAAACAATCGGAAACGTTCAATTCGAAAACGTTTGAAAACGATACATTACGGCCTTGTCTTTAATCTGTTGTTCAAAAATTAAAATAAAAAAGAAACAGAGTTTACTTTTTAATTTAATAGTGAATCGTGATTACTTGCCAAATGGGCACACGGGGTCATGCATAAGCCGTCAACCCCCTGCGGGCGCCACGACACATGAGTGGTATAAATCCGCACTTAGATTTCGAAAATCCAGAAGTGCGAAGTTGAAAGATCAATTCCAGGCAGGAATTGATCTTTCAACTCCACATGTGAGCCGCACGGTCTTATCCACTGCGCTACCATCGCCCTAATAGCGAACCATTATAAGTTAATTTCTCTATATAAATTCCTTATTACCAGACTTGTTAACTGCAGCTCATGAACCAATAAGAAAACCAGAACAGATTTAAAAATACCTATAGAAATGTTTACGCAAGCATGGGGGTAAGAGCTTTGCTTACTTTTGCTGACGAGGAGGGGGCGGTCAAAAATTACAAAAATTCTGCTTACGTAATACTTGAACGGCCCACAGCGTGCTTAGAAACCGGACCTTAACTTCTTTTGAGGTAATGAACGAAACTCCAAGAAGTTCGAGGGAGGGGTTACATTAAGCACAATAACTGTGAGAAAGAGACTGAAATCGGCCGGATTAAATTTACACTTGCCTGCAAGAGGCTCTTCTTGCCACATGCCGTCGAGTAGCTCGCAATCACTAAAAATTAGAATGACGAAGCTTGGAGACAAGTTCTATTCACAGATGAGTCCAGATTTTGCCTGTAGCCAGATGATGGTAGGATCAAAGTGTGGAGACGCCTGGGAGAGAGGTACGCTCAGTACATCATTGGAAAAAAGACGTATGGGGAGGTATTTGTATGGGGGCAAGTACGGACCTCCGCGTCATTGAGAGTGGGCCACTAACAGAGGCACGATAATATGTAACTGAGATTTTGAAAGAATTTGTAGTGTCATTTGCTCCTTTTATAGGAGATCAATGTTTTTGTGCATGATAATGTACGCTCTCATACTGCGGTCATACTTGTCGAATACCTTCGAGACATTGAAATCAATGCTATGGGGTCGCCAGTCTTAAATCCCATAGAGCATGTATGGGATAAGCTTGGAAGACAAATTAAGAAAATATATTCTGCCCCTAATTTGAGAGATCTTAAAAACGCATTACAGGAAGAAAGGAAAGTAATCTATCAAGATTTTATTGATAACTTGATTAGGAGTATGCCAAGGAGACTTGGAAGCAGTTCGAATAGCTAGAGAGGGTGACACTAATTACTAATTATAGCACACATAAACTTTTCTAAGCATTTATGAAGAAATTAAAAAAAAATTAAGTACAAAATGTTTCTTTTCAATAAAATGTTTCTTTTTTTCTTAATTTGGATAATTTTTGTCATTTGATCGTTTGTCTTTCGATCGACTTTTGCAATTTTTGCGATTAATAAGCAAAATCCAAATTAATAAACTTAATTGTCATAAAATCACACATATCCATGATATTTTGTTTTATCAGGCCTGTCTCACTCCGCCGCTCTAGGCATGAAAATATACCTACGCTGCGCGGCCGCCTTACAAGAGACTAATTCCGTGAGGCTGAATTTATTTTTGAGTTTTTATTCAAGTCTGGCCTCTCAAAAAGCCAAAAGGTACTGCATAGCATCTTCTTCTTCTTCTTAGGGTGCCACTTCTCTGCGAAGGTTGGCGACCATCATGGCTATCTTTATCTTTGAAGCTGCAGCACGGAAGAGAGAGCGAGTGCTGAGGTTAAGCCATTCACGAATGTTCTTCAGCCAGGATCTTTTTCATTTGCCAGGTCGGCGTTTTCCCTCGATTTTTCCTTGATACACAAGCTGAAGAATACGATATTTGTGTCCTCTCATTGTGTGTACAAAATACTGCAGCTTCCTCTCCTTCACGTTCCTCATTATTTCCAACTTCTTATTCATTTGACGCAGAACCTCAAGATTTGTTATTCTCATAGTCCAGGATATTCGAAGCATACGTCTGTATACAGTCAGGTCTGGCAACTTTACCAATGGATGTTAACTTTGCCATCAGGGGTGTACTGGTACAAAATTACGATTAACACGGAAAACGTAACGTTTTTCGAGATAAGCCATGTTTTGGATGAAAATACAATAACTAATTGACAGCATTGCTTTCGATATGGCAACATGAGAGTTAATTTTGGCATTTTATTTTAACGCGGAATTGTGCCGGCGAAATAACCTCTTTGTTCAGTGCTCCAGAACTTTAGTTTTTTTTTGTTTGAAATACTGAATGTAGGTATCTATATCTTTGTAGTAACGTAATATTAATGGTTATCAAATGTAATATATCGTTTTTAACATGTTGGTCTTAACATTTATCTATAAAACTAACTTGGCAAAGTTACCATACTAGTGATGCCACGATGTGACGGTTACTTTGCTATGTTTTGTTACAACCAAGGGTTGTCACTTTCAACCCATATTTTTAACCGATTACAACTATTTAAACAAAGTGTTCTGCACTTGACATTCTATGTTTGTATCGATGTTTCACTGTAGCAGCCCATTAGACCGATTTTACCAAATAAGTCGTCAATCAATTTATTTTTATTAAAAGTGAAGGAAAAGAATAGAGAAATCTATATTATTTTTACTGCGTTGTCGGGCATCAATAATATTATTACTACTCAGTATTTTTCATAATTTCAACTTAGTGTATTGATATTAAGCAAAACATTAATTGTCATTTTTAATGATTATTAATGTTTTGCTATTGTGGGAAAACAATATTTAGATTGATTACAATAATTATGACCTGACATTATTTTTTTACGACCCGCAATAAAATGGCGATGATGACTAATAAAAAACAAACACTTGTTAAAAATGATTGTAACAAGCTTTTTTTTATTCTATACTATAATTGATTTAAGCTTATTATTGCACCAATTTTATTTTTAATTTTAGACGAGAGTAGTTTTGTTTGTATATTTTCGATTTTTCTTAAGAAATTATTGTGACAACATTTAAATAAAAAAATTAAGTTAAGTATGTAATCAAGGATTTTTGACAACCCTGACACATATTTTATAGTTTGTATGGAAAATTGAAAAATGGGAGGGCAACTTTGCCACAAGCGTAAACTTTGCTATTTGCAACACAATTATAGAACCATTTCATAACTATGTGACTTCAAGTTTGAAGGTAAACTTACCTTCAAACTTGAAGTCACATCCTATTATTTTCTTTATAAACCTTGATTGCAAAGTTGCCACAAAGTGAGTTTAACTTTGCCATTTTCTATTTTTGAGTATTTGTTTAAATCATTAATAAATACCAAATCTATGAAGAATATAATGTCACATTTAACATTGACGCCCAGTCTCACAGTACATTTTTTGTTGGAAAATTGGTGTTAAACTTTTAAGTCCTTCCAAAAATGGCAAAATTGCCAGGTTTCACGGTACTCACATTTCAAATGCTTCAAGTTTTGAACTTAATGTCGAGGTTAAGGTCCAACTTTCGACCCCATACAGTAGGACACTGAATACATAACAGCGCACCAGTCTCATCGGAGTTTTAGGTTAAAGCGTTTACAACACAAACACTTTTTTAGCTTCATAAAGGCACTACGGGCTTGTTCTATATGGACTCGAATTTTCTGTCCGATACTCCATTGCTCATTTATGTAGCTTCCTAGATAATGATTTCTTATATTTACGCGAACACTACACATTGAATAAAACTATTTTTACGGATTTTATCGCGTTTAATTAAACGCGATAAAATCCGTAAAAATAGTTCTATAGCTTCCTAGATATTTAAATTTGTTTACGCGTTCTATTGGGTTATTCTCCAAAAGTAGATATTCCTTTGTCACAGGGGTCTTGGATACCATCATAAAATTAGTTTTTTTCGTGTTTATTTTTAGTCCGTATTTGTTGCTCGCCACATTTACACGATCCAACAACTTTTGTAGACCTACAATATCCTCCGCAATAAGAATTGTGTCATCAGCATACCATATATTGTTTACGACTTCTCCGTTTATCACTATACCTTCATCGGCTCCATAGAGGTATTCGGCCATGATTCTTTCGGCATATACATTAAATAATACGGGCGATAAAATACACCCCTGTTGCACACCACGCTTAATGTTAGTTTCTTTGGATAGTTGGTCTTTCACCTTAACCATTGCTTTTTGAACCCAGTACAGATTAGTAATCACTCTAAGGTCATGTTTGTCGATACCGATATGTTAGAGAATCTCAATTAGCTGTTAATGCCGTACTCTGTCAAACGCTTTTTCGTAATCAATAAAGCATAAGTATACTTTTTTATTCATGTCAAGACATCTCTGAACTAGAACATTTAGACAATACTGTGCATCTCTGGTACCTAAGCCATTACTGTCTGAAACCAAATTGAATTTCTGATATATATTCTTCGCACTTTTGTGTTTCCTTTCACTCGGAGTCCAAAACATCTTTTACTTAAAATACAAACCCTCTATAACTTAAACGAATAATTTGGGCATCGCACGTCAGTAACTCAAAGTTGTAACGAAGACGATCTTTGTAACTTCAATCATCTATCAATGAGTCATTTTAAATGAATGTGCAAAAAATAAAGATTCCCTGTAGACCATTGTTATTGCTTACACGTGTTTACCAAATGGCTTCAAATGTAAACAATAGGTCTATTGTTTACATTTGAAGCCATCACCGCGGGAATGTTAACAGAAGAAGAAGAGTCCACACATAAACACTACACACTCACCTAGTGCCACAAACACAGCTAGGACAACAACGCATGGGACACAGCGAGTCCGCAGACGGGCGCGCCGCACACCCCTCCACACCGCGTACACACCGTACACCCGCGTCCCTGGGCGGTTCTCACCGCCCAGAACATCGAACGATACGAGTTAGCCGTCAGAGCCGGGGCCCGTCACCCCCTGTTCGGACGGCCGTTAGATAACTCATTCATGTGCACTGTTAACTGTCCTCGGAGTCGTCGTTACGCAAGTAACGATGCAGAATAATAAAAATTCACCCTTTTTAGCCCTGAGTCCGATGAAGCTGTAAAAGCCAAAAAGCTAACAGCACGAAATTCATCAGAAACCAGAAAAACAGAAGAAGAAATAATGGCATACCGTTATTCATCGTGTTGAGAGCGATAATATAGACGAAGATTTAAATGACTAGCCACAAGATCCACCCACTATATCTATCAGCGAAGCAAGGAAAGCTGTAAACACTACGATCTTCTTCAGATAGAGCAAAACACAGAGGATGATATTTTCTCTTCTTTATTTAATATTGAAAATAAAATTGATATAGTAAGTAAAAACCTCAATAACTCAAATTATTTAGCGTTTCCCTTGGTCTATATCTTATCGAGGTTCTACTGTATTTATAGGTAAATCTAGATAATTAGGTACCTAGTTACTGAGGCCATAGATACCGTTTTATTATTTGATCAGCGCCCCGACCACAGCTTCGCAGTTTTCGATTTTTTCGCGTATAATGCCAATGACCTTAAAAAAACATTCAGTGTAAGTAGACCTCTCAGTACCAGTGACTGCCTATTAATGCAAGATCAGCATATACTCGTTATTAGTTTAACACTTGGTCGATAAAAAAAAGAGATTGCAAATAGCAGCATTTCTCATTGCCACTCTTTCATTAATAATGCCGTCGCGTGTCACATGTTTTTAAATAGCAAAAAATGTGAAACAGACAAGTGACGGCTCCGTGGCGCAGTGGCTTTGCAATGAGTTGCAGCGCTAAGTGCGGGTTCGAATCCCGCACGGAACAAGTATCTGTATGGCCTACAAATAATTGTTCTGGGTCTGAATGTTTGTCCTTGTGAAATCTATGTATGTAAACTGCCCCCGCGATACAGGAGAAAATCCTAGTGTGGAGGTAACGTTTTTTAAAAGAGAGGAAGGGAGACAAGTAATGAAATAAAAAAAATTGTATAACCGACTTCAATATTAATAGGCATTATAATACGCATTATTAAGGAAAACTCTAAAAATACTGGTCAGATCTTGATCAAATTTATATGGGATATATAAATTATAAGCACCAGCTTTCAAATAAAAAAAGAATCATCAACATCGGTTCACCTAGGAAAAAGTTCTGAGGTAACACATAAAAAATACAGTCGAATTGAGTACCGCCTCCTTTTTTGCAGTCGGTTAAAAATGGTAAGTAGGTAAATTATCTGAGTTTCAAAGACATTCACGTTGTTATAATCTTATTTTCTCGATGTTGCATATTAACCTTTCTCACATTGAACAATAATGTTCCCTCGGTGTATTCTACTACCAACTAAAGGATTCAATTTGTTTTCTCACAACACCTAACCCTACAGTAGGTGTGGACTTAACAAAGGCGCGTAACGGGCAAAGTGATACAGACTCTCGCACGCGGACGTAAGGTGCATTATGATTTAATACGCGCGCCGCATTAATTTTTTTTCGACGTTTTAATCGATAGGCTAATTTGACGAAGGTCGGATCCGAGGCGTGCAAAGTATTATGAACATTAGCGACGTTTTAGCTAGGTTTAAACTCGCAAGTTTGCTATCAGAGAGTGATCCTTCTGTTCTTGTACTATAATTTATTCTGTGGTTTTATACACACTTTTTTGCGTTCCTCTAAATTTGTTCATCATGAGTGTGTTATAAATTATCAACAGCTACACATGATCTCTCTTCTGAGCCTTATGTACATGATGTTTTTGAGAGTCATTACAAATTGTCTCACATGCAGACTTGATGAATTCCAGTCTCCCAAACAGGCCGATTTCCGAAAAGGTTTACCATAGATCACATACTATCTCTTCGGCAAATTCTAGAGAAGACTGAAGAGTACAATCTGCCACTGTCTTGCCTATGTTGACTATGATTCTTTTATACCATCGTAATTTGGGTGGTAATGCACTCTTCAGCGGTGCCAGGATGAGTGTCGGTATATCGAAGTGCTGAATTGTTTATACAGTAGGGCTACGGTGGCTATCTGAATACAGAACCAGAGTATGAAACCTATCAAACTGCAGACAGGTGTAAGACAGGGTAAAGAACGAGCATGAGACTCACCTGATGGTAAGTATCTGCCGCCCATAAAAATCTGCAACACCAGAGGAATTGCAGGTGCATTGCGTGGTTAGTGTAAGAATAAATGTAAGAGAAAAAAAGATATTTCTATCTTTTTCCTTAGGGACATGGTGGTGCTGTTTAATTATAAAAAAATTGCAATATATTTCATTTTCAAGTAAAATTGAGCCATTGTCATTTATAGAAAAAAGTAGGTGAATGTTTTTTATCTTACCATATGTTACTCCTTCATTACTTTGAGGTAGGGCATTTTCTAAGCTTTGTGGTAAATTTCTCAGGCATTCCACTAGCATTTCAGCACCAATACTTGATAACTGTTCCGTTAACTCTGGCAACTTAATATCTTTTGTAACAGGTACTATTCTTTGACTAATTATTTCACCTGAAAATAGTGTTCATTATAACATTCACAGATTTTAGACTTGATCATATTGATGCCAAACACAATATTTACTACACAACTAAAATAATCAACTGAATTGAAAGATCTACAAAAATGATAAAACTGATTTTATTTGATCTTCATCAATTGACAGATAATGTAAAAGTATCGGTTACTTTTCCTGGATGGATAACAACAAATTCAAAATTAAATTAATAATTTTGTATATATCATAATCTTGTTAATTCTAGATTTAATTCTGATTAAGTGTTAATAGGTATATTTATTAATATACAAACATGACTCATGACTCCATATACAAGCTAGATGGAGTGGAAGAAATAATAACAAATTAAGGAATTTATAAATCTTTGTGCACACATCAATGATGCATAGTTTGAGCTATCTCTTGAGTCATAATAGTACAGTTAGTGCAGATTACAATAATATGCAATTATATCCATGGGCTGTCTTTGAGGTCTACATTATAATATTATTAAATAAAGCACTTACAACCTTAAATGAAAATTGTAATTTGTCAGAGGTTCAAATTTGACTTGTAAAGGATGTTTGGCAAGAAGTGGAAATTTTTTACAAATTTAGGATTTTTGCATGACAATGATCGTGAAAATTACAAAAATATGCAACTATAATCATGGGCTATCTTTGTGGTTTATTAAAATATATATAAACATAACATATGCATAATCTAACATACAAAATATGTTACAAATTTCTGTTTTTAAAAAGATACCCTTTCTTTTTTTTTTTGTATAAAAGTAATATACCAAATACATCAATTTTATTCTTATAAGGATTTAAGATGGATTTAATATCAATATTGAAAAAAATAATGCAGTATATACTTTGGTGGCAATAAGAAATGTGAAGTGTGTAATTTATGAAATAATTTAAAATAAAACAGACAACAGACAATGCACCAGGCAGTATAACATTTTGAAAATTGATATTCTGCTTTGTTTATCATGGATAGAATATATTATATGATAAATAATAGTCAATACTCACCTACATCAAAAATATCTGGTTTTATTTTCATTAGCGAGACCCCAGATATTTGATCACCATGTAAGAGAGTATAAATGACAGGTGCAGCACCTCTCCATCGAGGAAGTAAACTTGGATGAATATTAACCATTCCTCTGAATAAATAAAGACTAATTAATTTAAACATTAAATAAAAACAAGTTTGAAGTATTATTTTACTTACAGAGGGAATTTTTCAAGGATGTTATTCTTAATCAGGTGACCAAAGGCTACTATTACACCAATGTCGTATTCGCCGGAAGCTATATTTTGCAAAGGCCATGCTAAAGTGTTTAAAGATTCTGAAGTGGCATATTTTTCTATGGCATATTTATTTTTAGAAGTATTTGCTGTTACGAGATCAAGCCGTCCGATAAGTTTTTCTTTTTTTCTGTAAAAGAAATAAACTTTTATGTTGTAAATTATATATTGCACTACAGTAGATATAACTGATTGAATTTACCTACCTAAATTCGTTCACTCTTTTTAGACTATCAAGAGCAATGTTATCGGAGCCAAAAAATAAAACATTATGTAAGTTTTTAACACTGGAATGTCTAATAAATATTGTGTTATCTTTTAAAATAGATTTCGTTAATAAAGAAAGGTTAGAAAATTTAAAAATCATATTTGTTTTCAATTTGACATATTGCAATGTTTAGAACCAAAGAGTATAGTAATTGTCCTATACATGAACTCTATTGTAAACTTAGTTTTAGTTGAGTTATATAGTTGCATGGAGTATAGAGTAGAGTCTACTCTATACTCCATGGTTAGTTGTCAATAGAGTTGTTCAAAACCGTTCAAAACCGTAGATAGACATAGACTTAGTATCTTATAGACTAAACATTCAGTGACGTCATCAGCGTGTGAAAGGAATGCACGTATATAGTTAGACATAAGAGTAAGGGAGAAGCAAAACTATATTTCTTGTCTTTTTCTAGGTATGCGTTTTTGATTGTTTTCCCTCCTTTATTTGACATAAACGATGTCAAGCTTTTGTGAATAACATTGATATTATAAGCAAACAGGTAATTGAATTTAGTGTTTTTTGTGGGTTTTAGTTATTACGTAAGGTGAAAAAGATGGTAAGTTGTAGCATTTTAGGATGCAACAGCATCAGTCAACGAAAAATTGATAATATTACCTTTCATCGGTAAGTTTATTTTGTGCTTACATTTGCTACTTGTATTGATTAATATCTATTGTTTTGAATATAAAATGTAACATTTCATGTTTTTAATATCCTTTGTGATGTATTTTGTCAAATATTTGGACTCTCCAAATTGTAAATTCTGCATGATAATGCTCCTTAATTTGAACGGTCATTCGAAAGCTTAAAGTCATAGCAAACGTATACTTTTTGATTTGGTAGGATTATGGAAACTAGGGATATCAGCGAGTACAATAATGTTTTCCCATTGTTCAATAATAATTGTTATTGTGATTAGTAGTTATGTCCATAAATATGAATCACATAATGTTATACATATACCTACACTTTTATGTTCAGCTTTAAAGGAAACATTCCTTATTGCCCTGTAACTCTTCAATCATTTCCTATATTATGTAGACGTTACAAATAATGTGTAAGTATCAACCTGAAAACATGTTTGGGTTCAAGTACATAAATATTAGGCAAAGTATATTTAATTTCACAAAATATGTATTCCTTAAATCAGATGCACAAAACTTTATTGCATTCCATTAATTCTATAATACATTAGCAACAATTACATTATAATATTTATTAAAAAATAAATAAATATGTCATACTTATATAAAAATAAATATAAATATAAATATAGATAAAATAACAAATAAATAAATAAGTCTTAATCTTAAGGTACACAATAACACAACAACCTAAGATAATATTCTCAATTAATGATGTAGAAAAAATTTGATGATAATATACTTACCGTTACCATTAGTCATTATCAAAAGTCAAAAGTTATAGGTTTTGTGATAGTTGCCTAGCTTGGCAGGAGGATTGGCAACTGCCGTTATTTTGCAGACAAACTGTGTGGGAGGCTGGGAGGTCTATGTTCAGCTGTGGAGGACATTTGTTGGGCTGTAAATTTAATGAACAATATCTAAAGCTTAATATGTACATAATTTTTTTAAATGTTTGGTATGAATAATATTATCATTACATTTACATATACCTGCTATTTAATTAAATCAATTGCTATTGTATTAATTGTTATAGGTATTGTATTTATGCACAGATACTCATACTTGAATGTTTTTTTGTTAAATACCTTGATATAAAAGTGTACTATACAGAATGTCCCAGAACTTAACGTCAAGCCGAAACGGGGTGACAGGATTGATTGTAACCATTATGAGAAAAATCAGAAAAAAAATCTATCCCATGCAGTTTGGAAATTATGGGCATTTAAGAAAAACCTAGAAATTTGGTTAAACTGTAACCATTTTTCGGTTATTGTGGTTAATTTTTATTATTTTTGTTCATTTAAACTTTGGAACCGTAACCCTAAATAACATTTCTAGAACCACAGTCAAAAATAATGACACAACTGCCCCAAGTTTTCTAGAATTAAGACTATTTGTTAAACTATGAATCTAAAATTTTCAAAATTTGTCGACTTTGAAAGGCCCTCCTTTAAAAAAAATGTACTAAAGTGCCTTGGCAAGTGCGATTAAAAGTTTGCGCATTTAATCAGGATTGTAAAATAGTACAATACTTGATAGTTTCATACTAAAAAAAACTAGTAAAAAAATAAAAACCTCGAGTAACCCGATTTTTGCTAACCCATTTTACTCAGTTCAAATGTTTTTTATTGATGTGAGAGATGGATAGTGGACATGTTAGCCATGAGCGACCGAGACAGATAGTGACGCCACTTTTACCAAAGTCAACAAAAGTAAGTAAAATTAATAAAATAATGAAAAATCTTGACCTAGTTTAGTTTAGGTTTATTGGAATAAAAGTCAGATAGGGAAATAACATTTTTTATTACAATAAATGTTCAAATTGTTTACCATCAGCCTCAATACACTTTATTAAAAAAGATCTAGTTATTAGTCGGGCATATCCTCGAGAGTTGATGTCCTCAGAAGCTTGAGAAATTCGTTTACGCAGCTCGGCTACGCTGTCAATGGGCTTTGAATAAACTTTTTCTTTGAGAACGCCCCAATAAAAAAAAACCAGGGGATTTAAATCTGGGGAACGGGCTGGCCACGAGATAGTGCCTCTTGCAACACTTCTTCCTCGTAAGGAAAGCGAGCTCTACCTCCAGCCCGTATTTGATTCGGGAAATGGCCGCCCTCCGTGAGTGAACGGTGCACATTAACAAACACGCGGTGATCCGGATAGCGCTCTAAATTTGGATATCTTTCACGATAAAGTCTAGCGGCGGCACTTGCGTTGCATCTGCATTCCCCATAAATGAGGTGCATGTTCGCATATTCTTGTGAAGTGTAGCGCGTGGGCATGGTAGATAACAAGGATGCCAACACAAAAGTCCAATTCCAAAAGAGGGAAACCAAAGTTGCCGGTATGTAATCAACAAGTCCAATTCACAAAAATCCAAGTCCAAAAAGAGAAGCCAAAGTTGTCAGTACTAAATCAACACAAGCGAATACGGAAAGGTGCGCAGTAGACGAATGTACTAACTGGTGTCAGACGCATCTCCGTCTCACTGCGTGGCGTCACTATCTGTCTCGGTCGCTCATGGCAAACATAATTTCCAAACTGCATGGGATAGATTTTTTTTCTGATTTTTCTCATAATGGTTACAATCAATCCTGTCACCCCGTTTCGGCTTGACGTTGAGTTCTGGGACACCCGATATATTTAATATATTAATTTCTTTTAAATATATTATTTGACAGCTTTCCTAAGGAATTAGCTATCCGTAATTGTTGGATAATCGCTACTGGTCGTGATTATAGGTAACCAACAAAACTTAGCAGTGTATGCTCAAAACATTTTGAACCTCATTGTTTTAGGCCATCGATATATATGTACTACGTACTAGATTTGGCATTCCGAACATTCACTATGTTCAAATGAACTGTACTGCAATCCGTACAAAGTGTGGCTTCAATATTCATAGAGTGTGGAGCTGCGCTAATAATACGAGATTTCAAATTAAAGTTTAAACCTGAACGTAATTAATAATTCAGTAGTCAAATAAGTAAAATTATTTGTTGTACAGGTGAAGAAATAGGTAATAATATTACAATAGAAAAAATAAATTTCTTCATTTATATGCCACGCTATCTACAATCATAGACAAAATCTACTATCTGCCGCGCATGCGCGAAAACAGAGTAGTGCACATTTTTTGTTTGAATGGCTTCTCTAGTACGTAGTACATAGAACTCAATGTTTTAGGCGGACTAAATATGCTTAATTTATGTAATTTATAATATAATTAAGATAAAAAATTTAAAATGTTATAATTTCTTGTTGTGTCTTGTTGTTTCTCCATAAGTGATATAAGTTTGACCTTGTTGGTAGTTATGATTTTTGACATTGTTCTCTATGTATTAAAAATTGACTAGCATTGCTTAATTTATTTATGGTTCTTGACATTTTATTTTCAAATGCTGACATTCTGTATTATAAATAAATAGATAAATAAATAATTTTAAGTACTGACCTAAATATACAATAATTGTAAAACTGTCTCTGGGAATGCCTACCAATGAGAAATTTAGTCCACCCTTAATCCCTTTTATAAAGGTGTTATAAACAATAATGTGTAAATAAATTAAGAAATAAATGTAATAATTATGATAATTTCCATTTAATTGACATAAATAATGTAATAAAGATGTTTTTGACAAGAGATAGGTATTACCTATCTAAGTATAGTTTAGGAGTTGTACCTTATTATTTATACCACTAAAATATATTATATACAAGGCATATAATATATAGACTCCCTTCTAATCCGATTCTAACAACCAGCACCCAAGAATTTCTGCCATGCAAAAGTATAAATCAAGTTTATAAATGCATATTTTTGAGAAATTCTAAAGCTACTCAAACCAAGAACTAGAACGAATGCTCTAGAAAGAAGACAAAATTTTTGTTAATTTCGTTGTTTATTAATGTGATGAAAAATTAATAAATAATCGTTTGTTTATCTTAATTTTATTGAATTATATTTTATATATAATTGTGTTTTCATTTGTTTTATTTAATGTAACATTGTTAATATTTCTAAATGTTGTGTAAGTACACAAAATTTAGTTCTTTTCCTTTTTTAAATTTCAATATATTTTCATTTAAATAGAATATATATCTTTACAGTCTATCAAAAGTCCACTGCTGAACATAAACATGAACATAGTTATTTGCCATAGTTGCAACGCTTGGCAAGCGGGTTGGCAACCACTGTTTTTGTTTATTTGCTGCTGTTTATCTTCTTTGTTGTTTCCCTATGTCGCCTCATACACCACCCATGGAATGATATGAGGTAGCAGATAATCTTACACTGCATGGTAAATTAAAATGTTAAAATAAACATTCGTTTTTATTTTATATACCAACATATTACAAAAACAAACCATTAGGTAACATGATTAAGTCACCTAACAATAAGTAAGTCACCTAAAAAAGGTCTTCCCTAGATATCCTCATAGGATGACATTTGCCATAGTTGCCACGCCTGTCAGTATTTTTTTAAATACATTTCCTCCTACATTTCCTCCTAATTCGTAGGCTGTGGTAGGTAGGTTGCTTTATCTAGGATTGTTTAAAACGGCAATTTTTTTTAAACTGGCTTTACGGCTCTGGGTTCTAGCCCTTCTGGGTCTGAAGTTACATTGTATAAATTATCTTTATAAATTAGAAATGTCACGAACGAAAACGATACATTCATCAAAAATTCACTTTCACATTGATTAACAAAGAGTTTGTTTACGTTTGCACTATTGATTAATATAACGTCGTTTTCATTTTTATATATCTTGAACACCAGAAATAAAGGAATATAATGGTCGGAAAATTTTTCATCAGCTAATAGACTTTGAAGAGTATCAGGAACTTTATCATTGTTAATATCTTGAATGGAATTAATGAGGAGTAATCTATTCAAACCAAATTGACAGCATTGAAAACCATAAGTAAGTCACCTAAAAAGGCCTTCCCTAGATATCCTCATAGGATGACATTTACCAAAGTTGCCACGCCTGCGTGAAAATATGCGTTATACTGGTTGGTCACCGCAGTTTTTTATTATTTTAAGTTTTCATCAGGAAAGTGCTGCTGACCTATCCCCATCTTGTATTATTGCTTACGACGCGGGGTAGTATCATCCCATGTATAGACAAATTCTCTTGTACGCCACAACTTGCCGCACACAAGCCACTAACTTAGTAAGACATGCAGCAAATCGCAGGAGTTGGCTTAGAACCGTGTTTTGTACTACAAAACCTATGGAAACTTTTCCTTTCGGAGGTCTGTGTTCAGCACTGAACTTGTGATGGACTGGTATGTTAAAACATTATTGAATTTTTTTTTGTAAAAACTACATAAAACTCGACACGAGGAAATTTTGATTATTAATTAATATTTTTATTCTTAATTAATATTTAAGTACATACTTAACATATTGCTACTTATTAGCAATATCACACTTTGTGCTAGTAGCGTCTTCACTTAGTGCCGTCGAAATCCAAAGAGTTTATTGAATGTCCAGTAAAATTGTCGATGCGCCGTTGAATACGGAATGATGATTCTGTTTTTACGCCGTTTCCGCCCGTAGTTTTTAGTAACATAATGTATTTTCAAGAGAAATGAATTAATCATTTGAATTATAAAAGAACATTTTTTTTATGGTAACAAATAAGTTTTTTGTATAAATTTAAGTGCTGTGAATATAAATAAACCCATAACGGGGGAAATAGAACAATATCTGGTAACCCAGGGAAAGTACCTCCCGCCTATTTCTATCTCAAAAGCATACGCGAATGCTTTATCACCCACCCTACCCCACCCTACGAATTTGAAGTATATAGATTTAAAAAAGTACTGACAGACGTATTTCAAATAGCACATCTCAAAAATATTAATTATTTAAACTGCACCCATGTATTACATTGCACGTATATAGCCGTTTTGAACAATTCTAGATAAAGCAACCCCCCCCCCCCCTACCCCAGCCTACGAATTACGAGTAAATGTATTTAAAAAAATACTGACAGACGTATTACAAACAGCACATCTCAAATATATTGATTATTTAAAGTGCACCCATGTATTTTAGGAAAAAAAAATAGTTAAAGATTACTCACTTTATAACGTCGATATTACTTCAAGTAATTAGAATTGGGTACTTTTTGCGATATAAAAATACTGCACTTTGATTGAATATAATTGCACCATCGTTAAATATGCTTTTTAAAATACGTCTGTCAGTATTTTTTAATTTATATATACTCCAAATTCGTAGGCTGGGGTAGGGGGGTGGTGCAATCGACTCTTAACAAATTTGGTTTTATTAACTTTTTGTGCTTATCATTGCATTTTATGCATTTTTAACGATGGTGCAATTATATTCAATCAAGGTGCAGTTTTCTTATATTCAATATATTTGAGATGTGCTGTTTGAAATACGTCTGTCAGTATTTTTTTAAATACATTTCCTCCTAATTCGTAGGCTGTGGTAGAGGAGGTTGCTTTATCTAGGATTGTTTAAAACGGCTATTTTTTTTAAACTGGCTTTACGGCTCTGGGTTCTAGCCCTTCTGAGTCTGAAGTTACATTGTATAATTATCTTTATAAATTAGAAATGTCACGAACGAAAACGATACATTCATCAAAAATTCACTTTCACATTGATTAACAAAGAGTTTGTTTACGTTTGCACTATTGATTAATATAACGTCGTTTTCATTTTTATATATCTTGAACACCAGAAATAAAGGAATATAATGGTCGGAAAATTTTTCATCAGCTAATAGACTTTGAAGAGTATCAGGAACTTTATCATTGTTAATATCTTGAATGGAATTAATGAGGAGTAATCTATTCAAACCAAATTGACAGCATTGAAAAACCAGATGTTTTAGGTCTCCTTTCGTGTCACCACAATATTCACAATTTGCATTTTCTTTCATTCCCAAACGATGCAGGTGGGCGGCTACTCTGCTATGTCCAAATCTCATTCGGTTTACAGTCGTAATTAATTTTCTATTATTAATCCTTTTTTTGTTGTACCAAGGAGTGGCTGGCGGGCTTTTTTGTATTTCATAATACCAAATTCTTTTGGACTTGCTTATTTCTTCCCAGTTTGACTTCCATAAGGATCTCAAGTTCTTGCTTAACAAGGCATATATATCTGTAAATGGTATTTCCAGCATTGAGGAGTGATCTGAACATGTTGATGAGGATACATCTCTAGTAGCAGTGTCTGCTTCCTCGTTCCCAGTTATTCCAAATGTGAAGGGAACCATCTAAAGCAGTCTTCTTTATTTTATTAAGATTGTTTAGTAAGTTTCTTATATTGTATATAATGTAATTTTTATTGTAATCCATTTTGTTAGATTCAATAGCTAATATAACACTTTTGAATCAGTTACAATTAGAAACTGTGAATTCGCAATGTTTTTTAGGTACAATATAGATAAGTATAATGCATAACATTCAGCTGTAAAAATAGAGCATAAATTGTGAATTTTTAAAGTTTTAGATATTTTCTTTTGCGGATCGTATAAATTGTATAAAAATCATTATCAGCTAGAAATCTTAACATTTCCATTTGAGAATTCACTTTTTCTTGACATACAGAAACATTAATGTTCACTAAAGCATCATATTCTATTTTATACCGGGTGTTTGTGAAACGCTCCCGAAAACGAAGACAGATGATAGTACTAAGGATACATATGATGATGGGTTACAAAGAAATTCGATCCCGAGGAAAAAAAATCATCTTTTCACAATGTTTTATTAACTTTATTCATGCTCCATCATGTTAGTACAGTTAAATGAAACGGTATTTCATTTAAAAAATCATGAAAATACTTAAACATAAAACCAGCAGTGAAACTTAAAAAAGAAAATCAGCTGACAATAGGGTCAATATCCTTGCGGGCGCCGAACTCTTATCTAGATCGGTACGAAACAATGCATTAGGTATACTACTCACTCTACCCTTGCGTTTCACACACACGCTGCCTCGTGTCGCCTCGCGCTGTGGAATTTACACATGCTTCAAGGACGTTACAACGTGCGCATTTGTTTTGGCGGGATTGATTAATAATTTTAGTTTTTGAGACAGTTCCGTGTTGACTATCACGAGCGATAATTCAATTGTTTTGTTTATTAAATTATTGTTGTTATTACTTGTTATTTATTAATTAATGATATTGTTCTCGTTGTTACGTTTTGTGTTTTTTGTTTTGTTTTAATAATACCTAACGCGTAGGTACGTTTATAGTGCTCCTGAATACGGCAACATGTTAATGTGCCTTGGAGAATCTCATAAGGCCACGGAGGATAGGTAAGTTGTTTCATACCTAATTTTTTTTAAATAACTTAGTACTGAACTGATCTGAATAGGTACATAACTGAATACATCAGAATAATAAATATACCTACACAATGGATAAAAAAGCATGACTCTAACCTTGTTAACATTTTATTTAAGTATTTTTTTTCATTGGCGGGGAATTGAACCAGTTATTTGGTTTATTTAACCTGTGAATTCGAATTAAAGTGGCTACGTGGAGACAAGCACAGTGGCAAAATAGTAGGTTAAGTAGATAAGTTAGGTATTTAGACAAGTGTTGTAAATTATTAGGTATTGTGGTACCATCGCTAATTGCGGGCCGCGCGAATTCGGCGTTCGCGCGTACATTGACCCCTAGTCAGCTGATTGTAATTCAGTAATTCCACTGCTGGTTTTATGTTTCAGTATTTTCATGATTTTTTTTGGGAAATATCGTTTCAATTAACTGTACTAACATGATGGAGCGTGAATAAAGTTAATAAAACGTTGTGAAAAGATGATTTTTTTTCCTCGGGATTGAATTTCTTTGTGACCCATCATCATAGGTATCCTTAGTACTATCATCTGTCTTCGTTTTCGGGAGCGTTTCACAAACACCCGGTATATACATAGATAATATACTATATGTTGTCAAAGTGACATCGTTTTTTAAGGGTGGTTACATATTATTATATCCCGTTTTGTTCCATTAATGAAAAATAACATGATAATGTTTTAATTATGTTCTGATTAAACTAAATATAAGTAATTTTTTTCCAAGGAAATAAGAAAACTATTTTAAGAATTATCGACGTGTAAAATTAAACTCGTTATTTCATGTCTGTGCGCGTGTGTGTAATAACTTTGGAAATTGAATACCATTCTATATATTTATAGATCATCATCATCATCATTACAGCCCTTCACAAGTCCACTGCTGAACATAGGCTTCCCCCACGGAATGCCACAAAGCACGGTCCCGAGCCACCTGCATCCATTGACTTCCTGCATGTCTTACCAGGTCGTCACTCCATCTAGTGGGGGGACGCCCTACACTTCGCCTGCCGGTACGAGGCTGCCACTCGAGAACCTTTCTTCCCCATCGGTTGTCGGTTCTTCGAGCTATATGGCGGCCCATTGCCACTTCAGCTACTAATCCTTTGGCTATGTCGGTTACTCTGGTTCTACTGCGGATATCCTCATTTCTAAGTTTATCACGCAGAGAAACCCCGAGCATAGCTCTTCCATAGCTCGCTGAGCGACCTTGAGCTTCCTCATACGGCCAGCAGTGAAGAACCACGTCTCAGTTCCGTATGTCATCAGTGGCAACACGCACTGGTTGTACAATTTCGTTTTGAGGTTTTGAGGTATGCCTGACGAGAAGATGGGTCGTAATCTCCCGAACGCTGCCTAGCCGAGTTGAATCCGTCGATTGACTTCTCGGTCGAAGTTGGACTTACCTAGTCGGACTATTTGTCCCAGGTAAACATATTCGTCAACAACTTGAGCTTAGTGCTCCCAACAACTACTGGCATAGGTGTGACATGGACATTTAACATGATTTTGTTTTGTCCATGTTCATCTTGAGACCTATCCGTTGGGAGACACTATTGAGGTCATTGAGCATAGTGCTTAGATCCTCCAGCGATTCTGCCATAAGGACTATATCGTCGGCAAATCGAAGGTGAGTGATGTACTCGCCATTGATGTTAATACCGTATCCTTTCCAGTCCAGTAGCTTGAAAACGTCTTCCAATGCAGCGGTGAAGAGTTTCGGGGATATTACGTCACCCTGTTTTACACCTCTCTGCAGTTGGATAGGTTTCGTACTCTGGTTCTGTACTCGGATAGCCATCGTAGCCCTACTGTACAAACACTTCAGCACCTCGATATACCGACAGTCCACTTGGCACCGCTGAAGGGACTGCAGCACCGCCCAAATTTCGACGGAATCAAAGGCTTTCTCATAGTCCACATACGCAGGGCAAAGTGGCAGATTGTACTCGTCGGTCTTCTGTACAATTTGCCGAAGAGTATGTATGTGGTCTATGGTGCTAAAGCCTTTTCGGAAACCGGCTTGTTCGGGAGGCTGGAAGTCGTCGAGTCTGCATGCGAGACGACTCGTAATGACTCTCGAAAACAGCACGTAGACGCGGCTCAGAAGGGAAATCGGTCTGTAGTTCTTCAAGAGAGCGTTGTCGCCTTTCTTGAAGAACAAGACCACCGCACTGCTCCACGCCTCCGGTGTAATGCCACCATGGAGGACGGAATTAAAGAGCTTCTGAAGGACTTCAAGTACCGGTTTTCCACCCGCTTTCAGAAGCTCCGCTGTAATTCCATCCTCGCCTGGGGCCTTGCCGTTTTTAAGGTGCTGGAGAGCCATTCTAATCTCGCTCAGACTGACGTCCGGGATATCATCGGAATAGTGTCGGATAAGACTTGCTCTTGGATCGTTACTCATACTTGCGTGTGGCTCCAACGATGAAGTGTACAGCTGCCCATAGAACCTCTCAATCTCACTCAAAATCTCAGGTGTCCCGGAAACGATGCTGCCACATTCGGTCTTCAGCTTCGACAGTTGGCTCTTTCTGGCAGACAGATCTCTGGCAAAGACTTTGGAGCCCTGGTTCCGCTCGATCGCTTCTTCAATACGAGCTGTATTAGTTGCGCAAGTCCCACCGCATGCATTTGGAGATCTGTCTGTTCAGTTGCCTTTATGCTGTCAAATCTGCTGAAGACTGCAGCTTCATCTCCCGTCTAACAACCATGAGATTAAGAGTGTGATCGGAGAGTTTTGTGTTCTTCTGCGACGGGTCTTACAGAACTTAGCCCGACCGCATGGACAGTTTCCACAAGCTTGTCATTCATATCGTCCACTTCATTGCAAAATTCTAGGCACTGAAAACGATTTTGTAACTCGAGCTGAAAGTTTTCGGGACTTTGGATTAGAGCACGAGGGGGACGGAGCGTTGACTTCATTAGACGTGACCTCTCCAACTTAAGGTTTAGGTTCAGTGTGCCTCTCACCATTCGGTGATCGCTGCCAGTTTTCACCCTCGCGATCACTGAGACATCACTGAACAGTTGTCGTCTGGTCGTCATAATGAAGTCAATCTCATTTTTTGTCGAACCGTCGGGACTCGACCAGGTCCACTTTCTGTGGGGCCGCTTTTGGAAGAAAGAGTTCATCATAAAGAGTCCCTCTTTCTCCATAAAGTCGGCCAGCTGCTGGCCCCTTGGGTTCCGTTGCCCTATTACGAATTTCCCTACATTCGGCTCACCGTTCACTCTTGTGCCTAGTTTTGCGTTGAAGTCTCCTATTAGCACCGTATAGTGGGTTTTGGTGGCATGCATGGCTTTAGAGATGTCCTCATACATTTCCTCCACCTCCTCATCGGGGTGTGCCGAGGTTGGTGCGTAAACTTGTATAACCTTCAGCGAATACCGTTTGGTGATTCTGAGTATAAGGTACGCAACCCTCGTCGACACGTTGTGGACGACAAATCCGACACCTCCTTGGGACAGATGGTCGCCCTCCCGGTGATAGAATAAGTTGCCGGATTCGAGGACTACCGTGTCCTCCCCCTCTCTTTGGACCTCGGATAGTCCTATTATATTCCAGCGTAACTTATCCATCTCTTCTTCCAGCTCCAGGATCTTCTCGTCAGTCCTCAGGGTGCGTGCGTTATATGTTGCCAGGTCGAGTCGTCGTAGGTGGCAACCGAACCTCCACCGAGATTCTTAGCACCCCTGAATAGCGGGGCCGCCGGGGACTGGGGCCGTTTCGTTGTGTCGTCGCTATAGATGTTTCCTGTTAATCATAAATATCAATTTTAATGGGTTAATACCAAAGTTTTTGCAATTAGGTTAAACTCTTCTGACAGGAAATATTTAATATATAGGTTGGCCGTAGAAAAGGGATAAAAGCGTGTTAAAAATCTAGTAGAGCCACTTTTGAAATCTTTATTTTACCGCTGGAAATTAGTCTTTTTCTTTTTTAGTTGTGGCCAGATTTCATTTATTTAGCTCCGAATTATGATACTCTATAGCGGCCATTACACGCCTAGGCAAGCGTCAATCAGTTCGATCAATCATGATTGATGTTTGAATGATAGAATAATTTCGACATTACACGCTCATTCTGATGGATTGTCAGTCAAACCCACAGAACACAATTACTCGCTACCATGAGGTCAAACCCAAAATTTCAGAGGGAAAGGACGGATATTCATTAAAAAAGGCCTGTGCTGCAATTTTGATTGCAATTTTATGTAAAAAACGTATAAAAAGAAGGCGCTAGGTAAAAGACTGGCTTTTAAAAAGGGATATCTATACCCATATTAACTTATTGACTGACATACGGGTTTCAAAAGAGGATAAAGACTTGTATTGATAAGTTAACGGTCTTGGTAACACCATACCTAAAAAAACAAGATACATGAATGCGAAAAGCTATAACTCCCGATGAAAAGCTGGGAGCAACGACGCGTGATTGACGAAATGCCAATACACGTTCAATCAAAATTCGTGACTGATAGTTGATTGACGTAAAAATCAAAATATCCAGATATTTGTCAATCAATTTCATGCAACCGTCAATCACCGCATTACACGGTACGTTATTCGTCAATCATAACCGTGATTGTTGTAAAACTGACAGCAAAACCTACTGTGTAATGGGCACCTATGCATTTATATTTTTAACAGTACACACATTATTAACTACATAAACTGAGGATAGTTATAGACGGCTATAGCTTGCAAGGGAGAAGAAAATTCCTCT
Organism: Parnassius orleans; assembly: GCA_029286625.1. Taxonomy (NCBI): domain Eukaryota; kingdom Metazoa; phylum Arthropoda; class Insecta; order Lepidoptera; family Papilionidae; genus Parnassius; species Parnassius orleans. The sequence continues at coordinate 553,488 of JAGSMP010000232.1, read as the reverse complement.
GGCAATATAGGAAGATAGAAAACGGTTGCAAATCTCACGACGACATGATTTTGTATAACAGGTCGTCACAAGTTGGCACGCAAGTAATGAGCTCCTCGGTATTTTGTTTTTTGTAGTTGAATCGTTGTATATTTTTGTAAATACAATTAGCTTCAACAATGGTTAATTTGTGAATATGAAATGAGTAATTCTGCGAATGGCTGCGGTATTAACAGAAATAATCCTGATAATTGCACATAATAGGTTAATTTTCACGACGTCGTCACTGCCATGACGCGCTTATTTTAGGTTACAATTTATGTTTCATACTGTTTAAAATATAGAATAATTTCAACTTTGTCCATTTTTATTTTTTGCAAAGAAAAGGTCAAAGTCACAATTTGCATGATCTTGGTGGATAAATTTTTCATCAAACTATTTTACATGTCGGTACGCTAGGGACTAACTCAACTTAATCGAAATAACTGTCGATCATAGCTGACGATATTTATCGATATACTAGCAGCCCACTATACGCAATACACAACAAGATAAATGACAATAAATGCTCGATTTGCGACTTTGCGTTGTAAAAACGTTACTTTATTTTGATTTTTCTTTTTATACTATACTTTACTTTAATTCCGACCAAGATGTTTTAAGTAGTCATAGATATATTTAATAATGAAATACGTTATAGAAATTTACTTTGAAATTCGGCTTAAATATGAATGTAAACTTAATGATTTGAGTAAGGAAACTTGTTGGAACCAGATTGTTCTGTTTAAAGGCCAAAAAATAATTGTAATTAATTTGTTTAAAAAAATATTTTAAAATCTTTTACTAGTGAAATAAAAATGGAGACATGGAGTGCATAATGACTGTTTTATATTTTATTTACATGTTAAAAAAGCTTGGCGTGCTCAGCAGAGCGGGACAGAATTTAAACCCCAGTGCCAGCTCCTTCCGTTTAACCACATTTAGCGCAGAGTGGCTCGAATCGTCGACGACCGAAGACGAATACCATCCACACGATCTGGATGCTTGGCGGTCCACCATTGTGCATTTTACTCAGAGTTTTCTTCCGCGCACGACTTCTTTGAGGAATCGTTTACCACCGGCGATTTTTCCGGACCGATACGACTAGGGACTTTCAAAAATGAGCTTACTCCTTTTTAAAAGGCTGGCAACGCACCTTCAATTTTCCTGGTGTTGCAGTTTTTCGTGGGCGGCGGTCGACACTTACTTCGTAACGTCCAAATAACGAAGATCAAGTCTAAGTCTAACATCCGTGTCATACTTATGCCGGTAGTTGTTGGAAACCTAAGACATCTAAATATTATGTAGTATTAACGAGTGGTAGACGGGGCAAAGCGATCAAAATCGTAATCGATTTCTTGTTACTTAAGGGTAACAAGTATGTTTCCACGAGAAGCCTATAACTTTGGCTAAAAGAAAAATATTTTCGAGGAAGATATATCGCATGTTACATGTGCTGTTTGTTGTAATTATTTTAATTCATCACATGAACACGCACATGCACACGAAAACGCACACGTATAACACAAGGAGATCGTTTCAACATTTCATACTACGCCAGCAAACCGAGTTTGATCCTTGCCAGCACTAATCTGTTGTTAGCTGCACTTTTAAATGTCGAAGGAAAATATTGTAAAGGAATCCCATGGCTTAGAAATTTAAATTATTTATAGGACTTGTGAAGTCCACCGACACGAACTAGAGCAGCACGGCGGACTAACTGCTTAATAGCCTCCTCAGAAATGAGAGAAGATCAATCTCCAGGAGTGGGATTAAAACTGGTTGAAACATCATTTTCAAACTGAATTAAAACTACTCGGTAGCACAGTAGCAAATTGTTTTATCACACGGAACGTAACAAGGAGTTATTATTGTCAAAAAATAATTGTCCCGGGTCAGGGTGTTTGTCCATGTGTAATTTATGTATGTAAAACGTCTCCACAATACAGCAAAAATTTGGTATAATGATGATAATTAACAGAATTAGATGAATTGAACTTGTTATTGTCCACTAGGTTTGACTTTTCCTCCTATTATAGTTGCGTGTGGCATAAAGATACCAACCAATAATTAAAAATTAAAAATTTTGTACAACCGACTTCAAAGTAAATTATTAAGAATAACTCAAAAACTATTGGTCAGACCTTGATCAAATTTATATGGGACTACATATGAAGCACCAGCTTTCAAATAAAAAAAGAATCATCGAAATCGGTTCACCCAGAAAAAAGTAATGAGGTAAGAACACACATAAAAAAACTTACAGTCGAATTGAGTACCTCCTCCTTTTTGAAGTCGGTATATTTTTGGATGGTATATGTGAGTATAATATTTTTTGCAATCATGCCTTTTATGGCTATGATCAACCAGGAAGACATCATCACCATTAGCACATAAAACCAGACAGACATATTGGTAAGCATTAAGACAGATTTTTCAATAGAGAAAACTATAATTTAATTACAAATTTATTTGTATTCATTTAATTGAAATAAAATAAAATAATACTTGGCGTGACGTAATGGATACAAAACATCCATAATTATGTTAAAACGATCGTATAATTCAATAGCTAGACCGATATTGCACGCTAGTACTTCTTATTAGTTTGTGCTAGATTGTTTAACTTTTATTTAGCTATTCAATTATTTTTTATTCTTTTTCATTGCAGATCTTGCTTTAGAATCATAATCTGAATTTGGTTTTATTTGCGGAATACTCAAATTTCTAGTTTTTCACATCTGGCATCAAAGAACACCTCCGCTGTGATAATTTACACATGATCAATCTTACTTTTTAACGTTGTTTCGTCGACAAGATGAGAATATTTTTATATATTATTATACGTTATATTATGATAAAACGTTACCATGTCTTACACCTCTCTGCGGTTGGATAGGTTTCGTACTCTGGTTTGAACTCTGATAGCCATCGTAGCCTTACTGTACAAACATTTCAGCACTTTGATATACTGACATTCAACCTGACTGTAGCATCTGTAGCATTGACAAAGTTTAGACGAAATCAAAGGCTTTTTCATAGTCCACATGGAATCCACACAACATTTACATCGGGATGTGACGAGGTTGGTGCGTTAACCTGAATGACCTTCAACGAATACCGTTTTGCGTTTGAGGATTCTGAGTATAAGGTACACAACGCTTGTCGACACACTCCCGATCATGACCAGTTGTTGATGAGAGCTTTTATGGACGATAAATCCGACACTTCCTTGGGATAATTTTCCCTCCCTGTGATAGAATAAGTTGCCGGATTTTAAGATTGCCGTGTCTTCCTAATCTCTTAGGATCTGAGATAATCCTATACTATCCCAACGCTACTTGTGTGTCACTTCTTTTAGCCCCAGAATCTTCTTCAGTGGCAATCGAGCCTCCGCCGGATATTTTAACTTTAATATATTGGCAAACGCAGTTTTTTTATTAGTTAGAAAAACGCTGCTACCCATCTTGTTTTTTTGCCTTTGTCGAATCTTTCGACATCCACGGGATGGTATAGAGTAGTATATATTCTTACGAGACCACCAGAGGCGTAGCGTGGACTAATATAGACGTGGGTGAGGTCGCAATAGCGAGGCGCCTTTTCTTTCGTTTCCAAGATTTATCCAATAGATCTATCCTACCAAACATGCTTTGACACGACATACCTACTCATAGCTATTAATTCCTGACAAGTCTCGTACTCCGTCAATCTAGCGATTGCGTTCTTTAAAGGTAGTTACAACGGCCTCGCAGTCGCATAAGAGGGGCTTCTTGCGAGGCCCCAAGCAAACACGCTTTTAAATAAGTAAAAATCGTAAAAGTGATCAAATTAATTAGTCATCTGTGGTAAAGTCTGGGGGCATCGCATTTGAAGGCTCCTCGCGAGGCCCCTTTAAGTGCGAGGCCGTGGGCGAGGGCCCACTTCGCCCACGCCTAGCTACGCCACTGAGACGTATAGTGGTCTGCGACCACTATACGTCTCAATAAACTAAGTAATTAAATATTATTAAATAAACAATTGAGAGCCTGTAACACGGTCTTGATGCTAAGTTTGGCTGTCATGGGGGATGCGAGGCAGATATTCACAATATTAGCGATGTGAGAAGGAATCACATCACCGATCCGTTTATCCAGAGTGGTGAGCATGGGCAATTCTTCTAAGAGCTATGCGTGTCACTTGGCGCAATCTAGAAAAGCCCTGTATCAAGCAGTGGATTAAAGTTGAAAAGAAGAAGAACGAAGATATTAGAATAAGCAGCATTCTATATCTTTATAATTTTGTTATTGACAATGTTAATTATATGTGTGGTGGCGGCATAAGAGAATATGTCACCTCCATTCGTCTCTTAGGCGTTGTAAGAGGCGACTATGAGATATGCCGGAAAAATCTTACGGCTTCTGATAGATGGGGATATATCATCTCCTTATGCCAGATGTAGAATATCCAGCAGCAAGAGAGGTGCGAGACATCTGGTACTGCGATCGTCAATCCGCTTGCCAAGCGTGACAATTAGGGCAACCACGACTTTTTCTGCCACGAGGGTGTTGTCACTTAGGAATGAGGTTATTTTGACAGAATTCATAGGGGGGGGGGGGTATGAATTTGTTAGAAAAGTGTAGACTAATGTTTCTTTCTGAAATATTACTTATATTTTATATTAATTAAATTAGAAATGGATAAAACAAACTACTGATACTCCTTAAAGTAGAAGAAAAATTAAAGAATACAGCACTGAGGCATTGTTTTGTGTATATACACTAAAAACCGAAAAACTTTTATTTAAAACGCAACCTTTCAATGATGATGACACTGTGACATCTGCGTAACAAATAAGTACACCTTAGTCTGAAACAGGACACTGATGAGCATAAGATTACTTCAATAAGGCAATGGGACTGGGAATTTATGTACAGTGGTGGACTTCTATGGGCTGACGAACAAAATGCTTCGCTATTTTTAATTATCATGTTTTAATTGCACGGAATCTCGTTAATTACATGAGACAGAAAAAATTTGACCATGGGAAATAAGAGAAAGCCTCGGTTGATCATGTCATGTTTTTTTAAATAATTATAGTAGTAATAATTTTTTTTTTTTATATTTCACTGCTTTACTTATAACCGTTGATTGTTATCGCTTACCTAACTAATAGATCTTTACATATGAAATTGCCGTTCTGCAGTACTGGCAATTTCAAATTAAAAACAATTTTGTTTGGCTAAGAATTCTAATTTCAAATTAATTTTATTTTAAAATTAGTTATTTGTTTATTGAGTAGCGTAATGTTTTCATCGCATTTGAATCTGTTTTCGTCATCACGGATATGTTAAAAATTCGAGTAATTATGGAATATGAATACTGTCGTGGCAGCAACGCGGCACAAGCGGCATGCAACATCAACGACTTTTACGGAGCAAATACTACAAACAAACGCACTACCTGTTAATGATTTGACAGCTTCACAGTTACTACTTTACAGTTAACTTTACAGTTACTTACTTTGACAGTTAACAATGACGAATTAAAGACGATTGTGGAAGCTGAAGATACTCAATCTACGGATGAATTAGCAGCAGCTTTCGACGTTATCATCAAAACAATATTGGTCCATTTGCGTCAAATTGGCAAGGTAAAAAAGCTTGACATATGGGGGCCCCATAAACTCAATGATCGCCAGTGCGACGTACGCGTCGAGACGTGCCTTGCACTGCTCAACAGGAACACTTACGAAGGAATTTTGAACCTGCGACTAAAAATGGATTCTGTTTGATAATCGCAAGCGCTCAGCAAGCTGGTTGGATCCTCGTTCAGCACATAAGCAATGCCCTAAACGAAAACTTTCCGCTAGAAAAGTGTTGGTCACAGTTTGGTGGTCTAGCGCCAGTGTGATTCATCACAGCTTCTTACCAAATGCGATGAGCATTACTGCAAATATGTACTGTGAAGAACTGAACACAATGTTGGAGAAGCTCGCACCTCGCCAACTATCTTTGCTCAATCACTCATCCCCGCTGTTCCTGCACGACAGCGCGCGACCTCATACTGCACAACAAACGGTCTCCAAGTTACAAGAGTTGGGGTTGGAAGCTTTCAGTCATCCGCCGTACTCACCAGACCTTGCGCCTACAGACTTTTACTTTTTCTAGAATTTGGATAACTTTTTGGCGGGAAAAAAATCAATATCCGAGAGGCAGTACAAAATGCCTTTGAAGAATTTGTTGCCTCCCGTCCAGCTGATTTCTTCAAGAAGAGCATCAATAAACTGCCACTGCGTTGGCAAAGATGTATTGATTGCATTATTGATTACTTTGATTAATAGAAATAAAAAATATAGAAAAAAAATTACGTTAACTTATTTCATAAAATACGGTAATTTCATAGGTAAAGATCTTCCTTTTCTTGTCATTTAGTGATAAGAGCGAGAGAGTGACTTTAATCACTTCTTAAATTAACTTTAATTTTTATGAGTAGACCACAGAATATACAGAGTTTTCAAAGAATATCCAAATTTTATATTTAAGTTCAAATATATAAATAATGATATACCGTTATTGCAGTTTTTGAAAATACGAATAAATAAGGCTTCAACTTTTATTTGAAATTATCTCAAATTGAATGTGATTTATGGGCAACAACTACGCGTTTTTGCCGACCGAGCCACATGCGTAAAGAAACCGACTACTCTGTGACCGAGCGACCTTTACGAATGTGTGCGTGCGTAGTAAAATAGTAGGCGTTAGATATTTATGAACGACAATCAGTTAAAATAATGCAATACCACGCATTCTGAATTTAAAAGATAAAAAGGACAGAATGTTAGAGATTTTTTTAAATTAATTTTTCTTCACCATTTTACCATTTGCCTATATTACTTATTCTGAACCTTCTCTACAAATTTGGGTGCATATTGCAAAATAACCCTGTAAAAAAGTACGCAAGGCTCTTAGTAAGTAAAACTTTCTATAATCGGCCATTAGTTTGTTTTCCAGTTGATATGAATCGCAACTTAGTTAGACTTACAGTATGTATGTGCATATATTCTTTGATTAATATATTCTTTGTGTGTTTGTTGTTTACAATATATTATTTGCAAATGCGAGTGAACTTCACAACTAATTACACAAGAATCTTTTACAGAATAAGAAGCTTTGGCCGTTGAAAGAAAAGGGGAGATTTCCCGCCGGGCAGGAAGTTATGCCCTGGGAGCGGCCAACGTTCCGTGTGTCGTTTCTGAGCTATTCTATTTACACTGCTTCATTTCGGTACTTTGATAGCGCGATTTAGGCTTCGATGTGTTTCGCTTGTGGCGCGACGACAGCGCCGCCACATCACCCCTGCTCAGACCGGAGGTCGATAGTGCAGTCCGATTGCCAGTGCGTCCTTTATGCCGGTAAGAACGATGGGCCGAAGCAAGTGCCAGAAATCTTCCTTATAAAATATGCGGTGAGTCGAGATGAAGACAAGTGGGACTGGCTTGCAGGAACTGAAGACTGCAGAAGACGATTCTCAGGAGTGAATCGTAGGGTTTCTTGAGGATAATGATGAAAGCTTGAAGTTGTAGTTTATGAAGGTTTTGGTTGCGTGTTCACATCACGTTGGGATCACCACTGTGGCCGTTGAAAGGAAAAGGGGAGATCTCCCGCTGGGTAAGGTATTCTGCCCGGGGAGATGCCAACACTCCGTGTGTTGTTTTGGAGCTATTCTATACATTATTATACTGCTTCACTTCGGTAGCGCGATTTAGATTTCGATGTGTTTCGTGCGATTTAGCTGTATTATACCCCGCTAGGGCTTTATCAAAATATTTATATGAATAAGATGTTGTTTTTCTATCAATCAATAATTTAATGATAACTGTCTCGTTGGTCAAGTGGTCGTAAGCGCGACTGCTTATTATGATGTCTCGGGTTCGAATCCTGGGTCGGGCCAAAAAATTTGCTATTGAGTATTTTTGTAAAAAAATTTCAGTAGCTGCCCAGAGTCAGGAAGTTGGCGGTGTTTCACCCCTGTGTCTCAGAAAGCACGAAAAGCCGTTGGTTGGAATAGAGAGTGCACCTGTGCTTGCTTGGCACTATAACCCTGTCCTGCGCAGATGGTTAGTTTCCGTTGAAACTCTCCGCTGTGACCGAATTTCTGTCTAGAGCACATTATTAAGGTAGAGACAGACTGATCCCACGTACGCAACGTATGCAACGCATTATGACGTCTGGACTCTTGATTTTGTATGAAAAACTATGCACTAGAAACACTTATCGTATGCAACGCAATCACACGCGTCCGACGCAACGTCGATCTGCGATGTCTAGATCGGCGTGGGAAGGTGGAGGGGATATTCGTACGCAATCCAGTGTTGCCAACTTAGTGGATTTCCCACTAAAACTAGTGGTTTCGTCCCTCCTTTTAGTGGAGAAATATTGCTTTTAGTGATGCGATAATTCTCCAGCTGGTGGTTTTTTCTAGTGGGTCAGTAGAATTAAGTTTCAATTTGTGGAAAGATGATCACATCACTGTTAAGCCACTTATACGTTTCGAAGTATATATCTACGTCATTTCAGGAGAATTTACTTTTACTGTGTAGGCAAAAATGATTCATCGGTTATGACGTGCGTCATACGATCCATCCCAGTTGAATTAAAATTTGAGTTATTAGCGACTTTTGTGATTACTCTGTAATAAAAAAAACAAGCAAATTTAATCCTTTAGCGGCCGTTGTAAGAGACGCTGCGGTATGAGGTTGGCAGGAAAATGCTGCAACGAATTGAAAATTTCGATAAGCGTTATAAAACAAAGAAATACAAAAAAAACATATCAATCTGAAACCGAAGTTAATGGTTTTTTTTTATGGGATAAGTGTGACAAATGAGCACACAGTCCACCTGATGGTAAGTGGTTGCTGTGGCCCATAGACATCTACATCTATCCTCGATTACGAATCAAAATGCAGATGCGTTGTCACCCGTGAGGACTAAGATGGAATGCCTCGTTTCCAGTAAAAAGGGTCTCCAGTTCTCTACACTCACCATACGAAACACAGCAGCGTTAAGCTGCTATTTTACGCTGGTATTCTGTGAGAGCGTGGTCCTTCTCCTGTCGAGCCGACCCATTCGTCTATCATGGCCGATGGTGTATAGGCCCCAATAAAGTCAACGGTTGATTCCTATCGCCCAGCTGTGTTGTTTGTGCTGCAGTGAGTGTTACCCGCCTATACACGATCGGCCATGATGGACAACCACAGAATGGGGCATGATTGTCACAATCATTGCGCGGCTGCCCACACGATCGTGCATCCTACATATTTGTATTGTCATCCGTCCGAGATGGACGTTGAAGCAGTTACATAACCATATTTAAATGTACACCTTAAAAGAGTGGTGAAAAAAAAAGGAAGCAAAATAGGTGGATGTTAACTATACACCGAAATAAAACAAGGTAATTTTATATAGCATCGGCGATCATGTAGACGCGCGCACAATCATGGCCGAACTTTCTTTGATGATTGTCTGAAAAACTGACACAGCGGCGATTACGCTTGATCATAACCGATCATGGGCGATTATAGGCGATCATGCCCTCCACACGATCGTGATCGCTAGTATTCGTCCATCATGGCCGATCCTGTATAGGGCCCAATAGGATTAAATATTAGAATAAGTTGTGTATGGCACGCTTGGAACATTTTTTTTAATAAGATAAGTGTGACAAGCGAGCGGTAAGTGGTTGCTGTGGCCCATAGACATCTACATCTATCTTCGTTTGCAAATCAAAATGCAAATGCGTTGTCAGCCGTGATGACTAAGATGGAATGCCTCTTTTGCAGTAAAAAGGATACGAAACACAGCAGTATTATGCTGCTATTTTACGCTGGTATTCTGCGAGAGCGTGGTCCTTCCTCGGTCGAGCCGACCCATTAGTTCTACAACTATACAATTAATGTAGCTGCAGCATACATAATACATTATACGGCGGATTTGGTTATAGATAGGATGTGATATTTATGTAAAAGTTGGGATGAGTTACTGCCTCTGCACATATACACTGATGTCTCTGTATGTCCTGCGCAGCTAATAACTTTCTTAATATTCGGATGTGATCGCCACGATTTAAATTTGACAGGAAAATATCAAAATTATCCTTAATACAACATCATGTGGTGGCGAATCAGCACAGCTTATTGTCCCTTTATGTTATAAAAAAGTAAAATGCTCCATACTTTACTAAAACCTTAGATTGTTTAACTGTTAATAAGGGAGTAACTGATATATAAATAGCTTAATATAGATATTTGCAATAACGTTTTGCAGAAAAAGAAAAGTGAGGAGTAGTAATGTGGCTCGGCTTACTGAACTTCAATTCTCTGACTAACTGCAGATGTTTCGTGGGTTCAATGTACGTTCAAAAGTGATTTGGTAATATTTAGATAAAGTTGTCAATTACATAAATGTTTATTTATTATATTATTTAGGAAATTCAACATAAAATACAATGAAAGTTTCACGTTTACCAAATTTCAGAGTCGATACGAAATAAGACGCTTAACTTTTTTAAAGATTTTATTAAAGGTGCAACATCGATGTTGGATACTAGTTATTTATTTTACATGTATAACAAGTGTAATATCATTTGTTTTTTACAGTTAAGTAATCATAAACTGCCAAGACTTAATACACTGTGCTCTTTAATTTAAGTATTTATATGCCTCTTTTGATTGTTTACTTATTTTTAGTCAACTATAGTTGAATTACTAACATTATACAGTTTTTGTAAAATCGGTCTAAGATTTTTAAAAGTTGTTAACTATTGTGACTAGGTTTCACTTAACCAAAGACAGACATTAGTCTGCATATAAATAAATAGTTGATCTACTTTATTAATTTGTAGTGCACTTCGTATTAATACAATCTACGAAGTTGATCGATGTAATACTCAACAAAAATAACTTTAAGGTTTTACGCCTTATAAAACTCTTTTCTTATTTTATTTATTGACTGGATCGTTTCGACGATCTTGGTTGGAAACTTTTTTTCTTCTTGAACTGTGGCTTAGTGTAACGAGAAGGCGGAGTCACCACACTTTCGTCGAAGCTTTTCAAACTCGCACTCCTTTCTGAATCGTCGCGTTCAGATACTCTTGACGATATTGAATCTAAATTAGAACTAGTTTTTCTAGGCAAGTCAGATTGGTAGGGAATGTCTTTCATTTCAACAATTTCAACATCCGTATCGCTTAAGTCTTTGCTCGGCCTATGCATCTTGTTTGAATCAGTGTAATATCCAGTAGTTCTTAACGTGCCGCTCATACGTTTAGATTTATCTCTATACAATATTTTTTGTAATTCTTTACGGAATTTGGGATGAGTGATAATATAAATAAAGGGATTTATACATGCAGCAGTTTTACAAAATAGTGCTGGTACCATTGAAGCTATAGGAGTTATTAGATTCTTTTGACCAAATATACCTAAAAGCGCCACGATTGCGTACGGTGTCCACGATATAAAAAATAGGGCTATTACAATTATTACTAGGAATGCAAGTTTAATCTCTGCTTTACGTTTCACCTGTTCTTTGACATGTCTCGATGAAAGTTTTTGATCATGACTGTTGGTTCCAGTTGTCGAAATATTTCTTTGACAAACAACCACCTGAAGAATGCTTGTATAACAAAAAGAAATTGTGCAAAATGGCGCCAACCAAGCGGCACAAAAGAACGTGAAGATGAAATAACGAGCTCCCATTTCTTCAGTTAGATAATCGAAGCTGCAACTAGTTAAATATGCCTCTGGAACGTAACGCCCATATCCAATATCTAAAGCTGGTATTGCAGAAAATAATGCAGCGTATAACCAGGCTGCAACCGCTAACAAACGAGCGCGAATAGCAGTAAGGGCTCTGAGAGGTTCTAATGGACGTACAACTGCCCAATATCGGTCTAATGCTATTGCAGTTAGTGTTGCGATGGAAGTAGTTCCCGTTAGACCGCCGAGAAAACCGTAGACGACGCAACCTGAAAAAGAAGTGAGTCAATAAAATATTAAAAAGAGCCACTACAATAATTAAATTTTTGAATTTAATTTACGGTAAAAAAATATAGTTCTAAGGCTGCGTAAAAGAAATAATTTCGTAGCTTAAATTGTTTAAAGTATATTAAAAAAATGAAATATTAGAATTTATAGAAACTATTTTTGATATAGGCATAACATGATTTTTAAAATGTCGTCGTAAGATTAAACGAATGTCAAATTTTCAAAAAGCTCTATTTTACAGCATTATTTATCTTATTTAATAATAATAAAAAATGTGCTTTTTGATTACGCGAAACTTACCCGTTTTTCCTAATGCCGGTCCGAGGTTAAAAGAGTTAAAAATAAAAATCGGCGTTTTAGCAAGCATTAAGAAATCGCTGAGAGCAAGGTTGGCGACAAGGATGTTGCCCGGTGTCCGCAGAGCACGACATCTGAAACATAAATAATGATCTCTTTCATCTTTTGCCCGATATCGGAAATGAGTTATTGTAGTGGCGCATTGTATACAACATATGAATTCGTGAACGTTTCTTTTTAACAAATTACATAGTTATTTGTCTTATGTTTATATTGCGGCTATATATCAATGTTATATATCAGTATTTGTAACTACTTAATAAACAACGTTACTAAATGGGCATTATCCTTTCTTATTTTATCACTTAATATTTTCGGTGTACCTATGGTTTTCGTTGGAGAGGCGAAAAATGCTTATTTTTAATTTTATCAACAGCAAGAATCAGTTAGTAAGGTCGCAATCTGCTTACTTTCATTTCCTGATAAAGTTATTGCTGAGTTTATTGAACTTTAAAAATCATTGATTTCATTTTTGACGTATTAATAAGTAAATCATGGTCACTTTATTTCTCAACATTGAGAAGATAGGGTTGGATGCTTGCTGCTCACAGCAATAAAAAAACAGTATCTAAACAGGCGACGCAAGAGAATTCATTACCCGATATGGATGATTTATTTTTATTTTATAGAATAAGGGTGACAAATGAGTACACAGTCTATCTGATGTTAAGTGGATGCTGTCCATAGACATCTATATCTATCCTCGATTAAGAATCAAAATGTAGATGCATTGTCACCCCTGAGGACATTGATGGAATGCATAAAAGCATATATCTACGACGTATAAAATTCTGTATATTATCTTATAGCTGATGTTTCAATAGGTTGTCACGAACCAAATTTTTGAAGGAGTATTTATTAGGCACTTTTCGTGACGAAGGAAAGTATCTTGCTTATGATAATGAATTCAATTATGGAACCATCATAATTCAAAAAATTAAGTATATGTATCTGATTTATAGACACGTTCATAAATAGCTATGATTATTGGTACATTTCTAATGGTTAAACTAAAATGTTATATAATGTTAACAAATAAGCGTGTCGTGTTCATTGACACACCTGGGGTAGACAAATTACTTTTAAATTAAAAGTAATCGACGTATTATTGTATTTACGATAGAAAATAAGCTACTATCATACTTTTTTTCCGTTTATAATTATATTCCTAAATATGCAACATATAAATGTTGCGTGTACAAGCAGTAAACCAAATGTAATGGTAATAAAAGAAATGTATCGACAGACTTATGATATAGTTACTATAATATTTATTGAGGAAGTTTTTAAGAAACACAAAGAAAACAGGTTTGTTAACACAAATTTGTCATTCATTTTAATAAATCATGCCGTAAAAGAAAAGTAAATACACTTATAATTTTTGCCTTGTGATTATCGTATGAGAGTAAAGGTAACTTTGTTGTAAAGGTTTAAAAGTGCTAGATTTAAAAAAAATCAGATGGGATTATTGAAAATGTCAGAGAGATACATGGGACGTTAAATCACATAAGACGAGGACCAACGTAACGCGCTTTGTGAACAGCTTCTAATATTACAGCTTATAAAAGTTCATCACTAAACATAGGCCTCCTCCATAGATTGCTTCAAAGGGGCACAACCCCCTATGATAGCGAGGGAGAGATAATATTCCCTTCGAATTTGTGAGTGAGAGAGAATTAGAGAGGGTGAGAGTGACAGATAATACTCACTACGAATTTCGTGCCATTACATAAAGTTACAACAGCATTCGCCGCTGCGAATGAAGATGTGAATGAAAATGTAAAAAATATTGTATAGTAAAATGATAAAAATAAATAAATATTATATTAGTCGATTAAAGTCCGTGTTGTGGCGGGTAAGAATATCCACTACCCCATATCTTCCCGTGGGTGTCGTAAGAGGCGACAAAGGGAAACTAAGGCAGAAGATGGGCAGCAGCATCTTTCTGATAACAGCAAAATAACAATAAACAACTGCGGTTGCCAACCCGCTCGCCAAGCGTGGCAATTATGGCAAGCCCATTGCGGGAGTTACAAAGAGACAGCCCGCAGTCCCCGGGGGCCCCGTTATTCTTGGCTATGGTGGTGACCATGGTAACGGCGGGGCAGGGGATTCTAAGAATCTCCGGTGGAGGTTCTGTTGACACCTAAGCGACTACGACCTGGCAACATATAACGCACGCACCCTGAGGATTGACGATAAGATCCTGGAGCTGGAAGAAGAGACAAGTTGACATGATGACAAGTTGCGCTGGATATTATAGGGTTATCTGAGGTCCGAAGAGAGGGGGAGGACACGGTAATCCTCGAATCCGACAACTTGTTCTATCACCGGCAGGGCGACCATCTGTCCCAAGAAGGTGTCGGGTTTATCGTCCTCAAGTCTCTCGTTAACAACGTTGTAAAGATTGGGAGTGTGTCGACGGGGGTGAATCACCAAACGGTATTCGCTGAAGATCATACAGTTTTACGCACCAACCTCGGCACATCCCAATGAGGAGTTAGAGGATTTCCTCTAACTCCTCATGGGGATACATTTGTAAAATACATTTGTATGAGGATATCTCTAGAGCCATGCATTCCTCCAAAACCCAATATGTTATGTTAATGTTAATAGTAGACTTCAACGCAAAACTAGGCACAAGAGAGAACGGTGAGCTGAAGGTATGAAAATTCGGGCGGCCCTACCTACAAAAATGAGATTGACTTAGTTATGACGACTACACGACAACTGTTCAGTGATGTCTCAGTGATTGCGAGGGTGAAAACTGGCAGCGATCACCGAATGGTGGGAGGCACACTGAACCTAAACGTTAAGTTGAAGAGGTCACGTTTAATGAAGTCAACGCTCCGTCCCCCTCGTGTTCTAATTCAAAACTTTCAGCTCGAGTTACAAAATTTCAGTGCCTAGAAGACTGCAATGCAGTAGATGATATGAATGACACGCTCGTCGAAACTGTCCATGCGGTCGGAGCTAAGTTTTGCAAGACCCGTCGCAGAAGCACACAAAAACTCTCCGATCACTCTCTCAATCTCATGGCTGTTAGACGGGCAAAGAAGCTGCAGTCTTCAGCAGATTTGACAGCATATAGGCAACTGAACAGACAGATCTCTTCTCGAGACTTACGCAACTTCAATACAGCTCGTATTGAAAAAGCGATCGAGCGGAACCAGGGCTCCAAAGACGTCAGACGTGGAATTACTGGGTCACCCGCCCTATAGCCCCGACCTCGCACCTTACGATTTTTATTTATTTCCGAAAATAAAAGAAAGACTTAGAGGAAAAGGTTTTATGGACGCCGAGGAAGCAGTGGCTGCGTTTCAAAATGCCGTCGATAAGACCCCTAAGGACGAGTGGGCAAAGTGCTTTTCTCAGTGGTTCCATCGGATGCAGCGATGTATTGATGTAAATGGACACTATTTTGAAAAGATATAATAAAACTAATAACTTGCTAGTTTGTTCAGTTATTGATTTTCTAAGAACTTTCAGTGTCACCCTCGTATATGGATGTGGAGGAGGCGAGAGAGGTGTGTCAGGATCGTGCCAAATGGAAGTCCATAGTCTGCCTACCCCTCTGGGTGACAGGCGTGAGTGTTTATATTTATATATATTTTTAAAAAACGTGAAGATTTTGTTATAAAAACCAAAAATTTATATAATAAATGTTCCTTGATTATAAATAATCTTAAATCTAAATACCACAGAACGTCCCGGCTTTGCCAGGATAGGGGACGGGTCGCTAGTAATGAAATAAAAAATAATCTGCAAAATCAAAATTATTTTGCTAATGAGTTCTTATATTTACGCGAACTTTAACTGTTTTAATTACCGACATTTATTTTGCTATATAATGTCATTTTAAATTTGTTTTGGGGTTCTGCTGCCACATATGGGTTGATGCTGCAAAATAAACCATCTTGCAATTTTGGTAGCCAGTAGAGAGGCGAGGCTAAGAAGCTTATTGGCAACCTCGATTTGATTAAAAACAATGTGTATAGCCTCGAGCATTGGCGCATTGTAGCCAATCTCTAGGTACTACAGAATTATATGTATATGATTTAATTACTGCCCCTTCTTCCATTAAGACAATCAGATCCTACCGCCTAATTACGTATGCCAGTCGCGCATTCATAAAAGGCCCTTTTTCAGGAGTGGATTGAGCAAGGCTGAAGGAGGAAAATAATTTACTATTAGAGGTATTTAATATCACCTTAAATTTTGCGCTGTTTCTTAGTTCAAATGTTATATTTTTCGCTATAGAAATGACACCATAACCTATATAATTTTATATAAAAAAAGAAAACAATCCATATAGCTTCTCGTTCGTGCTAAGAGCTAATACGTAATGTATCGAAGAATTGAAGCCCTGACTTCAGAAGCTATTATGTGGAAATTATTTTATTATATTTTTACCTTTTTGAGTAGACCAAGAAATCTCACAAGTTCAAGGTAACAAGAATGTCGTCTAAATAGTTACAATAAACAACGTAAATCTCTATTTTCCCATCCTTTGGGGTGAAATTCTTTTAACGATTTTTTCAACCAATCTTTTATTGAAAAAACCATTAAAATAAAAATAATTAAAAGAAAAATTGGTGGACAAAGTAAAAAAAAAACATACGTCGGATATAGAACCTTGTCGTTTTTGAAAGTTGGTTAAAATTTGCACCGGTATATTTCGTAATTTGTTAACTGTCGGTAAATGATATTTTAAAAACTAAAACGGACAGAAAGTACCGATTTTTTTCTGAAGATCTGAAACGTTTATAAGCAGTCACATAGCAGATTACAAAGATTTACGAGTAGTGTTATTGCATTTACTTTTATATCTTAAATTATTGGACGTAAATTTGCTCACAATGTGTTCATATGGTTCTATGCACTGCTTCAAATACAAAACTGTCTTTAAATATGTATGCTTTGATATGGACATTTTGGTCAGAGAATGAAACATGATTGATATGATATTGTTATATCAAGTACCAGGCCCATATTAAAGACAAACGAATTTACAGTTCACCTAATGGTTAGTGGCTACTGCAGTCCATGGACATCTGCAACCAACTTCAAACAAGGAAGCCAGATGCGTTGTCATTGAGGACCGGAACAGAGCAGTGCAAGAACGGCTATTTGGTGTCAGAAATAGATAAGATGGTGGTTATCTACCCAACGGACGGCGCCCGCTCCATATTAAATTATATAGTACGCGAGCAAATCATCGTCGGCAATACTGAAACTGTTAATCGCAATTTTAAGTGCTGATTGATGTGAAGGAAATCATCACGTTTTTCAAGAAACTATCGAGGACATCTTGTGAACTCCGCCACTCGCTTTGAGGCAGCGCAGTGGTCTCCTTCGTGGGACGTGAGTTGTCTATATACATCCTATATTACTCTTCCTTACTTTACTTTGATTAAAGTATTTCAAATGTCTAAAAATCACCATGTAGTGGTGGCGTAATAGAACCTACCACCCCATAATATCATCCCGTGGGTGTCGTAAAAAGCGATGGAGGGAAACTGAAACAGAAGATGGGAACTGCATATTTTTTTAAAACAACTCAAAATAATTAAAAATGTGCGATGGCCACCTTGGCAGACGGTGTGGCCATCGCACTCTGGCTAATATCTATGAGGTAATCTATTGAGGAGGCCTACATTTAGCAGTGGACTTTGACAGGCTGTAACATGATGATGATGATGAAATATTTTGGGTTGCGGTTAAGAGCTCCGCTATTCCTGGCTACGGTGGTGACCATGGTAACGGCGGGGCAGGTAGTGTTAAGAAGTGGAAGTTCGGTTGCCACCATTGACAATTTGACTTGGCACTATTGCACGCACGCATTCTGACGAGGAGGTCCTAGAGCTGGAAGAAGATATATACTAGTTGCACTTGGGTAGTATATAATTATCTGAAATCCGAAGAGAGGGAAGTACACGGTAATCCATAAATCTGGCAACTTTATCTATCCCCGAGACCGTTTATCCGACGGAAGGGTCGGATTTATCTTCCATAAAGCTCTTATTAACAACGTCAAAACCAGGAGTGTGTCAACAAGGGTTGCATACCGTATACTCAGAATCAACAAGCAGTATTTTTATTTATTTTATTTACACTTCGGCACATCTCGATGAGGAGGCGGAGGAGAAGTATGAGGATATCCCTACAGCCATGCATTCCTCTAAAACTCACTATACTGGGTCGGTGAGGAGATTTCAACGCAAACTGAAAAACTAAAACCAAAAACGGAACCTAAGGGGTCAACGGCTGACCGATTTCATGGAGAAGGAGGTACTTTTTATAGTGAATTCTTTCTGATGAAAAATGAGATTAACTTCATTATGATGACCAGTGACCAGGCGACAACTGTTCAGTGATGTCACAGTGATTGTTATAGTGAAAACTGGTAGCGATCACCGAATTGTGAAAGGCACACTGAACCTTTACGTCCAATGAAGTCAACTCTCCGTCCCTCTTATGCTTCTTATCAAAAGCTGTGCATACTTGCATAACTAAATCGTTATCAGTGCATAGGAGAAAACAATAAGGTGGACGATATAAATGCATACATATAATTCTTTGGAAACTGTTTATAAGGTCGGAGCTGGAAGAAGTCGGATCTGCAAGACCCGTCGCAGAAGAACCCAAAAGCTTTGATCTCACTCTTAATAATATGGCTGTTAGACGAGAAATTAATCTGCAGACTTCAGCATATATGACAGCATACAGGCAATTGAATAGAAAGATCCTAATCCATGCAGCGAGATTTACGAAACTTTGATACAAATCGTACCGAAGAAGCGATTGAGCGGAACTAAGGCTCCAAATTTTTGCCAGAGATCTATCTGCTGGAAAAAGCTACCTAAATGGAAGACCGACTGTGTTAGTATCATTAACGCGACAGCGGAGATTTCGAGGGAGATTGAGAAGTTCTACGGACATCTGTACACATCATCGTTGAAATCATACGCAAGTGTGAGTAACGATTTAAGAGTCGACAATATTCTGATAATATCTTGGACTTCAGTATGAGCGAGATTAAGATGGCTCTCTGGCGCTTAAGTAAGGCAACGCCCAGGGCGAGGATGGAATTACAGCAGATTTCTAAAAGCGGGTGAAAAATCGGTGCTTGAAATTTTTGGGCAACTCCAGAGGCAGGGATTAAAAGTACTGTGGTGCTGTGGTCTTGTTCTTCAAAAAAAAAAGGCACTACTATTGAAGAACTACAGACTGATTTCCATTCTGAGCCACGTCTACGTGCTGTTTTCGAGGGTCATACTCACCTCTGAATTGCTGACGATATAGTTATTAATGCAGAAATGCTGGAGGACCTTGGCACTATGCCTGAATAGTATCTCCCAATGGATATGTCTTAAAATGAACATGGGCAAAACAAAGGTCATGTGTAACGACCATGTCAAAACTTGTTGGTAGCACTACGCTCGAAGTTTTTGATGAATATGTTTACCTAGGACAAATTATCACACAGGGGTGTGTGATAATTAGTGTGATTTGGCATATAGTTAAAGTTTATATGGAGAAGGAGTGCAGAAGGCTAAAATGTATATTATATGAATACACTGACCTCCAGTGTATGAATATTACAAGTATGTCAAATAAAACATATTATATAAACTTTTTATGTTCATACCGCCAATGTTAAACACGCAATTGCCGCTTGGAATAATTATGTCGTTTATTAACGTTCATATTTCCCTTAATTAAGTCTATGGTTAAACAGTCGCACAGAGTAGAAATTTTCGCCAAAGAATTTTAAATGTTGTCAACAAATAATTACTGACAGATTGATTGAATAAGCTGTGAATTTTGTGTGATTCAAAATGTTACTATTTCAATAATGTGTCGATGGCAAAAAAGCGTATATTTTATATTTTGTATATTGGATATTTGTGTTTTATGTATTAATGTGCAGTACTTAATGTGAAAACAGCTTGCTTAATACATACACCTAAAAATTTTATTAATTACGGTCGAATTTCGACAACTAGGCGAACACTATTCTTCATTATTCGACATGACGCGATAACAATACGACGTGTTTTTTACGTATTTTACATTTATTAGACATTTAGTCGTAAGACGTTTTTAATCTAATGATTACTGTGTTAAAATTTGAAAACTAAAACTGCCCGGTCTTAATGAAGATATTATTGTTTTAAAAATTAAAAATAAGCGTCGCATGCTGCGGTAAGTAATGTCGACAAATCAAGAGCTGTATGCGATAGCGACATTCGTAAAACCTCGGCGAGGTATTTTTGCATCGCTCTGGTACCGATTAATGAGGAAAGAGCCTAAGCTTTAATTAAATCGGACCAGGGCATAGTAGGACAATAGTAATTTACTTTCGCACTGCACACGTACTTACACACATTATTGGGATTTTCTACAAGAAAATAACACCTACTGTGGGACATAGCGTAGTAGTCTCTTACACTACATACGTATTACGCATAGAAGTATATATGACCACATTTCCAAAATTATTAAGCTAAGCTCTCAACGTAATAGACTAGACGTTTTAAATGTTAGAATAGACGTTTACTTAATTAAAGATACATTTAATATTGAAATGTTTTGTATTTCGAGAACGTAATATGTACTTCATAACGTTTTGTTGTTTATTTTTCATTAATATCAGTTACGCAGCAAGAAAGGGCTTGTGCTCCATTCATATTTCGCATCAGCCCTGCGTTGTTTATAATTTGGCATTAAAGTAGATCTGTGTGTGTAAACTAGTATTGGTGGAGTGGTACACAAAGTTGCTTTACGTAAACAAGTATATTGGTTAGTTGTTTTTAAACCGGAGCAATTAAATTTTTAACGGTTATTATATTATGGAATTATTTTTTGATGTCATCATTATCAAGGTTATCATCAATAAAGAAAAATTAGAACATACGAATATATTGAAGAATGAAAATCTATCTAAAACTTTTGAATCTAAAATCCTCAGACTAGTGATGAGTATCAGAATTCCCAGTGCAAGCATTAAAATTGCTAGTGACAACCCATATTCAAGTAGTCGTTATTTACGTCCACAATTTTCTTAAACTTTAATTGCATTGTTTACCATTGTAGAGAACTCGAGTTAATCGAGTTTAAGATAATAATTTTACATAAGTAGTAGACGGAAACCAGCTTTTTGATGGATATTTTTAACCCAAATTAAATAAATATATATTTAACAATAAATTACAATTTAATTGATATTTTTAATACCTTGTAAGCTGAGAAAATAGTCGATGAAAACGTTTTAGGTACACAAAAAATACATAGCTAGCTAATTTCAAAATTTAATTCACATTAGAATGATTTTAAAGAACATTTAAAAAGATTTTTTTTTAAGACGGCGTACTTGAGTAATTATTTAAGAAGCTTTCGACAAAATTATGTTGTCTTGTAGTTAGAATCGATCTTGATAATACAATTAGTGCAAAATTCCAAAAGTAAATTAATATGCTTCGCACGGTCTCAGGTTTTAGATACCAGGATTTATTGCCATATAGTAACTTTATTTTAGAAGGTAAATATTTAGAGATACGTAATAAGTTAAGTTATGCTATTATTTATTGTAACATGTTCGAAAAAGCCATAATTAAAAAATATTGTAAATTAATAACAATAAAGAAACTTCTTTAACTTTTAAATTATGTAATTAGTAGAACATATTAAAAATAGTGTGTTTTTCTAACTTTTTAATGATTCAATTGTATTTATTAGAAAAGATTTTCATGATCATTGGTGGAGTTATTTACGATTACACGCTAAGAAAAGTCCACTGCGGAAAAAAGGCCTCTCCAGTGATTGCCTCATAGGGAGATTATTTGCCGTAGTTGTCTCCCTTGACAAGAGGGTGGCCAACCACAGTTTTTTATTTATGCTCGTTATTAGGAAGACGCTACTGCCCATCTCCTGATTTGTTTCCCTCTGTCGTCTCTTACGACATCGAAGGGACGATATGAGGCAGTGTATATTATAACATCGCCACAACACGGTAGAGTTATTTATTCATGAATAATTTGTTTCAACTATCTTTTTAACATTGTTTGTATTTAAAACAAAATAAATATAAAACTCACGATATTTTCTTAGAAAGAAAAACCTACTAACTGTGTCCGCGCAATAATGTACGTATCTCCGCAAAGAAAACATTTTATTAGTCTATAATAATTTATTTTATCTCAGCGGTGGAACCGTGTGGGTTAGAATACTAATGTACACAAAATAAAAAATTTGATAGGCAGGATTCGAACTGGCGCACTCCAGTGTGGTAGAACTAAGCTCTAGTCATTGGGCATATTGCGCGGGCAAGTTAAGTTTGTTACTTTGTTAAATCAAATATTCCTGTTCTAAGACCTAGCTAAATCTTTCCCGTAAACCTCTATAATATACATTTTATAGAAATCAGATAGAAGTCGTTTCTAAAAATTGTGACTTAGATCCTCTATTCGACTACTATCGTAAACCTCTCCAAGTACAAGAATTTTAGGCGTACAATTAGTTGGGAGTGGTTAACTAAAATAATTCTTTACCCAATTAATAGTTTCTCTAATTTGGGTCTGCAAAAACAATCGTATTTTTATTTGTTAAATTTATAAATAACAAAACTGCAAAAAAGAGGACATAAAATGACATAATACTTATAACCTTTAATACTGCCGGGTTGGCTTGTATCAACAGTACGAGTGTATTATTCAACTTTTGTTTTTACAATCCTTGTTTTTAATTCAGTTTTAAGAATTCCTGGTACCTATTATACCTAATGATTTTAAGTGATTATTAAAAAGAGTAATAAATATTTTATGACTTTATAAAAGATATTACGTCCTTAAACCGAAATATAAAACTGTTTACAATCACTTTTCAAATTTTCAATAATTTTAAACTTGAAATCAAAGAAAATAAAATAATCTGAATTTTGAATATGTGGTAAATCGACACTTAAAATTGCAATGAACAATTATATTGGTGCCGAGGATCAAACCCGGGTTGCTCGCGTAGTGTGAAATTTACAGTGAGCGCTTATCGCGTATACATTAATAATAAATATTTCAAATTAATATTATATAACACACTCTTGAACAAATTTAGAGGAATGAAAAAAAAGGTTTAATTTCTCCTGTTGTAATTATCGTGTGGACTAGCCACAAAAATGTGTAAATACTATTAAAAAAAAAATGGAATTTAATTTGTTTTTATGTAACTATTGCGTAATACTGGGTTCTTTTATTGTTTAAATTAGGTTTTGTTTCAATTTATGCCTTAACTGCCTTGTTTTTCGTCGAAGCCAGATGGTGGAAGGATTAAAGTGTGGAGACACTCAGGAGAGAGGTACGCTCAATACAACATCATTGAAAAAGAGGCATATTAAGGTGTAGGGTCAGTTATGATATGGGGAGGTATTTGTACGGCGGCACGTACGCAAGTCGGCGTCATTAAGAATTGCTCACTAAAAGCGACACGATAAGTAACAGATTTTGGAAGAAATTGTAGTGCCATTTGCCCCTTTTATAGGAGAAAGATTTGTTTTTATGCATGATAATGTACGCCCCCAAACTGCGGCCGTAGTTGTCAAATACCTTCGAGACGTTGAAATCAATGCTATGTCGTATGGTGGCCATCGCACTCACCCGACTTAAACCCCATAGAACATGTCCCATACATGTTAAGTTTGGAAGACAAATTAAGAAAAGGAATCCTGCCTCCGCTAATTTAAGAGATCTTAAAAACGCATTACAAGTCGAATGGAACGTAATCTCTCAAGATTTTATGGATAACTTGGTTAGGAGTATGCCAAGGGAACTGGAAGCTTCATCTAGCTCTTCGAACTGCTAGATGAAGCAACACTAAGTACTGATTATAGCCCACTTTATAGACTTTTCTAAGCATTTATGAAAAAAATGAATAAAATGTTAAGTACAAAAATGTTTCTTTCCTGTAATTTTTTTTTAATTTGGTTATTTTTTGTCATTTGATAGTTTGTTTTTTCGACTTACGCAATTTTAAA
Source organism: Parnassius orleans (assembly GCA_029286625.1). Classification (NCBI taxonomy): domain Eukaryota; kingdom Metazoa; phylum Arthropoda; class Insecta; order Lepidoptera; family Papilionidae; genus Parnassius; species Parnassius orleans. The sequence goes on along the minus strand of JAGSMP010000232.1, from coordinate 529,063 downwards.
TTAAGGAATAATAAGCAAAATCTAAATGAATAAACTTAATTGTCACAAATATCCATGATATTTTGTTTTATACACAATTTTATTTGCGTTACTCTAAATTTGTCCATGAGTATATTTTAGTTAACTTGGGAACACGAAAGGTAAAATAGTCAGTTTTGTGAATGTCATAAAAGTCTGTAAATAACTACAGTGATTTTACATATTAGTAAATTTTATTTATTTTATTTTATTGTCACATGGAATGTACTACACAAGAGTGTCAAAGTACATTAGATATAAAACGTAATTAATTGATAGAATCGGGTTTAAACTATTAGTACTACTAGTTTAAGATCATACATTGAACTAATTTGTCTTGCGAAATAGTCTTATAACCGCCATGGCGCGGCGCCAGTCTTCGCGAAATTTGGTATTTGCTGTAAAATTCCTTGCTTTATATTTTAACTTCTTTTGTGAAACAGATTCTAGTTTAAACCTGGGACTATTTACATACTACTTTTTGTAATGAGACCGATTAATAGTACTAAGCGCATAGGACAAGAAGTAATTAATGTGTTTTCTGCCAAATTCACTTTCTACCGTTTGTTGTAGTACTGTCAAAAAAAATTCGTAAGTACTATTCAGTGTACTAAATTGTTAATTTTTCAATAAATACATCGTTTAAATATGCATTAAATCTTAAAAGCAATACCAATATAAAAATCAGTCCACGACAATAGTGTAGTCAAATGAATTAAACGCAGCGTCGCGGCAACCGTGACCCGCCGCCATTTAGAGTTTATTATTTTATTTATTTAATGGTAAAATCACAACATGTGCTCACGGGGTATGAGTTATAATTAATAACAATGTATAATAAAGTATTTATAAAAAATGCATTTTAAGTTTGATATTTTGCACAGCCTATTGTACATGAACGTCACCAATACGAAACGTCAGTTGACAGTCCATATATACCGTAGATAGAGGATATACTCGTATATACCCAAGAATACAACTGTAAGTATAAAACTTGAAGATACTATAAGTTCATACTGCGTAAATCGTACCAAAAATTAATAATTTAACTGAAGGCAGCCGTGGTTAATTAACTATGTCTGTGACCATGGGTGCTGTAAGTGCTCGAAACGTCGGGAATATAAAATAAGTTAATATACGCGATAAAATCCGTAAAAACTAGTTTTATTTGAACCTCCCCTAGTAACTTCAGCCATTGTAAGCCAATATTTATTCTCTCCTTTTTCTTGAAAAGGTTGTCAACAAAATCAAGGTCTAATCAAATATCAAACATAGTTATTGTTAAAAAAAAAAACATTTTTTTAAACAATTACAACCTTTTAAATCATTTACAGTTTGGCTTCTGACCACTTTCAGACCTAGGCTATTGATAACCTATATAAATAATAAATAATCTGGACCATCTAGACTTCAGTAACGCCTTTAAATTATTTAACTATGACATTTGTTAGCAATCATGAAATGCCTTAATTTAACATCATCAATTGTACAATGCAATGGTTCTGTTTCTATCTTCGAGGACGTCGGCAACGCACACGCATTGATGATAGTTTCTCCGATTGGTGTAGTTTTGTTGCACTAGGCCCGTATAGGTACGGGAGGGGTTAAAGAGAAATACAATTTGGACCGCTCTAGTCCGTTTTGTGGAATCCCTAAAAGTCTGATTCGATTGACTTTCAAAATCCTTTACCATAAAAAATCACATAAAGCTATCTAAATACCAGGCTTAAATCATTTCAAGACTTGAATCCGGGTGTAGGTAAACTCGCTTCAAAAGACCTAAGACTAAGTCAGATCGAACTACGCATTTTGTTAAGAATCCTGACTGAACTGTTTTAAAAAAATACATGTATTTTATGGGACTAAACATTTCAAGAATATGCCGATACTGATCCCTTAACACTTTCGCACATTCTAAGTGAATGCGATAGCTTAATGCGCCAACGTATCATATTATTCATCTAGGTAACTACTTATTAAGACCAGGGGAAGTGAAAATACTAATACTTACAGCTCAGCAGCTCTTGTAATTTATTGAACATGTAACTATTGTAGGGTTTGGCGGTGACCTATAGCAATTACAGCGATGACTGTAGATCATTCTGGTCGCAGTGATAGGTACTGGTCTTGCAAGACTTGCATTGCTACTCGCAAAAAAAAAATGAACGAACGGGAAATACCCAATCGGAGAGTCAGATTATAACCAGAATTAAGCGTCGTGATCAAAATGGCACAGGAAGATATATTAATACAGAGATATTAATAATTTTCGCTTGAAGTTTTCATGACAATAAAATCACAGAATTTGCTAAATGTAAGCATGCCTTGTTTATTAGAATACTTTGGTTAATATTACACAGAGTTGAGTTAGAAACTTCATAGATGTGGTCTACATAAATTAGCCACGTGGGTAGCCTTCAAGCGATACCGCCAGTTATTTCTATTCTTATACTATTTAGAAGCTCGAAGAAGCCACTGTCGTAATATTATAGAATATAATAATCACACTGTATTACATGATATGTACAAAAGTTCTAGGAAATAATAACGACATTATATACAATAGCTATATATATTTATAAATATTATGATATTTATGAATATTATGATCTTTACGTATGTTTATCACACTTAACACTGATGTTATAAATGCGAAAGTTTGTGAATGGGTGTGTATGTTTGTTACTTATTCACGCTTTAACTAAGAATTAAATTCGGAATGGAGACTTGCAGATCTATAATAGTGGTCTTCGGGTGCGTAGTTCAATTATCGAAAAACCCCCCTTAAATTCGTTTTTTTTTTGCTAATATCCCGTAAACTATGTGTGATGTGGGAAAATGCCAAAAATAAAAATAGTAGATCTATTAATTTCACGTAAGGCTGGTTTCTTCACCTTACGCTTTAACACTCAAAGATTTGTTGTAAAATAGCGTTGTCGTAAATAAAAACATTAAGAATCGATTTTGCATCAAAACTTTTAGAGACAGCAGATAAAGAGTTAGGACCTTTATTGTGTATAATTGCAAATCAAAAAGTTTTGTTCGAAATATTTTAATATATCTTATAGTTTATAAGATAGGTAACTAGCTGGTACCCGATGCTTTGCTGCCGCAGACGAAATAATTGTGGAAATATCGTTTTAAATTTGGAAGAGTTATATTGTTTAATTAGGTATGATCATACATTCGTTGAATTTGAATGATATATAACTTTCCTATTGTAACTTAATTGTACAATGTCTATAACCTTCGCTCAAGTTTAAACAATAAGTTGACAAGGTTTTATCGCAATCTGATGAACGATATGGCAGCGAATATGAACAAACAAACAAACATACATTTTTATATATTAGACTATCTGGTACCCGACGCGCTGCTGCCGCTGCAGAAGAAATAATTGTGAAAATATCATGTTAAATTTGGAAGAGTTATATTGTTTAATAAGGAATGATAATAATACATTTATTGAAATTTAATGAAAAAGAACTTTCAAATAAATTTGTCGGTAGGATACGCGCGCCACCAATTGTAAGTTGTAAGTTAATTGTACTATGCCTCTAACCTTCGCGCAAGTGCAATAAGTTGACAAAGTTTTATCGCAATCTGATGAAATATATGGCAGCGCATAAAATACGAACAAACAAAAATTAATTTTTATGTATTAGATTATCAAAAACCATAAACAATTTTTATTAAAAAATTGATTGCAGAAAAGAGGCTGGATTTTAGACACGAGTAATATCACTCTTACACTTTATCAAATCGTATTTTTGTATTGCATTGAATATGAGACATTGAATATGTATATTTCATTATCGATGTCTCGGTTGATATTTTATTGAGATGAGTGATTCTGTAACTCTGTAAGGAAGTCAGTACTATAATATACAATATAGGGCAGTACTCGGTACGACACGACGAAACGATGGATTTGGTTTGCTTAGATTTATAGGTAGGTACCTATACATATATTGTAAAATCTGTGTAGTTATATTAATATGTATTGGATAATTTCCATGATATTCTGATACCAAATATCTCGTATGGTACGTTCGAAATTCGAATCAGTGTATTATGAATATTTTACGTTATTATTATTTCATCGAGTTCGTTAGATATTCTGTAAGGTGATTCTGTATTGCAGCGGTATTTATTACATAGTTTGTCGCTCGATATATAGAAATTGTATATACGATTAGTATCGTCTACTCCTACTGGATTGTGATAATATTAGGTTTATTGATATCTGACTTGGTTTTTCTGATTAGATTTAAATGATTAATGCTGCTGTCCTTGTTGGTTTAGTCTTCTAGAATCTTGATATTTTCTTTTCGGATAGGTTTTTGGTATTAATTATGTATATACCTGTATTTTATAATTGTCATTAAGTGTTGAGAGAGGGAGAGTAACTTTAAACATTTCTTAAGTTGATTTTGATTTTTATGAATAATGCGGTTTTTTCGCCAACAATTTCTATCTAATTTTAATATCAACTACTGATTTAGGTGTGACATGGCTGTTAGACATGAACATCGTCTTGACATGGCTGTTAGACATGAACATCGTCTTGACGATGTTCATTTTGGTGACGGTACTTAGGTTATTTAGGTTAGCTCAGGGGCTAAGCGCTCATGTCGCGGAAGGAGGCTGCGGAGAGGGAGAGGGAAAGGACGGCAGATATCCCAATCCACAGCCGAAGAGTTGGGCGCCGGGCGAGGAGAGCCTGATATGCTCTCCTCCATCTTCCATAATTGAGGCTTAGGTGACGGACACGGGGGTTGTCCGACGTCTTTTACGTAAGGTCTCAAGGTGGCGCGTACGGTGTGTTTCTCGTGCGCCCCTAGATAAAGAAGGAGTGTAGAACTCCAGCTCCACTCCGTCATCGAGACGGATCCTGTAAGGACTATAGCCGTCGGGGCTGCGGTAGTGTGCGAAAGCGTTCTCGTAGCCCCGACTAAGGGCGAAGAGATGAACACCGTGGGATTTTAGCCGGTAGGACTCCGGCATAAACTGTCTGTCACTTTTACGGGTATCCATGAGGATTTCCCCACGTATAAAAAAGGGGGCTAAGCGCTCGCTGTAAATATCACACAACGTGAGGAACCCGGGTTCGAACCCCGCCGGCACCAATGAAATTGCTTTTACAATTATGAACACCGTGGGATTTTAGCCGGTAGGAGTCCGGCATAAACTGTCTGTCACTTTTACGGATATCCATGAGGATTTCTCCACGATTAAAAAAAGGGGGCTAAGCGCTGGCTGTAAATATCACACTACGCGAGCAACCTGGGTTCGAACCCCGCCGGCACCAATGAAATTGTTTTACAATTTTAAGTGCTGATTTACCACATGCTCTACGGTGAAGGAAAACATCGTGAGTAAACCTGCATGCCTTAGAAAAAAAAAATCGAATCATGTGAAGTCCATCAACACGCATTGGAGCAGCGCGGCGGACTTTTCCTAGCCCTAAAACCTTCTCAGAAATGAGAGGAGGCCTGTGCCCAGGAGTGGGACGTAGTAGGTTGTACCTTACTTAGGTTATTGAGAGTATTGCTAAGGTCTTCCAGCGATTCTGTTAAATACTAATGCATATTTAATAAAAAAGTCGTTAAAAGATAAATAATAACTAACAGCCTTCTGACTAAGATGGTTTGAAATTACAGTAATTATATATCTATTAATTATCGACTACGTAATTTTATTTTTATGAGCGACGATTACTACAAAATGTTCAAATTAATATTGTGTTTATGAAGGCAAATAATTCTTGTGTATATAATTTATTACTAACTGTATGTGACCGAACTAACATAGATGCACTTAATCCTTAATACCTTTCTACATATATTGGAATCTTCGGACAATTTGATTAAAGAGAAGCTGCAATCTCATACTAGAACATATGGGATACTCGTACTCGAGAAATATCATACACGATAAATCAAATGCTGTGAAAACGTTACAATATACGCTTGTTTAATTCATTACATTGTTTTAGGTCGAAAAATATTAGCTTCAGCAAAACACATTTAGAGTTATAATAATTATTTTATTTCTTTCAATTTTTTACCTACTGGCAATAATAAAATAATAAAGCCTTATTCTTTGTAGGGAGGATTTAACTATGGATTGTGGTTCCAGACGTCTTGCATCTTTGACAGTGCTGCCCACCACCGGTGTGGGTATATTATGTCTGGTATAAACGAGATGTTTACACTGCCATCTATTGGAAGCTGTAAGATTTTTCTGGTATATCCCATAGTTGTCGCTTACAACACCCACGGGATGAATGGGGGGTTGGATCTTTTTACGCCGCGATCATACGGCATAAAGTTTGAAACAAAAAACATAAGACCGAAACCATGCTCAACTTCTTGACACGCACTCACGCATTCAATTTTCTTCATTTTTTCTTTATCAGTCCGTTAAAGTTCACTAATAAGCGCAAACATATGCACCATAAACGTATTAGAAAGTATTTGTACATTGACTCTCTCAAGAAATCTTTAGAGCCAGCAGCAGAGACTGCGTGAATCCATAGAATATTAACATAGAAATCCATAGAGTGGCCAGAGAGATTTAAGACCTGTAAAAAAGCTACTTAACCACACGGTTTATTTCTTTTTAACGGAAATGGAGGTGTAAAAATATCCACAACTCCATATTGTCTCGAGGTTGTCGTAAGTGGCGACAGAGGTAAACTGAAACAGGAGACTTTTTTATAAAGAATAAGGTGACAAACGAGCACACAGCACACTTGATAGTTAGTGGATGCTGTGGCTCATAAACATCCACATCTATCCTCAATAAAGAATCAAAATGCAGATGCGTTGTCACCCCTGAGGACTAAGATGGAATGCCTCGTTTGCAATAAAAAGGTTCTCCGGTTCTCTATACTCACCATACGAAACACAGCAGTGTTAAGCTGCTATTTTACGCTGGTATTCTGTGAGAGCGTGGTCCTTCCCCGGTCGAACCGACCCATTCGTGCTACAACTATAACATATCTGCAGCATGGCTCTACCACGTCAAAATAGATGGGTAGCAGCATAACAGCAAAGCCTGATAAGAACTCAAAATAATAAAAAAACTAAGGCACAATGAAGTAATCTAGCATAGGAGGCCTATGTTCAGCTGTGGAGCTTGATAGGCTGCAATAGAAGGATGTATAAAAGCTACTTTGAATATTTTTTAATTAATCGCTTAGACTTCAATAACTCTGTACACACAAGTCTTATTATTATTAAACTGCATCTTCAAAAATATATTATTTAAATATGTAACAGGACTTATGGCCATAATACTAGTTATTTTAATTATATAATTGTGCTGTCGTGTAATTTTATCTTTAGTTAAAATGTTAAATAAAATAAAATAGGAAATATTAAATTATATTTTTGTAAAATAGGGTTTCGAAGAGCTTTTAATTGCTACATACGATGATAAAAAATATTAACCTTTCTTGTTTTGAATTTAAAACGTCACGTTTGTATTTCGGTAAAGATTATACCGAATTTCAAACTTCTATATTAAATACTCTTTGAGAAAATCGTATGTTACAGACAAACAGACTGTTTTGGAAATTGTAGTTTTTGAGTACCGAACATAAAAGGAGTTAAGGTTAAAGGCAGTCATGTTACTTTTATTATTATTATTTAGGCCTGATCACAGGAATGCAATGGGAAAGTTACTGACTGACCTTTTGTCATAACAGGAAATAAAAGTGATATTTCTGTGGGACTGTTATATACACATACATTACATTACATAAATATTTTTATCCTGCCCGCATCTTTTTAATTTATGGTGTTCTATGCAAAAAATAGATAACGTCAAACCTAACCATAAGCCATTGCTTTTAAATATAAATTCGAACACATATTTCGCATTAAGCTTAGATTTTAATTATATCTTATCTATACTGACCTACAATACATGTAAAGAACCAGCATATTTCCTGAACAGCCTGCAGCTAACATGGTAATATAGATGCTTCCAAGTGTGTAGTGAATAACTGGAGGAGGTGGAGAAAACTGCAGCCAATGCGGATTTATTAGTAGCAGGTATTCGTCAGTAAACAATCCATAGCGCCGCCACAAATGTACGGGCCACTGTTCTTTGAATTTTGCAACTATAGATAATGAACTTTTTGTGTTGTCTGTATCTATCTCCGGCGTATTTGACAAATTTAAAATGAAAGTTTCATTTGTCACATCGAAACTTCTTTTCAATCGTACATTTTTGACATTTGACTTTATCAGAAGAATGATCACGTTTTTTATTTTTCTTCGTTTCTTCCATTGTTTCAATTTATCCAAGCAACGCCACAATACATCAATGCGACACTTAAGCGGTTTCGAATTTATTAATTGATTACAAATCGCGTGTCTCAAATTGTTTACATTGTACGCACGGCTTAATTCTTTACTATCTTTCACGCGAGGATTAGTGTTTATATTCATGCATCGCACGATTATAGGAATAATAATTAGCACGACTTTTAATATTAGCGACATGTTATTTTCGTTTCGCAAGCTAAATTTAGTGAAACGGAGAGGAAAGCATGAGTACAACCGTTCGCGTTGCTTTCCGAAACAAAGTGTTACCGAGATAGCCACAGACTCACGATCGTCGACCGTGGATGCGGCAAAATATTTGGTGTATTCTGATACGTTTTCCTACGCTTACGTTTTTGTTTAAATAGGATAGCTCCGGTAGCTATCTTATTTATTTTTGTACGTTTAACATATTTTTATTTATTTAAGAACTTCACATTAAAGACGGAAATGAAGATCTAAGAATATGTAGTTATACAAACATAATCTCAACGTTTACCTAAATGTTTGTTGTTGTTCCATTTTCGTAGAATTACTTCACTTTAATGAAACCATCATCGAAATGAGTATTGACTGCAACGTTTGCATTAATCGCTACAACAATTTTAATGATCGAGTTAAAATTTTGTATAACTTTCTTAACTAAATCATTAGTTAAATTTTTAATGCTTTATAAGTTTCTTTATTTTCACATGAAATATATTTAAAATGAAAGAGCCATGAGAGCTCTAGGAGTAGGTACCTTAAATTTCGTAGAATGCGAAGTTACCTGAATTAGAATTCGAGAAAATCAGATTTTTAAATGTTATTTAGTGATTTTTCAAGTTCTAAGTCAAGTGCTCAGCGGTGAAATAAAACTACCGGAGGAAATTCGCACGTATTAAGCAAATATTTCGAAAATATTATGATGTGTAGTCCTTTAATACGTAATAGAATTGCAATGAAATTGAAAAGAAATCCACCAGCACAAGTATTTTAAACATAGTTGTAGTGGTTAATTGTTAATTTTACAGATTTTATTACGTTAAACGTTAAATTTTAACTTTTTTATTCCCGACGTTTCGGACTTTTTTATTCCCGACGTTTCGGACACTTTACAGCACCCATGGTCACTGAGGGGGGGGGGGGGATTACTGAGTGTTTGACGTCCTGATGTCATGTCATAATCAACGAAGGCTACCTTCAACTTTTAAATATTAAAGATTTCTTATGTTTACGCGAACACTACACATTTAAATGAAACTAGTTTTTACGGATTTTATCGCATATATTAACTTACTCCGATCTACGCAGTATGAACTTATAGTATCTTGAACTCTTGCAGTTGTATGATTAGGTTGGGATTTAATTTTATTAATTATAAGATCAGAAGCAGATGGTAGCACTCAACCATCTTCTGTATTGAAATTAGGATGTTTTTTGATTTCAATTGCCTCGCGAATCACCCTTGAAAGGAATCGGTGTTTTTTAGCGAGAATTTGTGGTCTATTAAATCTGAAGTAGTGACGGAGGCTTCTGACGGAGTATTCTGTACGTGTTCACATACTGCAGACTTTCCGGAGCGTCGATTCTTCACATCAGCTATGTGTTTTTTAACGCGGGTTTTCATTTGGTCTTTTAGTTTGTCCTATGTAAGAGAGACCACATTCACAATCATCTTGCAGAGGGATATTACGAGTACACTTGACTGATAATATAAACTGATTAATCTTCTTCGGCGGCTTGAAGTATTTTTTAATGGAAGCACGCCTCAAGATGTAGCCAATCTATCAGTGACACCTCTGATATATGACAGTACAGCAGGCGCACGCTCGACTGTGTTTGGCTGAATATAAAATAAGCTAATATACGCGATAAAATCCGTAAAAATTATTCGTTTTAAATATTCATTTTTGGTCCGATTTACGATGAACGTACTTACAGTATCTTGAAGTTTTGGAGTAGTATGCTTGAGTTTATTTGGTTATGCTGTCTTATTGTAGACTTTCCTTTAAAACTTATTTTCCAGTAGTGATAGAATTGTCATTAGAAGTGAGACATTTATAAGCTGTTACTTTCTATCCAATATTGGTGTACAATTTTTTAAAGCATTAAAATTGTTCGTCAATATAGTATAAATATTTATGTTATATTAAGTTATAACCATCATTTGGTAACCATCTATCATTAGGTATGTCGAAATGTTCTTTTTTTTTTCAATTTCAAGTATTTCCTGATGAGGGCTAAACAAAGCGAGACAAAGGTGAACTTATTTGTTACTTTATGAGTGAAAAGTGGCGTTTCAAATAAAAGCTTTCCGGTTCCTAGTGTGTGTACCTACGTACACAATACAATGCCTCAGTGGTTGTTCTTTAATTTTTGCAAATTTTTAACTCTCTTTTTAATTCTTTTACTTTTAGAAATATCCGCTGTTCCGCGCCATTCCGGCTTATTCATTTTTCATTTAAAAATATAAAATATAACTTTTGTGGTCTATTTTACTGCGGAAAGAAACATAAACTTTATATATAACTTAATAATTTTAACTCATTAGCGCATAAATATCCAGCTGTGGACTATTGAGGAGAATTTTCCTTAATCACCACGCTTGATTTACTGATAGATGAAAATAGTTAAATAGTTGAAAAAAAGTAATCTGCCTCCCAAGCGTGCAGCGATTATCGCAAATCCTCCTACCGTTCACCCGTTGCCGTGTCTAGTTTTTTTAAAAGCTAGCTTGTTCGTAAAGAAGATAAAGAATACGTCTAACATAACTAACAAGATAAAAAATTCTTTGCTTCTTCAGCTCATTATCTTTAAGCGCAGAGTAAATATGTAAATTTATAGCTATTTAGCAGCCCGGAGTCAGAAAATTAAAGGTGTTTGACCCCCGTACCTCGGAAAGCACGTAATGTTGTTGGTCCTGCGCCTGGTTTCTCTTCGTTCGTGTCAGATTGTCGTCCCATTGAGGGTGCACCTTGTGCAGTGCACATATTCGTACACTATAATCCTGTCCTATGCAGATTGCTAGTCCCAGTTGAGACTGGCTGCTGAGGTCAGAATTCTATCTGGAGGACATTATTATAATAATATAGCACAGTCGTTATGAGTAATTACAGACTGTGGGGGCATTTCATATTAGTCCTCAGAGATGACGTTGTCGGTTCTTCGAGCTAAATGGCCGGCCTATTGCTACTTGAGCTTACTAATCCGTTGGGTTATGTCGGTTACTCTGGTTCTACTACGGATATCCTCATTTCTAGGTTTATCACGCAGAGAAACCCCGAGCATAGCCCCCTCCATAGCTCGCTAAGCGAACTAGAGCTTCTTTATACGGTAAGCAGTGAAAGGCCACGTCTCAGATCCATAAGTCGTCGCTGGCAATACGCACTGGTTGTAGAATCTTGTTTTCAAGTTTTGAGGTATACCTGACGAGAAGATGTGACGTAATCTCCCGAACGCTGCCCAGCCGAGTTGAATCCGTCGATTGACCTCTCGGTCGAAGTAAGATTTATCTGGTCGTACTATTTGTCCCTGGTAAACATACTCGTCGACAACTTCGTGCGTAGTGCTCAACTACCGGCTACCGGCATAGGTGTGGCATGGACGTTACACATGATCTTTGTTTTGTACATGAAATTTTTAGACCTATCAGCTGGGAGACAGTATTGAGGTAATTGAACATAGTACTTAGGTCCTCCAGTGATTCTGCCATAAGGACTATATCGTTGGCAAATCGATGGTGAGTAATGTACTCGCTATTGATGTTAATAACGTATCCTTTCCAGTCTAGCTTGAAAACGTCTTCCAATGCAGCGGTGAAGAATTTTAGAGATATAACGTCATCCTGTCTTTCACCCCTATGTAGTTGGAAATACCGACAGTCAATTTGGCACCGCTGAAGGTACTGTAGCACCGCCCAAATTTCAAAAAAGAGAAATCAAAGTCCAAATACGCAAGACAAAGTGGCCAATTGTACGCTTAGGTCTTATGTACAATTTGCCGAAAAGTATCTATGTGGTCTATAATACTAAAGCCTTTTCAGAACCCGCTCGTTCGGGAAGCTGAAAGTCGTCGAATCTGCGTGCAAGACCATTCGTAATGAAAACAGTATGTAGACGCGGCTCAGAAGCTAAATCTGTCGATAGTTCTTCAACAAAGCGTTGTCGCTTTTCTTGAAGAACAAGACTTCACTTCTGCTCCACGCCTCCGGAGTAGTACCACCATGGAAGACGGAATTAAAGAGCTTCTGAAGGACTTCAAGCACTGGTTTTCTATCCGCTTTCAGAAGCTCCGCTGTAATATCATCCTCGCCCTGGGCCTCGCCGTTTTTAAGGCGCTGGAGAGCCATTCTAATCTCACTCAGACTGACGTCCGGTGTTTCAACGGAATAGTGTCGGATAAGACTTGCTCTTGGATCGTTACGCACACTTGCGTGTGGCTCAAACGATGACATTTACAGCTGCCCGTAGAACCTCTCAATCCAACTCAAAATCTTAGGTGTCCCGGAAACGATGCTAAGCAATTCAGTCTTCAGCTTCGACAGTTGGTTTTTCTGGCGGACAGATCTCTGCCAAAGATTTTAGAGGCTTGGTTTCGTTCGATCGCTTTTTCAATACGAGCTGTAATGAGGTTGCGTAAGAGATCTCTCTGTTCAGTTGCCTATATGCTGTCATAACTGCTGAAGACTGCAGCTTCATTTCCTGTCTAATAGCCATGAGGTTAACAGTATGATCGGAGAGTTTTCGTGTTCTTCTGCGACGGGTCTTGCAGAACTTAGCTCGGACCACAAAGACAGTTTCCACGAACTTGTCATTCATATCGTCCACTGTGTTGCAGTCTTCTAGGCACTGTAAACGGTTTTGTAACTCGAGATGAAAGTTTTCGGGGCTTTGGGTTAGAGCTCGAGGGAGACGGTGCGTTTAACGATATTAATAATTAGTTATTAATATCGTTGTGTTTAGACACAACATTGCTATTTCATGATAATATGGTCATATTGTCAAATAGTTTTTCACCGCTAGCGGCGCTGATAGCGTGTTTTTAACAGAAACAGATTTTTAACAAAATCAACATCACTTTATGCCTTTTTTATATAATAAATAAGTGTTCGCGGCTTTGGGGTCGCTCTTGAGCCAGTCGCACCCCAACCTTCTGTAGCTGATATTACTAGATAGTATAGTTTTGAATTTCATAGTGTTAATGTAATATAGCGTCCTCTACTTTCTGCTAAATAAACTAATGATAAGTAACTGATAAAATTAAATTTTAGAATGCTATTGAATACTTATTCGTGCAGCATCAAAAATTGTCACACTTAAAAATATCTAGACCGGTGGCCATTATCGGGATGATTTACCACAATTACCACGTTTGGCAAAATGGCTAACAACACTGTTATACACAACACGTGTGTTTTGTGTGCACAGTATCCAGTACTGTGTACACAAAACTGAGATTAAGAGGGAAGCTCTCTTTTCATTTTACCAACTTCATATGTTATCACATTATCTGAAGTAAATAATGGAAAATTAAGTGCACTGTGAGATTTTATCTCTATTTGATGGAATATTTCGTGGCATCGTTGGGTTTCTAATTATTAGGTGAATATGGTCAACAATCGTACCAAAGCTTTGTTTCAGTTTTTATGAATTTTATTTAAACATATACGAGAGCCGTGTAGCTCGCCGTGAGATTTCATCACGGCAAGGGAGCAAAACGTATACGAGTCCTTTGAGGGCAAATGAATCTGTAATGGGAAATTTTACGTGCTGACTTACCACGTATCCGATGAATTGGTGAAGAATAACTTCGTGGGCAAACCTAAATGTCTGAGTAGTTAAAAAGTCGTGAAAATGTGAAAACCGTTAATACGCATTGAAGCATTGCGGCATAGTCTTTTCTGCTCACAAAACGCTATAGGTAATGAGGAGCCCTGTGCACAGTAGTGAGATTTATGTAAGCTGCTACCTTAGTTTTAATACCTTTAATGAGACTAATAAATCTGTTTGTCAGTTAAGATTTTTGTATTTTTGAGTTTTCATAATATTATAAGACAAATCAAGATTTTTGTGACAGTCCTGGTTTCATAGCTCACATGAGATATGTAAATGAACAGGCTGTTGCGAAAAAATACTTTAAATATCAAAGATAGCAGTTTTACTTAAACAAAGGTTTATTTTATTTTACTCGTCAAAGGCAGTAATCAAACTGATCCAAACGTAAATTTCATATTTATATTCATATATTTTTACATATATGTTAATTGCAATTTGAAGTATTAATTTACCACGTTCTCGGCGGTGAAAGAAAACCTGCATATCTGAGAAGTTACCCAGTTGAGTTGATCGCGCGTTGGCACTTTTTTTGGCCAAAAGCTCTGTGGTCTGTGCCCAGTAGTGACATGTATGTAGACTGCTACTTTTTTAGTTATAATGGGACAATTATGCTGTTTTTATTTCATTCATATTTTCGGAGATGAATGAGGAGGAGGAGGAGTGTTACTTTTTTGTTTTCACACTACCGTAAATATTAACGGCAGCAAAGATTCGGAAGAATAGAACTCATCATCGTTATCATTACAACCTATCAAAAGTCCACTGAACCTAACATAGGCCTCCACCATAAATTGTCGAATAGGCTGGATATTTTCTATAGTTGCCACGCTTGGCACGGCGGTTGGCAACCCCAGCCTTTATTATTTTGAACTGTTGTCAGGAAGATGATGTTGCCCATCTCCTGTTTGTTTTCCTCTATCGCCTCTTAGACACACACGGAACTATATGAGGTGGTTCTCTTTCGCCGCCACAACAAGGCGAACATTTTTCTGCTTCCGATCATGAGTGTAGTTCTACTCACGTTCACTGCGAATAGAACTTCATTTGCAATAAAAGTAATGTTAAGGATTTTATCGTGTTTAATTTTAACTTTTATTCCTGACGTTTCGGGCGCTTTAAATAACAAATGGAGACGGGGGGGAGGGGGGGTTGTTTAAAATTCTGGTGTCATAGTTTACGAAGACTACAAAATAATGTTTGGTCCGATCTACATCTTGACAACATGTTGACTACTTCAGACTTCCCGGAGCGCCGGTGCTTCACATCAGCAATATGTTCTTTTACGCAAATTTTTATGGAACTTTCTTCCAAAGATGTGTTTTGTACAACCCGCTTAAATAAAAGTTAAAATGTAACGTGATTTATAAAAATTTGTTTTATTTCATGTGTAGTATTCATCATTATAGAACTGCATTTATGAAATTTTGAAGTCTACTCGAACGTAGAAAAAATATCAGATCTATTTTATGGTGCCAATCAATATTAAATGGGACCAATGATACGAATCAAATATCGCATATAAGACCATGATATCATCATTATTTTGTTAAAACTAAATTAACTTTAATTATGAATGAATGTAAAGAGTAAATAATAATAATAAGTTTTGATACCAAGATAATTTATCTTTCTTATGGATATATCGGAAGACACGTCCAATATAAAAAATTGTAGATGTTTCTAGACATATGATATTAATGCAATTCTGAAAAACGTATTTATTCACGTGTTCCTGTAGCATATTATACGGGTAAAAAGCTAGTATATAATATATCAATGTCACTATGGTTAGATTAAATAAAATTATGCCTTCTTGTGACGAGAACGTCGTGAAAAATTAATAACTTTTTCACTTTAACGTTTTTTAAATAATCATTCTTTTATGTTTTAAATTTTTAGATGTTTAAGATCACAACATTTTTACACTGAAGTCACTGAAATGTGATAAACAATGTTTACACAACAATCGTGACGCAATAAGTTTTTATTCACATCGTGACGTTAATAATAAAAATATTTTTTAACGATATACCTGCGTATTTCCTTCCACGACAGGGTTGCACCCCTACACGCCCCTCCTGGCTATCATGATTTATATTATATCGCTGTGGCTGAGCCCACAAGAATGGCATAATCATTGTAGTATAGATATCTATATGTTGCATATTTACACACATCAACCCCATAATTAAGCATGTGCTCAATAAACTTAAAGTACAGTGGTGGACATGGGTTTTACGGTGTCTATTGATCGGGTTCAAGCAATAGGTTCTTTAAAAAAACAAGTTAAGAAACATTATCTTTCCCTATAATTTCTCCGTCTTCCTTTCATCGTTTCCTATCTATTTATGACCACTAGGCTGTCATTTTAAGTACCTACGTTGTATTTATAGTACATATTTTAGATCAAAATATTAATCATACTGCACCTTACTCATAAAATTTTCTCCCTTTATTATTTTCTTCTTATGGGTTGCCTGGAAGAAATTGTGTGAAACAGTAGCTATAAATGTAGTAATAAGACCGCCTTTTGTTTTCTCCCTATGTTTGTTTATTTTTTATGTGACTTGTTTTTGTTTGGTGTGCCGTAAAGAATGTTGTATTGTATTGTATTTTATCAATATAACTGAAAACTAGACTCAAGTTAAAAATATATAAAAGTAGAGTACCGTATATTTTTAACTAGCTGTGACCGCGACTTTGCTCGCATATAAAGTAACTTTGTTAGTACCTTGTTTATTTTGAAGGTTTATTACTTTGTGCCTAATTGATTATTTTATAAACAACACTACAGTTCGAACTCAAACGGTAATAATACAGATATTTTATACTTATAAAGAGTAATTTCGTCATAAAACCGTTCAAATGCATTGCCGACTTAAACATCAAGGGTGCCTTTACGTCCAATATCTTTTTAAAACTAAGTAACGTAGATATGCACCAAGAAAATATTAAAAGAAACATAGGAAGAGGTGATGCAAACAATGTATTCTAAGCTTCAATGATAAGGAGAGAACCATAATACGTTTGACGTGTAGTAGCGGTATAAATGAATCCGTCAACCCGTTTCTCCCAGAGTTGTAGCAAGAGACTTTAGATGCACAACTATAGAGAATAACTGTCTCGTTGGTCTAGTGGTCGTAAACGAGGTTGCTGATAATAAGGTCCCGGGTTCAATCCCTGGTCGGGCCAAAAATGAGATATTGGGTTTTCTGTCAATAAATTCTCAGTAGCACCCCGGAGTCGGGAAGTTGGCGGTATTTCTTTACGTATTTCCCGAGGCACCCCCGTGCCTCGGAAAGTACGTAAAGCCGTTGTGTTCCTGTGCCTGATCTCTCTCCGGTCGTGTCGAATAACCGTCCCATCGGACTATGAGAGTGAGGGAATAGAGAGTGCACCTGTGCTTGCGCATACACTTGGGCACTGTAATCCTGTGTGGCGCAGATGGCTAGTCTCCGTTGAGACGGGCAGCCGTGACTGGATTTTATTATGTAGTAAGGGGCGATTATAGCAAACGTCAGAAAAACCTAATGGCTTTCGATATTTAATACCGGTATAACCAAATCGTTTACGTCAAAGCCAGACATAAAATACCCAGACCGGCTACGGACAGTAAAGTCAAAAGTGCGAGACGTCTTGTATTGCGATAACTTGCCGACCATGACATTATGGCAAATCACCCTTACAATGGTACATACATCAGATGGACTATGTGCTGGTTTTTCACCTCCATTCTATAAAAAAATGGGAGAGGCCCATGTTGTGCAGTAGCTATTTACGGACTGATGATGAAGAATACGTAATACTTTTGACATATTTGAGTCTAAAAGTGATGTGACAAAGTCTTCAACCTCTGACCCCTACAAACTTTAGATGCGCTCTTGCCAGTTGCGTTGTTTATTGTCCTAAGCAGGTGGTTTAGTTTTCCACTGATTCATGTGATAAAAAACCCTCTCACCAACAGCGTAAGGTCTTCGTTTTTTCTTTTCATAGAGGTTTTTCCCGAACAGTGGTAAATAAAAAAAATGAATTTCAATAAGATTTACTTGTAATGTATATTAAATAAAAAATATTCTATTCTATTCTATTCTATTCATAACCGGTGACCAGATAAACTTTTGTGTACGTAGAAAAAAATGCATATTTTGTAACTAAGTCGCCAAAAAATCTATTTTCATGGAGATACATCAAAATGATGTACTAGAAAATTGTACTGATTAGATTTTGGAATTGATCATTACATCTGTTTAAAAGTTATTACAAAATACAATTTTTTTTAAATTTTGTTTTCCTACCGGTCCAATTCGGCTGAAACAGTAATGAAAATCTAAGTTAGGTGATACCCTTTCGTTCAAATCGAGGTTTACATACACACACACACACACACACACACACACACATACATACAGGCATAGTGAAACCCTTGTAGGAATAGTCAGAATAGCTTCCTAGGACCTCAAAACGTCAGTTTCATGAAACCTCGATTTTTCGAAAACTGGGGTGAAACCAATAACTTCCCGACTTTTTTGAAAATCATTGATTTTCGTAGCGGGAAGTTAAAAATATCTCGCAGCCGCAGGTAAACTTTGGCAGTAACGATAAAGAAATATATCATTCATATTTTTCTTGCTAAATTGCACCCGTGCGAAGTCGGGGCGAGTCGCTGGTAATATTATAAAGGAGTAAAACAGTTTTTATGTTTTTATATTCAGCAAAAGTATGTATGTATCGTGGAGGCAATTCAATAAATTGCACAAAGGCAAACATCCGAGATGGGAACAATTGTTTGTAGGTCATACAAATTACTAATACTTGTTCCGTGCGGGATTCAAAACCGTGAGCCCGTTAGTCGTTTTCAGCATGAAATCAGTGCATACGTAAAAATCAAGTCCGAGAAAAATGAACTAATTGGTTTCTTTATCGAGGTTCGTCAAAACGGTATGATAGAAAAATAAACACAAAATATAAATAATATTTGGTTTTATAAAATACTAATTAAATTGTTGTTTAGTAAATAATTATAGCCCACGTTTTTTGTTGTTTATACTTTTAATTATTAATGATTTGCAAGTTTTTTTAATATCTTTATTTTTAAAGGAACCTTACACGAGGGAAGCCGCTTAGATCAGCTAGAAATAGATAATAGAATAGTTGAAACTCAGATAAAGTATTTTACACAAAGTATCAAAGAAAACTCTATAGAAAATGTATGGGTATACTAGTAAATGACTTTTATTTTTATAGAATAAGGGTGACTTACGGGTACACAGTCCACCTGATGGTAAGTGGATACCTTAACCATAGACATCATCCTCGATTAAGAATCAAAATGCAGATGCGTTGTCACCCCTGAGGACTAGTATGCCTCGTATCCAGTAAAAAGGGTCTCCGATTTTCTACACTCACCATACGAACAGTTTTATAGCGTTATTGTGTGAGAGCTTGGTCCTTCCCCGGTCGAGCTACAATTATTACTTAGCTGCAGCATAACGTCATAGTTTCTTGTCAAGTAAACACCTTATGCATATTATTAATAATAAAAATGTACTATATCATAAAACGGAAAACATATTTCTTGAGGCACTACTAAACGTAGCAAATACAAATTATAAGATGTAGTATTATTAGTAATAGTGTCAACAACTCAATTTGCTTTGGTTGTATACAATTTAACGATTATCATTTTTTTCAATGGATATTAACAATGTACTAATGCGCAAAAACTTGAATGAATGTGAACCTTCTTGAATTCCTATTATAAAATTCATAGGTACAGAATTGAACGCATTCAACACAATGTCTAGCTTGTAAAGATTCTAGCTGTCCCTACCAAACAACGCGACAATGCCAAACCACAGAATAAATAATAGTACGAGTACAAGAAGCCAAACTTAATAATACTGAATGACGAATTTATTGTAATTTTTTTCGCCGCGGCTACTTACAAATATTATAGGAAGTATAAATATGTACATATTACTTCAGTTTTAAATTTAAATTTAAACCACATGTAATTTTAGAAAATTAATAAATTATATCAACTAGAAGTTATGATTAAAGAACGCCTAGAATGAGTTTCGATTTATTTTAATTCCAAATTTATTAATAAAAAACGCAACAAGTATTTTATTAATTTATATGGTAGAAATGTAAAATATTTAATGATGTATAACTTACTTGAAGTACATCAACAAAACGATGATGTTGCCCCAGCTGCCGACTGTGCAGAACAACACGTACATACTCGCTAATGCTATTTGAAACACTTCGTTAGGCGGTGGAAATTGTAGCCAGTGCTCATTTATTACTTCCAAATAATCGTCAGTGAAATAGCCGAATTTACGCCACTTCCAAATAGGCCACGATTCTTTAAATTTAGCAATCAAAAGGGCATGTTTCGTTACAAGCGTTTCGTTGAAATTGGAAGTGTTTTTCGTCTCAAGTAAGTTATTCATTTGGTGCTTACTTTCGCCTGTAATGTTGCTTATAAATAAATCTTCCCTTATTATGCGAGATAGTGAGACAAAATCCGCCCAATACGACATTGTTGAGTCAATTCGAACGTAAGACACTTGTTTTGGTAGTTCGCCACTACATAAAATGCTGAATATTACTGCAACAGAGACTCCGAGCAAGAACAAAACTTTCATATTTTCTTCTTTGTCTCTATATTTGCGTGCTGTTCCGTCTAGTTTCTCTACTGCTTTGCAAAAACAATCAAGGTCTAGGTGTATAGATCACTGAAGCCATGGACTTTAAGCGGTCGTTCCCTAGAGACCGCTTCAGGCTCATACCTAAATTAGATTAAATTGGCTAGCTTTTAGCTAAATCTCTCTTCGATTGTTAATAAAGCTTATTAAGTTGATTCATAGTAGCTATAAATTTGCCTATAGTTGCGTCGTATCTGTATTAAACCAAATTTTATGAAAGTTTTATCGTTATTATGCACAGAAATTACCAATATACAAATTTTTTACCACTACAAATCGTCAATAAGTATTATGTTACCTTTATATTATACGTATATGAAAGAATTAAAAATAAGTACCTTATAATCATTTCACTGTGTCTATTAACTACAAAACCTTATTGAAGAAAGTCTTAATAAGATTATTTTTTTCCTTTAGGAACGCGATTTGAGATTTACATCCTTAGTTACGGTTTGGTTACGGTATAAGGAAAATAAGTGTGATACGAGGGGTGACGTCTTTGATGTTTAAAGAAGACAGAGCTGGATTTCCTTTTATTTTATTATTTGGTATCAATACTATGACTGTAGTAACAGGGTATTTGGAGTAAGGAAAAGGGGTAATTTCCCACTGGGCAAGGTATTTAGCCCGGGGAGTGGCCAAAGCTCAAAGAT
Source organism: Parnassius orleans (assembly GCA_029286625.1). Taxonomy (NCBI): domain Eukaryota; kingdom Metazoa; phylum Arthropoda; class Insecta; order Lepidoptera; family Papilionidae; genus Parnassius; species Parnassius orleans. The sequence continues at coordinate 507,530 of JAGSMP010000232.1, read as the reverse complement.
TGCTCTATACAATAATGACCTCCAGACCGAATTTCTATCACTGCGGCCAGTTTCTACGGGCTGCTACTGAGAATTTCTTGACAAAACCCTAATAATTGATTTTGGCCCCCGCGACAGTCAGATATTCATGAGGATTTCCACGTAAAAAAGGCTCTGGCTTGCAGTATCTGATGGTGACTTGAAAAAGTCCGGGGCCCGACGGGCTGTACTGGCTGAACGGGTTCCTGGTGTATCACTCTGTCTACTCGCCCGACTGTTTCAAGAAGCTCCCGACCAGAAGTCGCTCTCGTGCCTCTTCACTACTGGGATCACTCATTTGGTTTCTAAAGATCAAGATACCACAGACCCAAGCATATACCACCCCATAACGTGTCTACCCACTATAAACAAGACACTAATATCCTATTTGTGCGCGAGAATCACTCGTCACCTGGACTCAAATCAGGTGATGTCGCGCACTCAAAATGGATATCGGGGAGGTGGTCGTGGAACCAAGGAACCACTTCTCATCGACGCGGTCTTTGGCAAGGTCCGCCGCTTGGATAGACTATAGGAAAGCATTCGACTCGGTGCCTCATCTACGAATATACTATAATATTATAAAGCGGAAGAGTTTTTTGTTTTTTTGTTTAAACGCGCTAATCTCTGGACTTCCAGTACGACTTGAAAAAATCTTTTTGTATATTATAGCCAGATTCATGTGAAATAGTATAGGATATCTAGCATTAGGCTATACCTCTCAGCGAGCTTTAAATATTGATGTTTGTTAAGCATGTCAGAAGAAAAAGCGCTCCCGAAATGAATAATCCGCGTGCACTGGTGTTATGGTTAGTGATACGTAAATATAATGTTCTACAAAAATATAGATCTTTACTTCATCTAAAAAAAAGTCAGCGATACCATATGTCTTTTTCTTATACATAAGCCAAAGTTAGGTATTTTATGACAAAAAATATTGAAAATTAAAAAGTGATTCATGAGCGTTATTATTAAGCATGGTATATTAATCCTTACGAACGAAAATTACTTCATCATCAAGACCATTTTATGAAGATAAACTTTGCTTTTTATACCATGCTACGCATAGTTTAAGAGATAATGTAAAATTAAAATAATTCAACACTTGGCTTGGCGCGCGAATGATGCATACACCCTAACCGCCCGATGAGAACCGAGAAAAACCAGTTGTGTATACTTGAATGCTATGAGCGAGGTTAGTTCAATCATTATAGCTAAAAATTTCAAAATTAATGGAGTACTTTTATCTCTGTCCCGGGTGAGCGTAACAAAGATTAGTTACATCTTTATTTCTGAACTTTTCGTTTCACGTTTCTACGGTATTTTGAAAATTTAATTGATTAATAAGTATAAGAGATAAAATTTAACTTCGCTCTATAACGTACATATGTCGATAGATAGATAAAACTACTCCATTAATTTTGCCAATTTTTCCATACATTGCTATCTAAAATGCTTGAACTAGGTGTCATGTCATATCGCGCGCCTCAGACACGTGATGACGCGGGTGAAACCGCGGGGCACAGCTAGTACTATCATATGGCTGAAGAGGTCCTCGAGCTGTACTATGTAGACTGTACAGAAAGAGACTTCCTCGGGCTGTGTATGAGGGAGTACGATCCTTTGTCATCTAGGCGAGCGGATGACGGCTGCGGAGAACCACATAAGGATAAGAAGGGGTAATTTCCAGGGCGATTGTCTGAGTCCAATCTGGTTCTGCCTCTGTCTTAACCGTCTCAGTATCTTACTGGAAGGCTCCGGGAGGGGATTTCAGCTTCGGAAAGGAGGAACAAAAGTGACCAACCTTTTACATGGATGATCTCAAGTCGCTCCCATCTTATGGAATTGCTAAAAATCACTAGTGAGTATAGCAATTCTATTAGAATGAAACTGGGGACGGATAAGTGTGCGGTCCTCCATGTCGAAAGATCTTGCTAAAGAAGGGTTGCTATCTCTGAAGGCATAGACTTATCTATGCCCATCAACATAAGGCCCCTTTCCGTAAACATGCTGATATCTGGGTATGTCATAGAATGTAGGTATCGATGAAGCGGACATGAAACAATCAGTTTGCGATCTGTTTTTTGCATGCTTGAGAAAAATGCTTAACAGCCTCTTGTCGGGTGTGAATAAGGCAGGCGCATACGACTGTTGGGTCATACCCGTTCTCATGTATACCTTTGGCATACTCAGGTGGACTCAGACAGAACTTAACGCCCTGGATAGAAAAGGCCGCACTGTTATGACGTCCCACAGGATACATCATCCGAGATCGTCAGTAATGAGGCTGTACTTGCCGCGGAAACATAGTGGGCGCGGCTTTTTAAGCGTTCTCACCATGCATAGTCACGAAGTGTGAGATGTCATTTCGTGTGATAAAAGGCTTACCCCTTTATCCTTATTCAACGAGCAATAGCAAGACCCGGCAGTACAGAGCTGAGACCGTATAGAAGAAGAAGGAGCTCCACGGAAGGTTCTACAAGGCCTTTTGTGGGCACAGTTGCCTCCCTCCACTGGCTACGCTTTGGTGACCTCTTAGGGGAAATCGAGGGTTCTGTTTGTGCAATACAGGATCAGGTTATAAAGACCAACAACTATTGGAGATACATTATTGAGGCTGCTATTGAATCCAGAAAGTCGGATAGGAAAGAGAAAATATGCATCTTTCAAGTCGATGGTGGCTAGGTACACCTGCTATTAATTTATGCTATTCGGTAATCCTTCACTTCAATTCCTACACACAGTCGCAGCCCTTTATTACACGTATATAAGACTTTAAAGGAGTGGTCGTTGGCTAGGTAGTGTCCAGAGTCCAAGAAATGTGTAGAAAAATGGGATTTCTCGGGATTGCAATTACAGGAAGTACGCGGCTAACTGCTCTTTATAACGTGTTTTGAAGTTGCGACCAGTCTGACCCACGTAAACGGCGTGGCGTTCGTCACAAACAAGTTTGTAAACACCCGACTTTTTATGAATATCCAACTTATCTTTATTATTACAGATATTTATAAGATAATTGTTTGTTTTGAACGCCACATAAACGCCGCTTTGTCGAAGAGTATTAGCTACTTTTTCAGATATGGGTTCTAAGTAGGTCAAACTGCTCACATATCGACGAACACTTTGAGGTTGAACCGCGTATAGAGAGTTGTGAACAACATGCTTTTGTTTCTTTTTAATTAAATTGTTAGTGAGATTTTTTTTAAAACCGTTAGAGCCGAAGTATACTTTTTGGTTGGATTCGGATATTAAGCAATGTATACAACAGTTATCATATGTTTTCCCCGATCACAACTTGTTTCGTAGCAGTCTTGTTCCAATGAATCCTCAAGCACCCATTTTATATGGGTTACCTAAAATACAGAAAGAACATGTTCCTATTCCTCCAATTGTCTCATATATTTTTTGTTGTGTACTAGCTTATTTCCTTACTAAATAAATTCTCAGTATGGAAAACATATTTGAAGTCCTTAAAACACAAGCGGCACTGAAGAAGACACTTAACCAGAGGTTAGATGAGTTTGAAGCAAGACTAGAGGGCTCACCAAAGGAGTTGAGCCCGAAGGACCTGAGTTCTGACTACAGCAACTTCAAAAATTTTGTTTGTTCAAAATTTACGTTACTGCGGCAGCAAAATAATCATCTAATTGTTAATGTGGATGCCATTGAAAGTAAACACAGAAAGAAATTTCTGCTGCTTGGAGGAGTGGTCGAGAATACCAATGAGAATGTCCGTGAATTGGTAGCTTCAGTCATCACGAAGAATCTTGGTATCAACAATTGTTCTGGTCAGTCGCTGCAGGTATGTCATCGTCTTGGCACAATATCTAATGGCCGCCCTCTTCTAATTTTCATAAAATTTGAAGACACTGCATTTCGTCGGGAGGTATGAGCCAAGAAAGCTATACTCAAGGGTAGCCCATATGTGTTATCAGAATATCTAACGCGAATGAGGCAGTCTTTATTCTTAGAGGCTCGCAGGCACTTCGGTATTAGGGATGTGTGGACCTTGGACGGGGTGATAAATGTCAAGCTTCCGACAGGATCCCGTTCCAAAGTGTTTACAACAAACGATCTGGAGAAGCTGACAACCCAACACAAAGGTGACGTAGAACGTGGTACCCCGTTTCCAGTCTCAGATGTTATCGCCAAAAAAGAAGGATCTAAATCCAGGGCTACAACTACTTCGAAGCGTGCAGTCAGTAAGAAATTGTGATTTATCGTAACTGTTTTCTAGTATGTACATAATTGCCTTGCACTTTACGATCATTAATATTGTTACTGTATTTATAACTTTTTAGATCTAATTTTATGATTTCGGTCTTGAGCAAAATCATCATCATCATCATTACAGCCCTTCACAAGTCCACTGCTGAACATAGGCCTCCCCTAAGGAATGCCACAAAGCACGGTTCTGAGCCACCTGCATCCATCAACTTCCTGCATGTTTTACCAGGTCGTCACTCCATCTAGTGGGGGGACGCCCAACACTTCGTCCGCCGGTAGGAGGCCGCCACTCGAGAACCTTTTTTCCCATCGGTTGTCGGTTCTTCTAGCTATATGGCCGGCGCATTGCCACTCCAGCTTACTAATCCGTTGGGCTATGTCGGTCACTCTGGTTCTACTGCGGATATCCTCATTTCTAAGTTTATCACGCAGTGAGACCCCGAGCATAGCCCTCTCCATAGCTCGCTGAGCGACCTTGAGCTTCCTCATCCGGCCAGCAGTGAAGGACCACGTCTCAGTTCCGTAGGTCATCACTGGCAACACGCACTGGTTGTACAGCCTCGTTTTCAAGTTTTGAGGTATACCTGACGAGAAGATGTGCCGTAATTTCCCGAACGCTGCCCAGCCGAGTTGAATCCGTCGAGCAAAATAAGTAAACAAAAATAACATATTGTTTTTGTTATTTTGTTATTGTGGGTTTCTGGGGTCTACCATGTTTTTTGATGAAAATACTCTTTTTACGTCTTTATTTTTTCTAATTACGTTGAGTCAAATAATGACTCGTCTCGTTAGATTCACTAATCATATGTAGGATTGATTTATCCAAACTGGTTGTCAACAGTTTTATCCTACTTTGAGTTGCTAAGTAATGTGAAACGACAACCATTACTGAGATGCTTCGATACTTAGATTTTATAGTATTGCTCTTCAGGAGCAAATCTATTTTTTTGTTAATGGCGATAATGCCCGAATCGAGCTGTTGTAGTATTGCAGTGTCTTGTGTTGCAGTAAGCAGACGCTTAAATGAACGATCGATAAGACTGTCGCGATTACAAACCTTATCCGGTACTGCAGCAAATACGTCTGCATTCAGTTTCAGCACTTGTATAACTCTAAAACTGTTCCGAATGAGGTAGTCTTTAAGTTTATATTTTCATTAATGTTACAGCCAATCAAAAGACCACCGCTGAATATAGGCCTTCCTTATAGATTGGACCATAGGGGGATATTTTGCATAGTTGGCACGCTAGCAAAGCGGGTTAGCAACCGCAGCTTGTGTTTTTTATTTAGCTTCTATCAGGAAGATACTGTTATCCATCTCCAGTTTTAGTTTCTCTCTGTCGCCTCGGTAGTTTATTTATATAATAGTGTTTATTTTCCGTAGGCATCAAATAAAGCTATAATGTTAATAAGTACATTATAATGAATACTTTTGCCATAATCAGGATGGATGTAGACTAAGATATCATGGCTTCCAATAGCTAACATTATACCGTCCTGCTTATGCAATACGTAAAGAACGGCAACGAAAAACAGCGTCAAAGGTGCGAGAATAGACTTCTTAACTTTAAATCTGAATGGCCTCAAAGTTATAATCATTGAAAGAAATATATAATACTAAAATTAATGAATTTTATGCTCTAAATAGCTTGACGTACTTAGTAGAGCGGGACATTATTTCCTGTCGCACATCGCTTGCCAATTTATAAAGCGCTGGTTCGGTCTCACATGAAATGCTGTTCTCATCTTGGGGCCGGGGCGGGATTTGTGAAGTGGAAGGAGCTGATCTTTCCACTTGAACGCATCCAGCTCTGAGCGGCTCCGAGTTCGTTCTGATTGGCTCAATTTACTGGCGCTGCAGAGATGTTGCATGTATTTGCATATTCTACGACATCTACCACGGGGAATATTCAGGGGAATTGTTCCAATTAATTCCAGCAGCTAAATTACACCATCGCACATCTCGGCGAATTTCACGATCGCGGTCCATCACTGTGCGATTAACAAAAGTTTTCTTCCTTGCACAACTTCTTCATGGAATCGGCTACCACCAGCAATTATTTCGGACCGATACGACATTGGAACCTTTAGGAAAAGAGCCTATTCTCTTTTAAGGCGGGCAACGCACGTGCAATTCTCCTGATGTTGCAGTTGTTCATGGGCGGTGGTAGTCACTTACCATCAGTAGAGCCGCATGCTCATTTGCTCCCTCTTATATATATTTAAAAAATAACACAGTTTAGAGTACCTAAATTTCCTTGTACAAATCTTGGTACTAAGTTTGGTAAATAGCTTTTAACGGAAATAGGTTCTTTTGCTGAAGTTACTATATAAATAGCAGAAACATACAAGTCCCTCATTACAACGCTCATTCAGTCGAACAAGTAAATACTTTTGTTCTTTTGAGTGCTAACCCCCCTGAAAATCAAAAAAAAAACTTTATTTCATTAACTTAAGTCTAAAATACAAGTTTGTTATGTTTGGAGATTCCTTTTAAGCTAAATAAATTGCTTGTACTAGGAAACTCCATTCTTCCAAAAACACTTTTACAACATACATTTAGACTACTATGTTAATGAACTTAGAGACTACTAATAATTTAAATAAGGTATGCATGCAATTATTACTCTTGTGTGATTGAATGGGAAAATTTGAGTGTGTAAGTGTATGCGTGTGAGGGATGTGTGTGTGTGTGTGTGTGTGTGTGTGTGTGTGTGTGTGTGTGTGTGTGTGTGTGTGTGTGTGTGTGTGTGTGTGTGTGCGTGCGTGCGTGCGTGCGTGCGTGTGCGTGCGTGCGTGAGTGCGTGCGCGCGTGTGTGTGTGTGTGTGTGTGTGTGTGTGTGTGTGTGTGTGTGTGTGGGTGTGTATGTGGGTGTGTGTGTGTTTTACATATTTGCATTTTAGCTACTGATACTCAATCTTTCTTTTGGTGAGTATAAAAGTGTCAAGTGGGAGAGATTTGTGTTTTTAACAACAGTATGCAGGATATATAATTTACCAATAAATCTGCTACTGAAAATGAAAGTATGCTAATAAAATTAGACTCAAATAGCGCAAATGGATGAGTTAACAACAAAGTTCCTTAAAACACGTTATTCCTCCAATTATTAGTCATTAAATACAGTTCTGTTTTACCGAGGGTATGTTTCTGAAGGCTTTCAAACGAAAATCTGGAATCATCTCTGTGTATAAAGGTGGAGACATCATATTAACATCAACATCAAAAAAATATGGAAAAACTACTAAACAAAAGATCTATTAGTTACCTGAATAAATAAAATTGAATTTCCAAGTCCCAATATGGTTTCCGTGAGGGGCTATCAACTTAAAATGTTTTTAGAGATCTCACCTCATTAATTGTCAAAGAAGTTAAAAAAAAATTTGTAGTAGTTTTTCTAGATATTTAAATAAAACTTGTTTTTACGGCTTTTATCGCATCATCATCATCATCATTACAGCCCTTCACAAGTCCACTGCTAAACATAGGCCTCTCCCAAGGGATGCCACATAGCACGGTCCCGAGCCACCTGCATCCATTGACTTCCTGCATGTCTTACCAGGTCGTCACTCCATCTAGTGGGGGACGCTCTACACTGCGCCTGCCGGTAAGAGGCTGCCACTTGAGAACCTTTCTTCCATTAAAACATACTTCAAACCGCCGAAGAAGATAAGTCAGTTTTACCATCAGTCAAGTGTAATGTCCCTCTGCAAGATGCAGGAGTGTAGAAGCTTGATTGTGAATGTGGTCTCTCTTATATAGGACAAACTAAAGATCAATAAAACCGCGTTAAAGAACACATAGTTGATGTGAAGAATCGACGCTCCGGGAAGTCTGCAGTCTGTGAACACGTACAGGATCGCCCCCGTCACAACATTAGATTTGATAGACCACAAATCCTCGCTAAAGAACACCGATTCTTTCCAAGGATGATTCGCGAGGCTATTGAAATCAAAAACATCCTAATTACAATAGAGAAGATGGCTGGGTACTACCATCTCTTTGGGATCCTATAATTAATAAAATTAAATCCCAATCCAAGTATACAACTGCAAGACTTCAAGATACTGTAAGTTCATACTGCGGAACTAAAATTAATAATTTTAATCTGGAGGTAGCCGTGGTTAACTATGACATTGGGACGTCAAACACTTCAGTCCCCCCCGTGACCATGGGTGCTGCAAAGTGCTCGAAGCGTCAGGAATATAAAATAAGTTAATATACGCGATAAAATCCGTAAAAACTAGTTTTATTTAAATGTGTAGTGTTCGCGTAAATATAAGAAATCCTTAGTAAGTCCTTTGACACAGTGTATGTCTTCAATCTATCAAAAGATTACAAAAATATCGGAGTTAGGAATGTCACCCCTTCCCTGTTTGAGAGCTACTTTAGCAAACAGGAAACAATCGGTTAGAATTGGTGCAGTCGTAAGAAACTGAGTCGTGGTTTCAACTCTCTTCTTAATATATATAAATAATCTCTGCAATATAAAATTTAACAATATCTACATTATTTCCTCGCAGACGAGACCATTGACATCATTGTATTTAGGGGTAAAAAGTACTGTAAAATTAGGTTTAGCTAAAGTAGCTAATTGGCTAAATGATTTGCTTAATTTAAATGTATCAGAAAGCAGTAACTATATTTGTACCATGTACAATAGCACTCAGCCTGCATCAGATTTTAACATTAAAATTCATGGAAGCTTCCAAAACCCGCAGTTCTATTTGTAATTGTCCTTTTAATGAACAAGGTTTCCAGTTTTAAGTATCTTGGAGTTGTTATCATTGAGGACTATCATGGTACTCTAATCTCTCCGAAAATTTATTTGGATATTTAAATTCGTTTCGACATTTAGTAAAAAATGTTTAATTAAAGTTATGTTCTTTCTTATTATAAATTCCCTACCACCGAACTTTATAATTTATGCGAATTACTTTCAATAAGAAAACTTTATATGCTCACAACAATATTAAGATTACATCGATCATTAAATTACCAACCTTCATTAATCACTAGGCGTAGGAATATAAAATACCTTACATGGACATATTATTCAATACAATAAACAAAATACCTAATGAACATTTTACTTCTTAAATGACCTACTACCTATTTGTTAAAGATATTAATATTTTTTACGTTCTAATTCTAATTTAAATGTAAAAGAAAAAATTGTAGGTAACAGTGATATCATATTGCACCAAATTAATGTCAGATAATTAAGGTGAATAAGTTCAATGATGATGACATGGTCTAGCCGGTTCTAGAGACAATTTTCAAATTCTCTTAGAACTGAGTAGATCATAAAAACCATACAACGGCAAATTTTGTTATTTGTACATTTGTATGACAAACATAGACCAGATAAATTATGTTTTTGTGCAAATTTCGGCTAGTATTACTCTTTTTACAATCATAGGTAATCTGTGCTTCACCGCGTCATTACGTCGTTGTAAAAGATAAACAGTTACAAAAAGAAAATGAAAGTCGATTTTGAGAATCATTTTACCTAATCATTACAAAAATTAATAGTGGTAGAGCCAAGCGGCAGCTTTTGCTGTCGCATGGATGGGCCGGCTCGAACCGGGGTAGAAATTTATAGTAAGTTTATAGTAAATAATATAGTAAATTCATACTAGAAATTTACTTTTTCGCCTGGTAAGTGCACTTGGCCGGAGTTCCAATTACTCCCCCCCCCTCCTAACACGGTAGCGGAGTTAAATAAGACCCTACCCCAGAAAGGTACACTCCTGATGCCGGAGAATCCCTCGCTGAGCATCCACGCCCAAGCTATGCTACTTTTCCTTTTTTTACCGTGGGGAAATCCTCATGGATACCTTCCGCTGCGTGGGCAATGAAAAGGTTATGCCAGACTCCTACCGGCCTAAACCCTACGGTGGTCACCATCAGCGTATATCAGGGGTCCCGGGTTCGCAATGCATCTCTCTGCAGATCCGAGGGACTAGGCATTCGAAGTGTTCCTCGAAGCCCCAGCGACTTTCCAGGTGGAGGCCTAGGTATTTCATGTACCACCCCTCTCAAAATCCAGACCCACCTACGTGGACGCACGAGTCGGTTAGTTCCCTGCCGTGTCGTAATTTATGGAACCATAGGGCCTCGGTCTTGTGAGGCGCTATTCCAATTCGTGGATTTTGCGACGACGACTTCCGCCTCAATCTTGGTGAGCTCCTTGGCCCTCTCGAAGGTGACCCCACTGGCAAACACCAACGTGTCGTTGGCGTAGGAAATGATATCTACGCCAGCGGGAAGGTCCACTCACAGAACCGCATCATAGACGAGGTTCCACAGTAACGGCCTCAGCACCGAGCCTTGTGGAACCCCAAAATCTGCCAAATAGATTTTGGCTTTGGCTTCCTCCATTACTTTAGCATGAGTATATGAGTACACTAGAAGATGACGCCGTCGTGTTGGACCGCTTTTGGGTAGCCCTCGCTTTTTTCGGCTTTTTATTTACTTCCACCCACGATATTACATTCGGTTATTCAACACCGGTGCAGCTACTGGGGGGAGAACAGCCAACGTTGGAAATGCGGGCTTCTTTTTTCTCTTCACCCTTTGTCTTTTAGCCTTTTGCGGCTGCAGAGGTGCCTGTAGTTCCAACGGTTGAAGTGGTGGTGCTGACAACCATGGCGACGATGTTTGCAATTTACTTGTACCTGCCAATAGAGGTCGGATCATTCTATCAGGAAATATCTTGACCTCAAAGATAGCGAGTTTTCTCTTAATCAGGGATCCAATGCGATACATGAGGTCCTCCCTCTATGCCAGGTTTTCTGTTGAACTCGCACCGGTCGTTTAGACGTACCTGCTATTTTGGATGGCTTTACTGTCGTTTGCTTACGATAGAGGTTAATCTCCTCCGTTAAATTTTCGGTTCCGATGGCAAGGCTGGCGAGCTGTGATCGCAATTCAGTGTTTTCATGAGTCATTGTCGTCATTTCACGGGCCAACTCCTATAAGTTGAGTAGACATTTTTTGGCCCTGGTGTTCGTGGGCGTTATGCCGGCCACATACGTAGCGGTATACCTGTACGGTATACCGGAACTGAAGCCATGCAAGTATACCGAACGTCCATAGTGACCACACACGATTCAAGTATGCCTGTGCAGTCTCAGTTCTGCGCCTGTAACAAACCGAAGAAGTCGTGTTGTGCAGTATAATATATAGTATTTTGTGAAATATGCCAGCACCCACAAATGATGACGTTTTGGCTATTGTTGGTTTGGTGCTAGCTATTAAGAAAAAGTGTAGAAGAAACGTTCTGTATGGTGTAAAGAATGGTTACTGAAAAGAAATAAGTATTCCCACCAACCTTTTAAATGAATTGAAATTCGCTCCGAAGGACTGGCACAATTATTGCGTATGGATGAAAACACATATTTGGAACTCTTGTCCTTAGTAACGCCGTTGATACAAAAGAATGACACGATAATGCGTCCAGCGATAATACCGCATGAGAGGTTAACAGCAACTTTGAGATTCCTGGCGACTGGTAGAAGTTACGAAGATCTCAAGTTTTCTACAATAATATCACCTCAAGCTCTAGGCATCATTATCCCTGAGACATGTAACGCTATCTATGAAGTACTTGCACAAACTATTTGAAGGTAAGTAAAACTACAAGATTATAATCAAAAGTTTACTTTTATTAAAAAAAAATAGAGAGGCAAAGTCATAGTTAGTTTTCATCGTTAAATTGAGAAAATAAAGTCACCTTGGACATGTTTTCGGTGGAAAGTGAACCCGATAATTGAAGGCTGGCATCCGAGATTTGAGGGTCTGGCCTAGTTGGTGCATTTGAACGTATTTCATGAAAATATGTCGGTTGACTCTGCTGAGATTGTAAATTATAATTTATATTTCTGGTATTTGAGTAATGAGGTTCCGATAACATCTGCTGCTGATGGATTTGTTGTGGTACCTGATTTAGCAGAGTTGAACTTAGCTTGTGTGATATCGTTAAGTTACAAATTGTGCCTCAAATAACGTATCAGTAATAATTTTTTCTGCAAACAATCTCTGTTCTCTGGGCAAGTCACGCAATTTTATTGCCACCATTTTGCCAAAAACGTCGCAACCATCTTCGGGTACAGCCGGACGTTTGAAATGATCACGCACCGACAGAAGAACATCTTCAGTTACGGAATCATAATTTGAAGTCCTTTTTGTCGGCCTTGACCGGTTTCTTGAAGGTGTCGGTGGGTGTAGACTTTGGACGACTATAGAAGACGTTGATGCATGTGGACTTTGAATGGCGTCAGAAGAAGACTCAGTGTAGATTTCAACTCCATTAGTTTCAACTTCCTCTGTTTCTTCTGTCTGTAACAATAAGTTAAATATAAGTATTTTTTATAAAACACGTGGGTAAAAAGTTTAAGTATTAGTTATTAAGAGTTTTTTGCGTATTTGTTTCAGTTTCCGAAAACAGAAGAAGATTGGAAAGATATCGCAAAAACCTTTGAAGACAGATGGAATTTTCCTCACTGTATCGGCTCAATCGACGAAACATATAGATATTATTCCACCAGTGAAAGCGGATCTTATTATTACAATTACAAAGGGCGGCATAGTATGGTTCTGTTAGCAATTGTGGATGCCAATATCGATTTATTATGTGCGATTTTGGCACAAATGTGAGTATCAGATGGCGGTGTTCTGCAAAATACAGTTTTCTACAAGAAACTTGAGAAAAATCTGTTAAAGATTCCGTGGAAGAAAAATTAACAACAGCTTAAAACTATTGCCATACGTTTTCGTAACTGATGATGCGTTTCCTTTGAGGTGTGATATGATGAAGCCATTTAGACAAGCGGACTTGAATTCACAAGATAGAAAGATCTTCAATTACCGTTTATCTCGAGCGGGCGCATAGTTGAAAATGCGTTCGGTATATTGGCGGCTAGGTTCAGAATTTTCCACACACAAATTAATATAGAACCAAATAATATTGAATCTGTAGTAATGGCGAGTTGTGCTTTGCACAACTTTTTAATCGCTCATTCACGTAATCACTACTCGCCTTCTGAATGTTTTGACCAAGAAAATGCAGAAAATGGAACTATCTTGCCAGGGTTACATGCGGGTGACCACATGATCCCATTAAATAGAAGGGGATATGGGAATACTGCACTCAATGCAAAGAATATTCGGGAACAATTTATGGATTACTTTAGTAATGAAGGCAGTGTTCCTTGGCAAAATAATTTCATAAATTAAAAAAAATTAATAAATAGTAATAGAATTGAATTTTATTTTGTTTAATTTTTTGTGAAGCCAGAACAAAAATCTTACCGTAGATTCCTCCGTAGATTCCTCAGTCAGGTTCGATTGCGATGTTCTTGGTGTCTCTTGGTCGCGGATAAAATGCAATTTATCGTAGTACCATAGACTCGGCACGTATACATCGTTGATGCCTGCCCCTGATTTCTTCAATTTTCGACTTTTTGTGTTCTTTTCGGTAATTTGTCCTGTAGGTATTAATTTTTCGAATCACTGATTCCCGATTCGCGTCCGGCTCTATTTCTTTCAAAACATCTACCAATTGTTGGTATGCAGCGTTCTTTTTGTCGCGAATATGGTATTCTTTACTTTTTATTTGCCATAGACATGGTAACTTCCTATATAAATCTATAAACTCTTCTAATTTCTCTCTATTACTGCGGCGTGAATCGACAGACATTTTGGCGCGAAAATAAACACAAACCGACCGAAGCAGTGGCGCGCGTGCGACTGAAGCGTTCCGACACACACGCTCATGCATACTTGCACAAACCAGTTTGCGCAGGCCACAGATCGTAGTTTTGAACTGCCTACCAGACTTGTGCAAGTCAGGAAACTTGTACAAGTTTTATCACACACACGCTCCGGTATACATGTACAAGCCTTCAGTTCCGGTATACCGTTCAGGTATACCGCTACGTATGTGGCCGGCATTAGGAGCGATCGAAAAGGTCCTTCTCCATTTCCATCCATGTAGCGGCCTCCTCTTCAGAGGCTGTGGTCGACTCTCCCACGAATTTGGTATCCACAACCACGGCGCTTGGAGGTTTGGCCCTTCGCTTTCTTCCCCATCCGATGGGGCCGATTTAAGTGAAACGAACGAGCCGTCGGACCCACCTCCATCGCTCTCAATCGCCTGATTTACTGGCGTATTAGGGCGTTTAAAACGTCCATGTTTGTTTCGTGTCGTCACTTTTTTACCCCCCGATACAGCTTCAGTCTTCTTACTTTGCCCCATGGATGTTGTGGGGCCCCCGGTGGATGCTTGTGCATCCCCGCGATGGTAGGTTTCTTCCAGCCATTCATCCTCTCGACACCTTAGACATTAAAGATGAGAGTTATTTTTGAAGAGGTTTTCTTCCTCGCGGCCCTTTGGGGCCCCCAGTCTCGAGGGGCTTACACGGGGTTCGGCATTGATGCGCTTGGCATATTACCGCACATGGTCGCATGTAATTGGTGCGCTTGGAACATTACCGCGCGGGTTCACCCGGTATTGATGCAATTGACACATCGCCACACGTGTCGCGTCTCCTGTCCGCTCTTATCTAAGAGCGGTACCGGGAGTGACTTCAATCTGAGAAGATCCATCTCTCAGGTAAACAACCCCAGCCGTTTTTTGGTTCTTTCAGAACCAAAGGTACGCCCAAACCCAGCCAGTTTTGGTCCGCGACGGCTTTTCGCTACCACACATATCTGGGTGGCGTTCCCTATCCGCCACCTCTGGACGCGCCCAATGGGAGGACTAATAACTTCATACGGGACCCTACTCTTCTTCCACTACCTGCGATTTACTAGGAGTTTTCTTCCTCGTACGACTGTTTTGTGGAATCGTTTACCACCATTTTCCAGAGCAATACGACTTACGGACCTTCAAAAAACGAGCTTACTCCTTTTTAAAAGGCCGGCAACGCACCTGCAATTTCCCTGGTGTTGAAGTTGTTTACGGGCGGCGGTCAACACTTATCATCAGGTGAGCCGCACGCTAGTTTGCCCCTCTTTCTATAAAAAAATCAAAATAATACACAGGTAATAATTAAATAATGTCAAAAAATAACTCACGAATCAATTTATCTACAACATATATTATACAACATAGATCAATAGTTATTAACAAATATAATTATTTCTTAAATACAGTATTAATTGAAGGCAACATTATGAAAGTGCTACTAGGATAATAATAATATATTAAAAGGAGGAATTGACTGCCTTGACTTATTGGCTTACATTAAATTTAACGTCTCAATGAAACCAGACATACCAGAAACTCTGATGTTTTACATCCCCTTTCACCCGACCAATTATGGGAAAAACCATAGACTAAAAGAATCCTTTTAATAGTACTAAATGTGAATTCAAAAATAAAATTAACAAGTTTTTATTCACTCCAGCTGAAAGTATTCAGTAAATTGTAATTAAAATAGTACCTAAATTATTATTTGTGTCCTCGTTTAGTACTGTAATTCTTTCATTATAAAAATGTACACATATATATTGTACGTGTATTTATGTCTCTATATATATATTTGTGTCTCTTTTTAATTTTTATCTATTTTCTATAATAACAATATCACCGAAATATTTGGTCCTTACATATGAAATTGGCGTTTTGTACGGGAGGAATATGAAGTAAATTTTTTTTGTAAGATATATTTAATTAATCAAAGTATACACCGTTGTTATCTATGCACTTTTGCCATCTCATAGGTAGTTCATTGATCCCTTTACTAAAAAAAACATGGGGGCGAGAATCAATAACCTCTTTGAAGGCGGTTTGGACTGCCGCATCGGAGTTGAATTTTTTTCCTTGTAAAAAGTTGTCCAAATTCCGGAAAAAATGGTAATCTGATGGAGCAAGGTCCGGGGAGTACGGTGGATGTCACTGACATTCCAATTGTAGCTCATCTAACTTAGTGGTTGTTTGTTGTGCAGTGTGTGGTCTTGCATTGTCGTGAAGCAGCAGTGGCCTAGAGCGATTGACCAATCTCGGTTGTTTAACAGCTAGTTCTTCCTTCATGGTTTGTAGTTGCTGACAATAGATATCTGCCGTAATCGTTTGGCCAGATTTTAGAAAGCTGTAGTGAACGACACCGGCGCTAGTCCACCAAACACTCACAAGTAACTTTTTCTGAGTCAATTTTCGTTTAGGAGAGGATTTGGCTGAGTCTCCAGCGACGAGCGCTTCCGATTATCGTACAGTATCCACTTTTCATCACAAGTAATGATTCGATTTAAAATCCCTTCATTATTGTGTCGGTTGAGCAAAGTAACACAGCAGTCGACGCGTGTTTGCAAATTCGATTCACTCAATTCATGAGGTACCCACCGTTCAAGTTTTTTTACTTTCCCGATTTGCTTCTGAAACAGAAACAGAAACTTTTTTATTCAATATAGATTATAAATAATACTTATTGAAAGTCACTCTTTTGTTTAATTACCACTGGTTCGAAAAAAAACCTATGTCCTGGGAAGAACCAGCAAGAAACCCAGCGGGACTTTAAAAAAAAATAACAGCTTACAATCATGTATGTTACACAATTAACCACACAAAACAAATTAGAAATATCTTGGTAGCGAACACCTCATTCCCAGGGGTTAATATCATCCATAAATTCAAATAACTTCAAGTGGATTAATATAGTTTTATCACATACTCCGAAGCCTGCAGCTATCTGTGAAGTGCTTTGTGATGGATCCGCTTCCGCAATAGCCTTTAATTCTTCATTTTCCACTTTGGTGTCCGGCCGTCCACGGAGTTGGTTCTGAAGGTCGAAATTTCCAGAAGGAAAACGTTGAAACCAAAAACGTACCGTGCTTTCTTTTGCGACACCAGCGCCGTACACATCATTAATCCTTCGAGCTGTTTCTGCAGCACTGGTGCCACGGTAGAACTCCATTGTGCGGTAATAAGCGACGCCAAACAATAAAATAACGAGGAAAAAACAAATGAATGACTGTTTTCAAAACTTAAATGTACCAGCTAAATGAATTTATAAATTTGAACTTGGAATTCTTAACCAAAGAGGAGATATTTCAGATCAAAGTGGTCAGTACGACCACTTTGATCAAACAAAATGCTAATTTCATAAGTAAGGACCCAATGTATTTACATTTATATATTCATATGTGTATGTTTGTAAGTGTAATTATGCATGCTTTTGTACGTGTATATATGTGTATGGTATGTATATGTGTGTATGTGTATGTGTGTATGTAGGTATGTCTGAAAGTAATATTTATATTTAAATTAATTTGTTAATGCTTTATATTAGTGCTTAACGATTTTATTTTGTATTGTATTAGATTTACAGTGTTATGTTTGGTTATTTACTTTGTAGATAACTATTATTGGCTTTTTCGTGTTTAATAATATAAGTAAAAATGTTTAAGTATTAATAAGCTGTTGTTATCCTGAATAAAAAAAAAAATAAAAAAAATTTATAATAATTTTTTCCAACACGCCTCTCTAGATATTGAAAATCAATAATTTGCCTACAAAAAGTGACCTTAGGTACGTCTTATGTATGTATTACGAGGTTAATCATAACTTGTTAAAATGACCTAAAATTATGCAAGTATAAAAGTAATAAAATTTGCGTTTTATGTCCCTTAAGATTTTCCTTACATAATATACAGGAATATAATTATTACATGCCTGTATAAATATTCTTCCCTGTCTTCCACATTTATTTAAATTTTTTACAAAAATAAACTCTCACCTGGAAGTAAACAACTTTACCCAAAATAATATGCATTTCAATAATATTAAAATTGTATTTTAGAATTTCAATAATATTTAAATAAAAAATAAAAATAGTAACTTGTTTTCTTAGCGTTTCTGGATACTATTTGTTATTATTATTTTCATATGTTTTTAAACATTATATATTTTCTACATTTTGACAAAAACTGGTAATAACTTAATAAAACTGACACTGGTTTACAACTTTTTGAACTATTGAAAGTTTTATTATTATAGCAGTAGGGGGCAGTCCGATAGGCGTATGGTGGTGTCACAAGAAAATCCGCCATCCTATCTCTTTTTATGGGTGTTGAGGTTAAACCAGAAAGTTTATAAAAGCCATTGGGTGTCTTATCAACCTCAATCAACAATGATGAGGCAGGAGATAGGCTTGCTGCCTATCTATATAGCCTATCTTCCTGATAACTATTCTAAAATAGAAAAAAATACGGCAGTTTGCAACACGCCTGCCAAGGATGGCAAATAAGGCAAATATTCAACCTATAAGCCAATCTATGGGGAGGCCTATGTACACATTTTTAATGTGCAAAACAAATTAAAAAGACTCAATACCAATCGTAAGAAATAGGTCTCTTTGTCTCACAATGATTATTACTAAGTAACAAAAACCACTAGCTAAACGCAAAAGCAATAATGTTTAAAAAAGGAAACGTAGCAAGTCCTTAAAGCGATCCGTTTGTAAAATACTATACCCCAACTAATATGTTCAGTCTGACGAATGTGAATTCGACGGGATTCAAAGGAATTTGCCTCGTTTTACTTCACAAATGAGTTGACGAGACTTCGTTTCTCATCGGCCCAAAAACAGCCTACTGCTAGCTATGGGTCACTTTCACAGTAAGGATCTGTAATCACTATGCTTGGTAAACGGCCTCACAAATGTCTCTGCTCCACATCTTCGGTTTGAATACATATTTAACATTTGGCATATATTGAAGTGGGAGAGCCACGCTGCAGATATATTATGATTGTCTCACGAATGGGTTGGCTCGATCGGAGTAAGATCGCGCTCTCACAGGATTCCAGCGTAAAATAGCAGCTTAATGCTGCTGTGTTTCGTATGGTGAGTGTACAGAATCGGAGATCCTTTTTTTTACTGGCAATAAGACATTCCATCTTAATCCTCGGGGGTGATAACGCATTTGTCTTTTGATTCTTAATCGAGTATAGATGTAGGTGTCTGGGCCTCAG
This sequence comes from Parnassius orleans, assembly GCA_029286625.1. Taxonomy (NCBI): domain Eukaryota; kingdom Metazoa; phylum Arthropoda; class Insecta; order Lepidoptera; family Papilionidae; genus Parnassius; species Parnassius orleans. Next base: position 488,310 of record JAGSMP010000232.1, on the reverse strand, counting down.
CATCCACTTACTAAGAGTTGGACTGTGGGCTCGTTTGTCACCCTTACTCTATACAATTAATATAAGTGGTAAAATTAAAAATTTTATAACCGACTTCAATATAAATTATTAAGGATAACTCAAAAACTACTAGTCAGACCTTGATCAAATTTATATTGGACCACATGAGAAGCACCAGCTTTCAAATAAAAAAAAAAAGAATCACCGAAATCGGTTCACCTAGAAAAAAGTTACGAGGTAACATACATAAAAAAAACATACAGTCGAATTGAGTATCTCCACCTTTTTGAAGTCAAGTTACAAGACAAGGACACATTTCCCTTACGCGCTGCGCAAACGTGGACATTTTTTGCTACCGACACGGCACACCATTACAGGAAACCGAAGTTGCTGTGTCCGGTAGCGGCAATCGGACACAGTCGCCGGTTGCAATTCGTTGCTTGATTTCCGTCAGTTTCACCTTGGATGTCGATGGAGGAACATTACCTTTGCTTGTTGTGTTGATTACACGTTGACGTAGACGTTATTGCCGTCAATATTTACAGACAAATCAACCACGTCAATGTCAGCGCCGTACAATTGTAAGGAAATTTGCTTTGTGTTGCTTGTGTCTTCAACTAACGACTTAAAGTTTCCAGTTACCGACACCGACCACTTTTTGATTGGCGGTCGGTATGTGTCAAGTGGAAGCAACTGGCACAAAAAGTGTCTGCGTCTGCGAAAGGAATGGCTGATTTCATATTGATTACATGAAAATAAAATATTCACTGGTAGCTTGTATCCCACACAAGACACAAAAGTATCTAGGTTTGCGCAGCGCCTTAGGTGCCTTTTACAAGATGACACACATGGGCCGAAAAATAGATTATCTAAAGTTGTTACTACAGAGTTAGGCAGTAGCTACATACATGAAGTCGAAAATCGTGTCAAGGTGGAGAACTTTTTTATAAAAGTAAGGTGACAAATGTAGTTTCAGTCCACATGATAATAAGCGCCTACTGCAGTCCATGTACACCTGCAGCCAACTTCATAGAAAGAAGGCGATCAGATGTGTCGTCACTAATGAGGACTAACATGCCTCGCAGCCTGTAATTCTACTGGCTCTAGACCTTTCAGACCGGAAAGCAGCATTGTAAGCTATTTTTGTCGCCAAATGCGACAAAAATAGATCAGAGGGTAGCCAGATGGACTCCTGGGATGAAAATGATTCCTACCATCTAGTTTTTTTTGTAAAAGGTTTATGCTTTGTCTGTCACTTCTTTTTGATTTGCTATTTTTTAAATAATTTTTGTTTTAGTTTTTGATTTGAAAAACCGATTATTATTGGCATCTTGTTAAAATCAAATTGAATGAAGGATGGAAAAAAATTTTACTCTAATTCGGCTTGAAGAAATGTATTTTTTTTTAAATTCCAAAATTTTACGTATTAAGCAACCGCATTATCCTCTTATAAATTACGCAACATTTCGATTAATTTACTTTGAGATATAGACAAGAATGTTAACTGTTTGTTTTATAAGAAAACTTAAATTATACTTTTTATAAAATATAGTTAGCTTATATAAAATAACCGTTATTTTTAAAAACATTGAAATCTTTCAACATATTTTATGGCCTAAGGTGATTTAATTTACAATTTAGCTCCTACATGCGTTAGATTTTCAAGTAATAATGGAAATAGTTAGCTGAGTAGGTTATCGGCATTTAGTTATATTTTATTTTGTATTTGTTTATTTTAGTAAAATTTATTTTAGGTAAATGTATTTGACCATTTAAAATTTACATATAAATAGCTTATAAACAGCATTTGAGTCAAGGTTGGACATTGCTGTAACTTATAATCGTAGCCATCGTCGTCTTTATCAGCTCGTACAGTTCAATACTGAACATGGGCCACTCCCAGTGTAGGAAGGGTTTGCTATAATCACCAGGCTTGGCAGGAGGATCAGCGATCACAAGCCCAGAAGTTTTAACTCCCTGTCATTGGTTTGTTTTACTACGGTTTGTAACGTATAATCTATACAAATATATAAAATTGAAGTGTCTGTTTGTAATGTCAATATAACAGCTTTTTACTAAATGCATATGAAAGGTACGTAACAAGAAAACAATTTTTAAAATTTTTGTCTGTCTGTTTGTTCCGGCTAATCTCCAAAACGGCTGGACAGATATTGACGGAACTTTCACTGGCAGATAGCTAATGTTATAAGGAGTAACCTAGGCTACTTTTATTTTAGAAAAAGTATTAGGGTTCCGTGCAAAAAAATTTAAACCCATAAAATTCAATCGTAATAAATTCCACGCGGGCGAAGTAGTGGGAACAACTAGTACGAGTATATTATACGAGTTAGTTATAACATTATCTAACGAAAACCATCAAATTGTTCTGGCTTTTTTCATAGCCGCCAATCATAACACTCAAGTGATGAAATGGGGTGATGAATTCTCTCACCACGGCTTTTCATTAGCAATTATTGATTGATTTGAAGTTTTTTATGCATTAAGTGGCGCATCAGGTTGGTGATTAACTAAAGTTGTTTTTTGTTATTATGGAAATTAAAAGTTAAAACTTAAATATGTCCTACTAATGAGCACAGGTCTCTTCTCATTTCTGAGAGTGGTTGTGGAAACTAATATATTGTATTTATGATATTAATTAAAACATTAAAAATGCTAATACAAAGGGAAGCTTTTTGTATAAATATTTTAAGCTTTACATTGTCTGGATTGTAATTTTTACGGCAATTTCGGATTTTTGATATAGAAATATCTGCAATGGAAAACATACCCAGCCAAAACTAATTTCCGTAGTTTGTTTGTTAATGGAATTGTCATCAAAATATACAATTAAAAAGTTATATTATGTTAGTATTTGCAACAGTTACTTAACTCTATATTTAGCAACAACAATCAAAAGTGGGGTTGCGGTATAACACAAAGAATACTTATACATTCTTACCTTGAAAACCAAGTGTTCTCATACTTACTTGTGTAATATTGATTTATTAGAATGATGCTACCAAGGCTTTCAACCTATGTATCATACATTTCATTTTGTATAATAAATGCAACATTTTTAATTAATATAAAGTAACTTTTACAATCCATACTAATATTATCCATACTAATATTATAAATGCGAAAGTATGTTTGTTTGTTTGTTTGTTTGTCCCTCTTTCACGTCGCAACAGAGCGTCGGCATGGCATGATTTTTTGTATGGGGATAGTTCGGTGGCTGTAGAGTGACATAGGCTACTTTCGCGGAAAAACATCTCATTCCGTGGGAAAATCGAATATGTGCACAAGTTTGTCCTTCTTTCACGTCGCAACAGAGCGTCGGCATGGCATGATTATTTGTATGGGGATAGTTCGGTGGCTGTGAGTGACATAGGCTACTTTTTCAGCGGAAAAACATATCATTCCGTGGGAAAATCGAATATATTGCAAAATTAAATTCAGCTAGGTGGCGCCACCGTGATTCTACAAGACGGACGACGGTACGATGGACGAACACAGAAGGTCAGAATATCTGGATTATGTGCCACCATACCTAATATTATAAATGCGAAAGTGTGTTTGTTTGTTTGTCCTTCTTTCACGTCGCAACAGAACGTCGGCATGGCATGATTTTTGTATGGGGATAGTTCGGTGGCTGTAGAGTGACATAGGCTACTTTTTCCGCGGAAAAACATCTCATTCTCGTGGGAAAATCGAATATGTTGCACAAGTTTGTCCTTTTTCACGTCGCAACAGAGCGTCGGCATGGCATGATTATTTGTATGGGGATAGTACGGTGGCTGTAGTGACGCAGGCTACTTTTTCAGCGGAAAAACATATCATTCCGTGGGAAAATCGAATATGTAAAATTAAATTCAGCTAGAAGAATCACGGTGGCGCCACGCCACCGTGATTCTAAAGACGGACGACGGTACGATGGACGAACACAGAAGGTCAGAATATCTGGATTATTATGTCTTTTTACCAAAATTAAGATAAAAATGTATGGATCTGTATTTTTCCACGCAGGACCGGGAAGAGCGATAAAAACATAAAATTCACCAGCTGATTTTCTTCAAACGTTTTGGTGCATCGTAATTCACAGAATAGGCGATAACCTCGCAGACGATATTAAGTAATCCGTTGATGCTCTGCCTACCCGCAAGGGTTACAGGCGTGATTATAAGTATGGATCAGAAATACTATCACCACCTGTCACGCTTTCATAACTATTACTTAACAATGGTAGAAACAGTTCTTAGTAATCCTTATTAATAAGCCTTAGTAATATTTATTGAACGGAAATGAATACAGTTCTTATATGTGGTTATGAATGAATCGGTATTACAATAAGAAAAATTGTGCAAAATTATAAGAAAAATATTTTTGAGAGTTCTTATTAACTAACGTATACATTGTTTGAATTGATTCCGCTAGATGTCGTTACTAGGTTTTAAAACGCGGTAACGAAATGTTTCCTGACATGTACTTAACTCCCGCCGTTGAGCCGCGTCAACTTATAGTGCATAGGTACCTATACGCTTAAATTGTTTCTATTGGTTGTTTGTTATTTACTTTGTGATTTGGTTAAGGTTGAATGGATTTATATTGGTTTTCATTTTCGGTTTGTGTATTTTCTTGGATCGGTTTTGTTGATTTGGTTGGTATTCCTTTATACATATTTAGACTCTGGCTTTGATTTTGGATTTGTTTATTTAGAATCGTGAATTGGTTTTCGTTGTTTTGGTTGTTTAACAATATTTCAAAGGAATATATATATAGATAGTGTATACGGTAGCTATACACTTACTTCTTTTCGTTGGTTATATTTATATTGACTACTGCTTTCGATTTCGGTTTTCTGCGATTTGTTTTGTGATTTGGTTTAAGTTGATTCGATTTTTTGGCTATCGTTTTCGGATTCGTGTTGTGTCTTGAATTGGTTTTGTTGTTTTGATTTTAAAATATTTAAAAGGAATATTTATTCCTTTTAGATATTTTAGTTCTTTAAAAAATATTTAAAGGAAATTTAATTCCTTTTAGGTATTTTAACGTTTTTTATAAATAGGTTTTTCTTACTTCATAATGCCTCGCAAACGTAAGTCCAGCCTTTCAGAGTATCTTCTCAAAGACAAGCGAAAAGATTAGCTCGATCGCTAGAATCTTTAGAAGATGCTGAACGGAAAGACAAAACAAGCAGGCGTCAGGCTGCTTTAGAGCATCTGAGAATCCTTCTTAACGTCAGCAAAGGCGTCTTGAACAGACAGAACGTCAGGCTGCTTTAAGAGCTTCCAAAACACCTTCTCAAAGTCAGGAAAGGCGTCTTGAACAGGCAGAGCGTCAATCTACTATAAGGGCATCTGAAACACCAGAACAGACACAGGCGCGAAGAGATGCAAATGCACAGCTCCAAGCTGAACGTCGACAAAATTTTCAAAGAAACAATTGGTCGGTTTTTAATGACGCAGCATTCAATTATGATCCGTTGATTGATTATAAAAATCACAGGTTAGTTGTTATCGGACTGATGGACAAGGCGTGTCGATTTTGCAGCGCTTTAAAATGGAAAGATGAGACCGCAGGCATGTGCTGTTCAATGGCAGTGTCTCTTCCGTTACTTGGGAACCAGAAGAACCTTTGAAAACTCTCTTTTATATGATGCTAATAAGTCACGGCGCTTTTAAACAGGATCCGAAATATAACTCATGCTTTCAAATGACGTCCTTCGAGTTGACCGAAATAATAATGCCGGGATTTTCACCTACATATACGGTGCAAGGGCAAATTTATCATAGAATAGGTTCACTTTTTCCAGCTGAAAACAGACAGCATAAATTTTACAAGTATATTTTATGGGTGACGAAGAAATTGAGGTAGACCGTCGCTGCCAATTTATCCAGGGAGTTGAGAGAGACACAGTGTTCAAAATTCAAAGATTCTTGCATGAACGAAACATTTCAAACAAAACATTTAAAACTGCTTTAGAAAACCTACCTGAAGAGGATTATAAAGTCGTCATTCACGCAGATCGGACCCCTCGAGGAGAGCATGAAAGGCGCTACAATGCACCTTTGATAAACGAAATAGCAGCCGTAATTAGTGGTGATCAATTTTCTTAACGAGACATTCTCTTGCGAGCACGTGATGATACGTTGCAACGGGTAGCCGATACACACAAGTTTTATGACGCTCTGCAATACCCATTGATTTATTGCAAAGGACAAGAGGGTTATCATTTTCAAATTCCACTCATTAACCCGGTCACAAAGGAACCTACTCGAACAAAAAGTATCATGTATGGATTTTTATGCGTATCATATGATGTTGCGAGAAAATGATTTTTACCTCTTAGCCGGTGTAGACAATTATTTCATCAATTTTTGGTAGACATGTATGTGAAGGTAGAAAGTGAACGTCTCCGTTATATATCTTTAAATCAAAAAAGCTGCGCGTTGAGAATTATATACATTTACAAGATGCAGTTTCTAGCGACGCCAATGTAAACCCCAGAGATTTAGGTAAAATGGTAATTCTGCCCTCATCATTCGTTAACAGTCGCCGCTACCTACATGAGTACACACAAGACGCATTCGCCTATGTACGAACTTACGGAAGACCTGATCTTTTTGTTACTTTTACTTGCAATCCCACATGGAAAGAAATAACCGAGGAGCTAATGCCGGGCCAAAAAAGTACTGACAGACACGATTTAGTTGCTAGAGTATTTAGATTAAAAGTACAAAATTAATGTATGTAATTAACAAAGGAAAATTTTCGGAGAGGTGCAGTGCTTCATGTATTCAATTGAATGGCAAAAGAGGATTACCGCATGCCCACATTCTAATATGGCTTAAAGAGAAGTTGCGGCCCAGCCAAATAGACGACATAATAAGCGCCGAGATCTCGGATCCTGAGCAAGATAAAGAATTGTATGATACCATCGTCCGAAATATGATTCACGGTCCATGTGGAGCACGAAATTCAATATCGCCATGTATGAAAGAAGGAAAATGTACAAAGAAATTCCTAAACAGCTATTAAAAGAAACAGTGCACAATGACAATGGCTACCCTTTATACAGACGCAGAGCTCCCGAAGATGGTGGCAGGAAAGTTACAATCAAATCTCGCTCTGGAGCGTTCGAAACCTTAGATAACAGCTGGATTGTCCCGTATTCGCCCATTCTATAAAATGTTTAATGCCCACATTAATGTAGAAGCATGTAGCTCTGTCCGCGCAATCAAGTATATCTGTAAGTACATAAATAAAGGAAGCGACCAAGCAATATTTAATCTCAGGAATGAAGGTGAGGCAAATCCGTTAATGAAGTACAGACCTTTCAAGCAGGGCGTTATGTCAGCAGTAACGAGGCAGCGTGGCGTCTCCTTGCTTCCCTTTACACGAAAGGCACCCAACAGTTACTCACCTTGCTGTGCACTTAGAAAATGGAGAGCGTGTATATTTCACCGAAAGAAATTTCCAAGAAAGAATTGCATCACCGCCAAAAACTACACTAACAGCCCTTTCAACTTTGTCAAACCGACCCTTTTGCAAAAACGTTGTTATATTCTGAAGTCCCCCGCTATTATACTTGGAACACATCTAGGAAGGAGTGGAAACGCCGTATTCAAGGCGCGCTTGTTGCAAATTGGCCCGGTGACAAAGGCATCTGATGATTTTATCATCAGATACCCTTGGTCGTGTGTATACCGTCCATGTAACTAATTTTGAATGTTCCTGTTTACGATTGCTGCTGCACCATGTTCGGGGTCCTACAGGATATAAAGACCTTAAAACTGTCAACGGTCAGGAATGCGCAACTTATAGAGAAGCATGTAAAGCTCTGCATCTTTTAGAAAACGATAATCACTGGGATGAAACCATGGAGGAAGCTGTGCAGTGCCAGTCACCAGCCAAAATTAGGGATCTTTATGCAACTCTCATATCATCTTGCGGGCTATCTAATGCACATAAATTGTGGGACAAATATAAAGTACATGGCGGAAGATATTTTGCGAAGGTTACAGCAGACACACGCGAACATGACATACAATGAACGCATTTATAATGAAGCACTGGAAAAATTAAAGATAAAGTAATGGCAATGGTAGGCAAAAATTAAGCGACTTTGGAATGATAAGCCCTCAGCGAACAACCGAAAATGAACTAAGTGATGAAATTATACGTGAAACAAACTACGATATACCAGCTTTGCAGCAGCAAGTAGCCGAATTTGTACCGCTTGCTTCCCGAACAAAAACGAGTTTTTGACAAAGTATTAGGACAAATTGAATCTGGAAATGGTGCACTTTTCTTTTAGATGCCCTGGAGGAACTGGGAAGACATTTTGTTAAATTTATTATTAGCGCAAGTACGGAAAGATAAAAACATTGCTGTGGCCTTAGCTTCCTCCGGTATAGCCGCCACGCTGCTAAGCGGGGGCCGCACTGCACATTCTGTTTTAAAACTCCCTCTAAATCTAGCCCAGGAAGAATCGCCGATCTGCAACTTTAGCAAAATAGTGCACGAGGTATAATGCTACGACAATGCAAACTTTTAGTGTGGGACGAAAGTACAATGTCGCATAAAAAAGCTGTAGAAGCACTAAATCGAACGCTCCAGGATTTGCGCAGCAATACCGATGTAATGGGAGGAATGGTGGTTTTACTGGCTGGTGACTTTCGCCAAACTTTACCTGTCATTCAAAAGGCACACCTGCAGATGAAATTAAAGCATGCCTCAAGTCGTCTATTTTATGGAACAAGGTGACAAAATTCAGTTTAACTACGAATATGAGAGTGCATTTGTATAATGATATCAATGCTGGAAACTATGCTGACACACTATAAAAATTGGCGATGGGTGGTTGGAAACGGATGCTGAGGGCTGCGTTAAATTGACGAGAGATTTTGTAATTTAGTACAGAGTCATTCCGAATTAATTGCGAGCGTTTATTCAGATTTAACGAACAACATGCATGAAGACAAATGGTTATGTGAAGGGCGATTCTTGCACCAAAAATGAGAGCGTTAACAAAATAAATTCAGATATATTGCGAAGTAGCAGGAGAAATAACAGAGTATTTGTCAGTAGACACAGTTATGGACACAGAACAGAGCACTTCATATCCGTAGAGTTTCTAAATTCTCTAGAGTTGTCAGGTGTGCCCTCACATAAGCTTCAATTAAAATTAGGCGTCCCAGTCATGCTAATGCGAAATTTAGATTCTCCTCGGTTATGTAACGGGACAAGGCTGCGTGTGACACATCTTGGACGGAACATAATCGGTGCTACAATTTTGACAGGCGTAGGAAAAGGTGAAAATGTTATTATACCACGGATCCCTATAATTCCGACAGATCTTCCTTTTCAATTCAAAAGGTTGCAGTTCCCTATTAAGTTATAATTAATTTTCCCTATTAATTCCCTATTAATTAAGTCAGTTTTGCAATGACAATTAATAAAGCGCAAGGGCAAACGTTACAGGTAGCGGGGGTCAACTTAGAAAAACCGTGCTTCTCTCATGGTCAGCTGTATGGAGCATGTTCGCGTGTGTCAAATGCCCAGAATCTCCACATTCTTTCCCCGAATGGAAAAACATATAACATTATGTACAGTAGCGTCTTAAAATAGTGTTCAGTTAGTTTTTTTTCCAAAATTCCCACAATCAATTAATCAGAATTCCCACAGATCTTCCCCTTCAATTCAAAATTTCCTATTTAGCTCAGTTTCTTTTCAATTCCAAATGCTGCACCTCTGACGGACCTATTAAGCTCAGTTTCCTTTCAACTCAAAAGGCTGCATCTCTGACGGATCTTTTATTTGCTCAGTTTCCTTTCAATTCAGCTGCATCTCTGACGAATCAATTTAGCTCAGTTTCTTTTCAAAGTCTGCATCCCTGACGGATAATTATGCTCAGTTTCCTTTAATTAAAAAATATCATTTCCATTTGGAATAAACAGGCTATTTTCATGCTTTCCTATACGCTGCGTTTCAAAACATTTAAATAGGCTGACGAATCAATTTTGCTCAGTTTCCTTTTAATGGCTGCATCTCTGACAAATCTATAAGACTCAGTTTTCTTTCAATTCAAAAAGCAATGGATAGTTCATTTCCCAGTGACCATGCGGGCGAAGCCGCGGGTAACAGCTAGTTTTAATACAAAACGTTTTTACATAAAATCTATGTGAAATCTTTATGTAAGTAGTTTTTTTTCTGTTAATGATGGTATTGTTGTAATCACTCAGTGAAGGTAACCTTAGCAATCATGTCGATTAATTTACTAAATTGGTGACCATTAACCCTATTATGCTAGTGATGTGATCTTTTCGGCACGTGCTTTAATCTCAACCTTGTTACCCAATAATAGTATTTTGCTTCTAAATTGTAATTTGATATAAAATCGTAACACATTTTGAACGTCTTTATCGTTCTAAAGGAAACATATTAATAAATTTTACAAGCAGTATCCTACTTGTAGTAAATTAAGTGTTGAAAATAATATAACTCTAATATTTAGACGTTTTATTGCTGAACTTAGGCCTTTTACATCCTAAGAATTTACATCCCGTATGTATATCTAAATTCTTTGTGGATAAATAATATTATTTTATTGATTCTTGAAAAGCACTAACTGTTTTTGGTTGTTATATTAACTTCAGCTCCCAAAATTTACAGTAAAGTATTTTTCTCTTGTCTATCTCCCAATATCGTAGTTTGTTCGTAGGAAGCTACAGAAGCCTAATTTTAGGTTGGTAACTGCAAAACCCAAATGTCGTGGGTTCGAATTAGCTTTTCGACAAATGTTGTGAATCATCTTTAGCACAAGATTCATTTAATTTTAAGTATTGTTGGAGTTGTTAACGGGAGAATTAGTTGTGTTAAAAACATTGTTGGATTTTATTAAAAAAGTTTTCATCATCGTCATCACTAAATCCCTTTAGAAGTCCATTTCTGAACATAAGCCTCTAAGGAATGCCACAAAGCACGGTTCCGAGCCACCTGCATCCATCGACTTCCTATACCTATTACCAGGTCGTCACACTATCTATTGGGGCGCCGGTACAATGCTGCCACTCGAGAACCTTTCTTCCCCGTCGGTTTCGGTTCATCGAGCTATAAGGCTGGCCCATTGCCACTTCAGCTTACTCTGTTAGGCGTTGTCGGTTACTGTGACCATTCTCAGGATCGGCGATATAAAAGAATGGACATAACTTAATTTGATTTTATTTGATAGATCACAAAATCTCGCAAAGGAACAACGGTTCCTTTCGAAAATGTTCGCGATACACGAGGTTATAAAAATTAAAAACGTCCTAATTTCAATATAAACGCTGCCCAGGTGCTACCAACTACCATGCTTCTACTTTTTTATCAGAACTTAAGACTTTTGCAAGACATTTGACACAATGGTTACATATTCAGCAGTGGACTTTGAACGACTGTTATACAATATGCAGAAGAAGACAGCTCTCCTGTTGTAGGGATAACTTGCCATTATCACATTTAACAACTAGCTTTTACCCGCGACTTCGTATGCGTTGAACGTAAATAAAAAACCTGCAGACCTGGTCGCAAACGCATTTCTTTTGTTGTTATCTCGAAAACTATGTACAAAACTATGTTATTGAAAATCCTTTATTTTAGGTAAAAAATACTACTTTAACATTTATTATTCTGTTTAAAAATGGATTTGAGTAATGACTTCTTACGTGACGTTTCGGGCACTTTACAGCACCCATGGTCACAGGGGGACTAAGGTGTTTGACGTACTGATGTCATAGTAATAACGAAGACTGCCTTCAACTTTTAATTACAAATTATTAAAAAAACCTCTTACCAAACATTTTTATATCTCTCATATTTTAAGAGATAATCACCAAATACCATTTGTTTTGTCACTTTTTTGATTTTACTAAAAAAAACATGTCTTTCGGATAATACAGTCTAGATCACTCCTGGCATTTCTTTATCTTTTCGTGAAGTTTTACCACAATCGGTTCAGCCATTCCGAAGACAGACAAGAAAACAGAGAGACAAAAAAATAAAAATGGTTATTCATGTTTGTCTTTATATCATGCAAATAACCTCCTGAGCTAAATAGTTAATTCGATATTACAGATAGACACTTTAATTTTATTTATATGTATAGTTATAGAAAAGACAATTCAAATCTCAGTGCTTGATTTTGTTGCTAAGCGGTCAAAATGTTGGAATTTAAAAATAAATTTAAATGAAACTAGTTTTATTCCATGTGCTATAATCACGGAAGTAAATGAAATATTTACGACTTTAGACAGTTTAAAAGTGTTCGTATCGAGACTATACATTATACGAGTATTTTACACATTCAATAATGTGACATAATAAATATGCGACATAATAATGTCTTCTTGAAGCAATTTCCGTTATTATTCGTCGACTTTCGCTAATGTGTGTCGATTGCAAATTCGTTTTTATCTTTTCACGCAATTTTCCCCACGAACTATACATATGCTCAGTTATTAACAATATGCCAATTTAGTATCTATTTATCTATACAGTGCTCATTATAACATAACTTTACAGAGTTTGTACTCGTATTTAATTCACAGCCAATATACATGTTGTAAAAGCAACAAAATTAAAGAAAATGTGCAATTTTCCACGTCTAATAAAGTCATAATATTGACACCTAGAATCACAAATTTTATGAATAAGCCTTTAAAATTTTTTTTCAGTTATTATGATTTGAAAAGTTCCATTTTTATCAATTAACCATTCATAAATTTATACATTCATTACAGCCTATCAATATCCACTGCTGTACATAGGCTTTACCATAGAATACCTCATAGGGGAGATATTTGCCATAATTGCCACGCTTGGTAGTTGGGTTGGCAACCATAGTTTTTTAATTTCCTGATGTTCTTAGGAAGACGATACTGCCCATATCAATGTTTGGTTCTCTCTGTTCTGTATCTCCACGGAACGATCTTACACCGTCAATACCCGGTCAATATCTCAGTATTTAACATATAAATAAATACTGAAGATCTTCTGCTACTTTAGATATTATTAACCTAGACCACTGTGACTAAGAAGCTTGGAATTTGGCATCAAGGTAGAACATTAGGCGTACACAAAGGAAAATATCTGAAAATAACAAATGAACGAAATTTTGGTGTCGTTGAGTTAGTTTCAAGTACTGTTATTTTAATTTAAACTTTTTTTTTTATGGGATAGGGTAACAAACCAGCACACAGTCCACCTGATGGTAAGTGGTTGCTGTGACTCATAGACATCTACATCTATCCTCAATAAAGAATCAAAATGCAGATGCGTTGTCACCCGTGAGGACTAAGAGGGAATGCCTCTTTTCCATTAAAAAGGGTCTCCGGTTCTCTTCACCGTACGAAACACGGCAGTGTTAAGCTGCTATTTTACGCTGGTATTCTGTGAGAGCGTGGTCCTTCCCCGGTCGAGCCGACCCATTCGTGCTATAAATATACGTGGTAGAGCCATGCTGCAGCTATATATACTACTAAAATAGCTGCAGCATAGCTCTACCACGTAGAGACGTAGAGATAACTTTATTATGATTATGAACCCAATCGCCAACCCACTTGCCAAGTGTGGCAACTATAGCAAATATCCCCCCTATGAGGCAATTTATAAAGGAGGCCTATGTTCGGCAGTGGACTTTGATAGGCTGTAACGGTAACGTGAACGTATGATTATTAAAGTTTAAATTAAAAAAGAAAGAAGTGAAGCATTAACGTAAGGAAAAACCTTGGAGGTCGTGTATTTACTTAGATTAATGAACGGAACAAAGTTTACAAAAAATAATGATATCCGACCAAATATATTAATGTGAAAAGGGGGCCAAGTTCTGTACAACTACGTTCGGGATTGTCGGCTTAGCCGGTAAAAGAGTTGGGATCTGAATGAGTGCCAAGTTATAGGAATAGCATAGCAGTTATAGGAATGTAGAACGTTCTTCAATTGATTTGAAAGAAAATTTGTTACGTTCCACGTTCCTTGATATTGGATTTGTAACTTCGTAAGTTTTATATCCAATTAGATTGTCTGTATTAACCATGTAATCAATTATCATGTAATATAACTAATAATAAAACGTGCACATAGGTAAGTATTTTTTGCACTAGTGGTAAATTAAAAATTACCTTCAACAAGTAAGTATTATTTAATTCGCAGTGTTAAATAAGAAATATTTGTACCTAAAACTAGATTTGTCGTTTTAATTTTCTTGTTCCTTAGGCCGTGTCTATGCAAGAGGTTTATAATAAAATAAAAGGTGAAATAAATACCTATGAGCATTATTTTCAAACTATTATTCCTTCTTTGCACCTACCTTGCCCAAGTACTGCAACTGTATGTTATTACTAAACATTCACTTCTGCGAGTGGAGCGACGTTTACGAATGGCCCGTAGTGTGCTGGTTTGTGTCAGAGGTTTTCGCGGTTAGTTTTCTTTGGACGAATTTTGGAGCACAGTTCTCTTGCGAGTTCTATTATATTCCGAGAGATGTCGCTTATTCATGAACTTTAAACTTTTGTTAATATTATTTGGAAATTATTTAATGAGCATGACTCTGGTATTAGTAATGGCTCTAGTGTGTTCTCAACGAATTAAGGAAAAATATTCGAAATTATCAATCACCTCCGAAGCCGCTTTACACCACAGGAATGGCAGATGCATTTCCAGCCTTTAAGAAAGGATTAGGTTTTTGAAGATCTCTAATTCACATCTGTCAGTAGAAACCGCTGGCAAAAATAAATTCTATGATGTGGTCATATGGTCAGGTATAGAAGAAAATTCATGGTAAAACGCATGGTAGTAGACTGTCAACCATCGAGGTGATGAAAATGGAATATGGAATTCTATCGCAGTGTACGATGGTGGAATATAGCAGCTGTAAACAATCGGAACAATTACTCGAAGCACACCCCGTGATACGCGCGATAGAAAATGCAAAGAGATGCAAAGTCTACTCGAAAGGTTTTGAATGTAGTAAGGGGGAAAGAGCTGGTACTGGGTACTCGGATACGAATAGTATTTGAGGCGGACCCTTGTCCTTGTAATGTTGCAACCGGTGGCCGGCATGAAATACCAACTCACTCTATTGAGTACACCAAGCTTTTGAGTGGACAATTTAGCATTCTCTTTCGGGGAAAAAGGTGCGAGACGAGTGAGAGCAGTCAATCTTCTTTACCTTGGGAGAAGTTTATGTTTAGCAGTGGGCTTTTTATGGACCTATGCATAGAATAATTTTTATTCAATGTATATTATTACATAATACTTATTGAAAGTCATTTTTTTATTTACCACTGGCTCGGGAAATACCTCTGTCCTGGGAAGAATCAGCAAGAAACCCAGCGGGATTAATTTTTTTAGACATACGAGTATATAAATTAACAATAATTTTGTACAATTGTTTATATGAATCATAATAGGACCAGCATGGTACGATCACCTCGTTCCCTGGGGTTTTTCATTCATGTATTTATTAATATTATAATAACAACTTTTGTACAATTTTTCTTTTATAAAAATTTTAAACTTGTTAAGTGACAAACTTTGAACATTTTCTGGGATTTTGTTGTAAAAGCGTATACATTGCCCCATAAATGAATTACTAATTCTGTGGAGTTTAGTGACTGTCATTACAAGCTTATGTTTCTTTCTAGTGTTTAAAGTATGAAAATCTTTATTCTTACCAAAGCTATTCATGTGTTTATATATATACATCATTACATTTGCATAAATATATTGCGATGCTAACGTTAATACGTTTAAATTTTTCTTTGAGGGACTTTTTACAATAAGTTATAAATTGTCCGTCAAAAAAAGGGCCGTACCCCTTTCGCAAAACAAATATGGTTTCGTTGTCAGTCGCGTTACCCCAAAACAAAATTCCATAAGACATTATGAAAGTAACTAAAATAAACTAATCTAGCTTTTTCAACATTGGTGAGACTTCTAATCTTTCTTACAGCATATGCTGCAGTAATAACCTCAGCTTGGTAATTTAGATATATGGGGGCCCCATTGGAGCTTCGCGTCAATAGTAATTCCAAATAAAACAGTGGTATCCACAAGACTCAACTCCTCCCAATTTAAGAGCACATTGGTATTCGAAAAAAAAAGAATGTTTAACATGAGGTACTGTAAATTTTTGTTGGTTTTATTGCCGTTTAAAAGCAAATTGTTGGCGTTATAGCAATGTACTGATTTCAATAGAGCATTATTTACATCGTCATAATTATTTAACTGTCGTTTGAGTTTGAAAATCAAAGAGGTATCATCAGCAAATAATACTATATAGTGATTGTCCCCTACAAGATAAGGTAAGTCAAGTCATTAATATAGATTAAGAGCAGGAACTCCACTACCCCATATCGTCCCGAGGGTGTTGTAAGAGGCGACAGAGGGAAAACGAAACAGGAGATGGGCAGCAGCATCTTCCTGACAAAAATAATAAAAAACTGCGGTTGCCAACCCGCTTGCAAAGCGCGGCCACTATGGCAAAATCCCCCTATGAGGAAATCTATGAGGGAGGACTATATTCAGCAGTGGACTTTTATAGGTTGTAATGGGGGTAATGGGCCAAGGATCGAGCCCTGAGGAACACCCATTGATACCACCGATCCGGAGGAACTACTACCATTAATAATGACTTTTTGAATTCTATTACTTAAATATGAAATAATAAGTCTAAACACAATATTTTTATGAAAATGATTAATGATGATGAATAAATGCAAAATCGGGCAGTTAATGTGTAGTCTAACCGGGTAGTGGCAGTGTAAGAATATCTACTACCCCATGCCATCCCGTGGGTGACTGACATAAGAGGCAGAGAGGGAAACAAACCAGGAGATAGGCAGAAGCGTCTTTCTAATAAGAACTAAAAAATAAAAAATAAACTGAAGTTGCAAATATCCCTCTATCACAGTCTAACTTGTTCTTCTTAGGCTGTGCCTCTATGAAACAATCTATGGATAGGCCTATAGCTCATCACAAGGGCACTGCCGAACATAGGCCTCCCCCATAGATTACCACATAGTACGGTCGTGCGCCACCTGCGTGATACGGTCAGCAGTGAAGCATCATGTTTCAGTTCCGTAAGTTATCATTGGCAACAAGTACTGGTTGTTTACTTTCATCTTAAGATTCTGAGGA
Organism: Parnassius orleans; assembly: GCA_029286625.1. NCBI lineage: Eukaryota > Metazoa > Arthropoda > Insecta > Lepidoptera > Papilionidae > Parnassius > Parnassius orleans. Next base: position 471,129 of record JAGSMP010000232.1, on the reverse strand, counting down.
ATATCGGACAAGAAGATTTGTCTCAGTTTCCCGAACGCAGCCCAGCCGAGTTGGATGCGTAAGTTGATCTCTAGAACAAAGTTGGACTTACCTTACTTACTTTATACGTGGTAGAGCCATGCTACAACTATATTGTGGTTGTAACACGAATGGGTCGGCTCGACCGGGGAAGGACCATGCTCTCACAGAATACCAGCGTAAAATAGCAGCATAATGCCGCTGTGTTTCGTATAGTGAGTGTAGAGAACCGGAGACCCTTTTTACTGGAAACGAGGTATTGTATCTTGGTCCTCAGGGGTGGCAACGCATCTGAATTTTGATACTTGATCGAGGATAGATGTAGACGTCTATGGGCCACAGCATCCATTTGCTACCAGGTGAACTGTGTGCTCGTTTGTCACTCTTATTCTATAAAAAATAACCTAATCGGATATTTTGTCCCATACTCGTCAATAAATTCGAGCGTAGTGTTCCTAACAAGTGTGTAACATGGAGACTAGATATTATTTCGTCTTGCCCATGTTCATTTTAAGATGTAACCGTTGAAAAACACTACTGAGGTCGTTGAACATAGTGCTAAAGTCGTCCAGGGATTTTAGTGACTATATCGTTCGCAAATCGAAGGTGAGTGATGTATTCGCCACCGATGTTTATATCCTTTCTAGTTTTGTAGCTGGAAAACGTCTCCCAATGCAGCGGGGAAGAGTTTGGAGAATATAACTTCACCCTGTCTAATACTTCTCTCTCAACTACAGAGAGATGTAAGACAGGCTGACGTTAAATAGATTATTGGCACCAAATACTGTGACAGTTAATGAATAATTTAATGAAAGTACATACATTAAGTACATTTTTTCTCTTTTGATAAAATAAATATATTTTATTGTGAGTTTTATACTGCAAAACAAGCACTAAGCGCGTCATATTTATTGCCGCAATAAATATGAACGAGTCATTTAATCCACAAGACGTGCCTTTGCAATCGTTGGACGTTTATATTTTGTGTCTTTACCTCCACGGGTGTATGTCACTGTTCCACATAATCTCTTTCAACCAGTCTTTGTGGAGCGTGCTTCATTAAAGCACTAGCACTAGCATTAACGTCAATGCCTTTTTCATTACACTGTGTGGAAAAATTAAATTCTGATGCATCGTTTTTCTTTGTTCATTTTAAAATTGTTTTTAAACTTTGTTTGTAAATCTGAGCTATTTAATATAATTTAATATGCTTTTTATTCTTGGGAAATATATATTAAAAAGTTAAATCACAGAAAGGGAAAAGTTAGGAAGATTGGGTGTAATTGGAAAGCGAAGTGGTGAAAAGTTTCAGTCCTCCTTTTCTCTATTATTATATTTATATTTGTTCTTCCATTACAGGCCATAAAGTCCACTGTTCATAGGTCTCCCCAATAGATTGCTTCATAGGAAGTTTTCCCATAATTTTTTTAATAATTTTGTTAGAAAAGAGTTGTTATCAGGAAGATACTGCTGCCCAACTTTAATTTTTCCCATCTTAAATATGGGAAATGTTGCTTACCACTGGTCTTTTTTTAATAGTCATGAAATAGAATTTAAGATTAAGATAGAAATAGCTTTAGTTAATTAATTATTATGGTTATATAATTATGGTTGGTATGGCGTAAATAGTGACATAGGTCTACGGATCGGCTGGGGAAACATAATTATAGTGCAGGTGTGTCAGTGTTTACCAGTAGTGGAAGGGCTTTGGTTTTTTAGGCTTTGGTTCAGAAATAAGAAAATGTCCATTGTTCCATCGGATAGGATATTTCTGAAATATTTATGGGAAACATGAAATACTTGCACTTATCATACAGTTTATTTAATTTATAGCATGATCGGTTTCGCCTTTTGGTGGTTTATGTTTCGGGATTGTGGGAGAGAGGAAGAAAATAAGTTCTTTAAACAAGATATGAAACTAAATTAAATTAAATATGAAACACAAAAGTGAAAATAAAACACAATTTTATTTTGCATCATTATTAAAAAAAAATCTATTTTCTCATTTTTTAAAATCTATTATAATCTAATATAAGTAAGGATATGTCATTATATAAAAATGATATTGGTTCCACTTGCAAAAAATTGACGTGACAGAAACTTTGCATTTTCATAAGGTCTTCTAATAACCATACACTTCATGTTTAATACCATACGCAAAATGCTTCGCCATTTATCGTTTACTGTTTTCTGTTTCAAAGCAAAAGCTGTACTCGTGTGAAAAGGTATTCATCACATAAAAGACCCGTTTGCTGATTTCAGTTTGGCAACTGTTCCGAACGAGCATCAGGAATTGACATAGCATAGACAGATGTGTTACGCATTTGATGATTTGTAGCAGAACCAACCTTTTGACTGGTCCTTTGGTAAAAAATAAAAACTATTATTTCTTTACCAAATTTTTCCTAACTACTATGTTTGGTAAACTGAATGGCGTTCGCTAAAGTTACTGTATTTTTACTAACTGTAATTTATATATTCTTTCATGTCCACTTAATTTGGAATTTTGTGGAGGTTTTTAATGCAACTATATTATATTCTTTTTTTATGTATGTTACGTGATATCTACGTCAATTATGATCCGATTTTAATTATTGTTTTATATCAATTAGGTTATAGGTACTTCAACGTTGGAAAAACCCAGAGCCATTATTAATAAATATTGAACTGTTGTTACGGTTAAACAGATTAAATTGAACACATAATTTTCAATTTTATTTAAACTGCTTTCATAATAGCGAACCATTTTTATTTATTGTTAACCATCTTTAAAATTCTATACGAAAGAAATTATATGACCTACAGTGCTTGCAAATCTTTGTATTAGTGCACTGGTAGAGAAATGCATGTTTTAATGTAAATCGTAGGCTTTTCAATTGCTTTGTTTCAAAATTGCAGACTCTTTAAATACCAACAATGAGTTGTATTCGTGTGTTAAGTACTCGGACTGTTACAAATAAAGCAACGATTAAACAGAAACATTTACAATTCACCCTACAACATGTTTTTCACACTTTATTATCCCTTACGTTTACAGTTTTCACTAATCAAGTAGTTCAATGAAATAAATAAATTTTATTTATAACATTCCCTTTATAGAACAAGTGTGACAAACGAGGACATAATCCACCTGATGGTAAGTGGATGTTGTGGTCCATAGACATCTACATCTATCATCATCATCTAGATCAAAAATCAAAATGCAGATCAGATGCGTTTCCAGTAAAAAGGGTCTCCGGTTCTCCTCAATCACCATACGAAACACGCTGCTATTTCACGCAATATTCTGTGAAAGCGTGGTCCTTCCCCGGTCGAGCCGACTCATTCGTGCTACAAACATAATAGCTGCAGCATGGCTTTACCACGTAAGTACACACACAGTACACGTTTAATTATATAATGTGAAAAACTAACTGAAAATAATAAATCTTGTATAATTCATTTACTGTTGTAGTATGTACACGACGTAAGAACCTTAATGTAATGCAGTGACGATTTTGTAAATGAAAAATAAAGTCTCTAAAACTTTCTTTCACCATGTTTTAAAGAAATTTGCGATCACAGGCCGATTTGCGGTCACAGCGGTCAGTCTCAATGGACGCTAGGCATCTAGGTGCAAGACAAGTTTATAGTGCACGAGTGTGTGCGTAAACACAGGTGCAAAATCTGTTTCCTCACTCATAGTCCGATGGCACGGACAATCAGACACGACCTGGGACAGATCAGGCGCTGGACCAACGGCTTTACGTACTTTCTTAGGCACGAGGTAGAATTACCGCCAACTTCCTGACTCTGTTACTGAGAATTTCTTCAAAGAAAAACCTAATAATTGATTTTGTATCGACCCGGAATTCTAACCTGGGACCACATGATCAACAGTCGCGATTACGATCACAAGACCAACAAAGCGGTCATTGGAGCCTATATTCAGTAGTTAACTAGTTACCGTTACCTAGCTTAATAAAGTCCACTGCTGAACATATGCCTCCGCCATAGATTGCCTCATAGGGGGGATATTTGCCATAGTTGCCACGCTTGGCAAGCGGGTTGGCAACCGCAGTTTTTTATTTTTAGTCGTTATTAGGAAGACGCTGCTGCCCGTCTCCTGTTTCATCCATTTGTTTCCCTTTGTCACCTCTTACGACACCCACGGGATGATCTAGGGTAGTCGATATCTATTCTTAGACCGCTACTACAAGGTACGTTAACTACACGGTAAGTTAACTAGTAATGGGGTACAATGGTATTGATGAAGTTTTGGTTCGCATTTTGTACTGTTTTTTACTTCGGCTTAGATTTTTATCATTAGAGTGCTTCAATAATTCAAGGACACATGTCATCTTAGATCTCAGGGAAAAAATGGGGTGTCTCACAGCCTGTTAAAAGTAAAAGTTACAGCCTATATACGTCCCACTGCTGGGCACAGGCCTCCTCATTTCTGGGAGGGTTTTAGGGCAAGGAAGTGTCCGCCGCGCTGCCCCAATGCATGTTGGCGAACTTCACATGTCTTCGAAATATTTTTTTTTTTCTCAGACATGCAGGTTTCCTCACGATGTTTTCCTTCACCGCCGAGCACGTGGTAAATCAGCACTTAAAATTGCAATTAACAATTTCATTGGTGCCGGCGGGGATCGAACCCAGGTTGCTCGCGTACTGTGAAATTTACAGCGAGCGCTAACCATCTGAGATACCACGGCACAGACTGCTATTACACGGATATTCAGTACCCTTAACTTATCCTTACTAGAAAATTTTATTTTAGCCTTTCCATGGTAATTTTTTATTTTGGACGTACTGATTCACAATAAAATAAACAATTTTATGCTGTAAGTAACTGATTCGGACTATAAGGAGATTTTTATGAAATAAATTTCTGAGTTGTTATTAGGAAGATGCCGCTGCCCATTACCTAATTCAGTTTCCCTCTGTCACCTCTAACGACACTCACGGGTACGATATGAGGTAGTAGATATTCTTACACCGCTACTACACGGAAAATCTATAAATTTCATTGACGACGTATAATATATTATTATCATATTTTTGGCTCAGTGGTCTGTGCTTCTAACTCGTTTTTCTTTGAATGAGTGTTCATCACCTAAGTAATTATAAACATGAAAGGTGAAGAGTAAAAGATATAGATATAGTATAATAATAAATCTGTAGAAAAATTGTGTCCGTAATTTTAATATTTTCTGAAAAAATAAGTCTAGGAGGATATATAAAGGATACTGAAGCCAAATTAATGATTTTTAGAATGTTTGTCTGTCAGTCTGTGTATTCGCGATTTACGTAAATACCACCAGACGAATTTAGGTAGTTAATGAACCTGGACTGCTTTTTATCCGTCTACTAAATTGCAAAAAAAACGGCCATTTGTAAGCTATATTAGGGTTCCGTACAAATTACGATCAATCAAATATATTGTTTCCAAACTAGACATCGCAACAATTCTATCGTGAAAGAAAAGTAACCATAAAAATGTTCTTTTGTTTTGGTTACAGCTTACAAACTACATTATGAATAATTTCAGTATTTGTTGTTTATATAAATTATGTGGTAGAATTCCTAAATAGTTTAGTTTTTGAGATAACATAACGTAACAAAAACGATCTAAATGCGACAAGTCTGACGGCCGACTATTTTCTTATTTTTATAGATTAAAAAAAATATGCTTGTTCTCTATTCATCAGTAGAGTCACAATAATAGGGCTCCGTTTTCCTTTGGGTGCCGAACCTTAAAAAGGAGGGTTTATTTCCTTATTTTTGTATTTGTTTATTTATGATTCCACCAGTCACAAGCGGCATAACGTAAAGCTCACTTTGTTTTGCTGTGATGTAAATAGTCGATAACAATAAAAAAAATACGAAAATTGAGAAAAGTTTTAGTATTTTTACTTATTTATTTTTAAATGTAAACTAATCTGCTTGAGATTATAGATATCAAACTATCATTGTATAACTTTAAAACATCGAATTTCGGCACTGATTTCTTAATGTTCATGACTTTTCTTTAATTTTCGAAACAATTTATTTGATGATTAGCCGGAGGTCTGTATAATAATGTAAAAAAAATGCTTCATATATCGACGCAAAGTCACGCGTTAAAATAATATTTCATTGAGAAATAATCATTATATTTAAGGAAAACCGTTTATCGTTTAGCACTTATATTTAAGGAAAACTTAATATTTTTTTATTTATTTTTTATAGAATATGGATGACAAACGAGCACACAGTCTACCTGATTGTAAGTGGATGCTGTGGCCCATAGATATCTACATTTATCCTCGATTAACAATCAAAATGCATATGCGTTGTCACCCCTGAGGACTAAGATGGAATACCTCGTTTCCAGTAAAAAGGGTCTCTGGTTCTCTACACTCACCATACGAAACACAGCAGCATTAAGCTGCTATTTTACGCTGGTATCTGTGAAAGAACAGATTTTTCAATCATCAAGGTTAAGCATCAAATAAATTACAACCTAGATATAAAAGTGAAACAATTGAACTTTTGAAATATTTTAATTTTTAATTTACTTATATGTTATTTTATTCTTTGAATAACTTCTATCTGATGAATGATAAATCAGACTGATATGAAGATAAGTATGATACAGGATTATAATTATTAAAATTTCTCTCTTATTGCTTAGATTGTTTTCTATAAAAAATTTCATGTATTTAATGTTTTGATTATTGAACTTGTTTTTTTACAATTATGAGTCAATGTAAGCAAGTTCCTATTTTTTTGTTAAAACTGCAATCGTCTCGACTGTTGTCTTTAATTGAAATTAATAATTAATTTACTTTAAAAACGACCAGGTAAAAATAGAATATAATAAAATATTTTTATTCAATATAGAGTATTATATAATATTTCTTGATAGTATTTTTTATTTAAAAGAGGTATATATGGCCTTGTAGCTAAAGTATAACCTTAAAGAAACCTTTCTTATTTGTAAATATTTATAAAAGAAGATCACCCTCCGTTCAATAAAAGACCCACTTTTCTAGTTTCGTCCTTCAGTTTATTGCTTTTTCTCGATTCCCAACTAAAACAACTTTTATTATCTTTCGCTTTTCTGATACAAAAATTGGTTTTGATATATACTGATAAATGTACATTACTGTTTTATACTGCAAAATGGTTTAAGCGACATAAAGATCTGAGAGCTTTTTGACGCTTAAAACAGTCAACATTTTTAAGAAAATTAAAAAAAAATAACTCCATTCACTTAGAACTCGGTCGGGTCGGCAACCGCAGTATTTTATTTTGTAGTTGTTATTGGGAAGACGCTGCTGCTCATTACCTAGTTTGTTTCCCACCGTCGCCTCTTTCGACACCCACGGAACGATATGGGTTAGCGGGTTTTCTTACACTGCCACTACGCAGTATATTATGTGGCGTTTACTAATTTGCTAGCTTTCTTTTGTAATTGCGCTTGCCGGCTGGTACATTAGTGGAAAGGCCACCTATATGTCCACCGCTTGATTTAAAAAGGCTAGTAATGTATTATACTGAAGTGGTTATGTCGCATCTTTATCTTCTTTTAGTCGCAACATGCGTCCATTTACTGGTAAAATCGCCGATAAATAAAATTGTGAACTTGCGCTATTCTTTCTCTCTTATGTTATAATTATAATAAGAATTTATTTTACAACATAATTAGTTAAGTAAGTGTATATAATATATCCTCTTTATCTTTTAACTCATCTGCCAATTCCATGTCTCATCATGAATTGCCCTCAACTGTCAAATCTCGACTTGTATTTGCAACATTTAGATCAAATTTATTGTTGTTCACCGCTTAAACTCGAAACAAAAACAAATTAGATAAAATTAAGGATAATAAATAAATATAAGGACAGCTGCTTAATCTAGTTTTAGTTAAGTTGTGTGTAATAATTAAGAGTAGATGATTTTGGAAAAGTAATATTTTCTTTAAAATTTTAGACTGTAATTCACAGAAGGCTTACTCATGGTGTCAGAGAAAAATAATGAATAAAAGTAAAGATTTGTAGTCACAGTAATAGAAAGATGATGATGATGCCTATTTTCCTAAAATTTTAAAAGTAAGTAAGTCTGTACTAAGATTTCTTTTGAAATTTTCCTCAAAATGTAATTTTCATCAGCCGTTTTTGGCTTGACGTTAATTTTTGGGAAACCAGATATAATTACGCTTTATATCGGTGTCAAAATCTAACAACAAATCAACGTCCGGTCCGGTCGTGCATGGAGTACTGTACTTTATGGTGACTGATTTTTGCACAGTCGCCAGCCTGTCGGTATCGGTTTATAATATATATTCCGGAGACTGATAAAAGCTTTAGATACGCTAAAATAGTGTGGTGCACTATCTAGGGTTTCATTGCCGCTTAACGCCGACGAAAAAAATGTTGTTTTAACATCACTATACACCTATCAAATTTTGATAGCTGATGTTCTCAGTAAAATATGTAATACTACAATAACATGATATGAAAGAGCGAATAATTTAGAGCTTAACAAAAATGTTCAGTCTTTTTGATTATTTTGTAATACACACAACGCTGTCTAGGGATATTTAACGTTTATTAGAATAAATTTAAAAGTATAATATAAAAAAGTCACATAAAATGTCAATTATTTCATACTGACACTTTTTTTCAGTTTTCTAAATTCAAATTAAAATAAATTTATAGTAAAAAAGCATTTTTAATAACAAGTTTTATTGAAATGCTCTAAAAAGAAAAAAATAAACTTTAAATTAAATCTAACCCATCATTACACAATTTAACAGTTGGGCTGAAAAGTTCGTTTCGTTTTATAGAAAAACAATTTTGTTTGGCAAAATTCGATGTTATTATTCAACATAGTTGCCATCGAGGGCGATACACCGATTATAGCGATCTTTCAACTTTTCAATACCATTTTTGTAGTACGATTTGTGTTTAGCCTCAAAATAGGCCTCTGTTTCGGCGATTACTTCCTCATCGGCTTTAAATTTCTTTGCAGCGAGCATTCTCTTGAGATCTGAGAACAGGAAAAAGTTGCTGGGGGCCAAATCTAGAGAATATGGTGAATGCGGAAGCAATTCGAAGCCCAATTCATGCAATTTTGCCATCGTTTTCATCGATTTGTGACACGGCGCATTGTCTTGATGGAACAACACTTTCTTCTTCTTCAAATGGGGCCGTTTTCTCGCGATTTCGTCCTTCAAACGCTCCAATAACGCTATATAATAGTCGCTGTTGATAGTTTTCCCTTTCCAAGATAGTCGATGAAAATTATTCCATGTGCATCCCAAAATACGGACGCCATAACCTTACCGGCCGACTGTTGAGTTTTTCCACGCTTTGGATTCGGTTCATCGCGTGCAGTCCACTCAGATGACTGCCGACTGGACTCCGGAGTGTAGTGGTGGATCCATGTTTCATCGATTGTCACATATCGACGCAAAAATTCACTTCTATTGCGGTTGAACAGCTTCAAACATTGCTCTGAAGCATCGACACGTTCTTGTTTTTGGTCGATTGTGAGCTCGCGCGGCACCCACTTTGCACATAGCTTTCGCATACCCAAATATTCATGAACGATATGTCCAACACGTTCCTTTGATATCTTTAGAGTGTCAGCTATACAAATCAACCTCAATTTACGATCTTCCAAAATCATTTTGTGGATTTTTTTGATGTTTTCGTCCGTAACAGCCTCTTTCCACTGCGTTCATCGTCTTCGGTGCTCATATGGCCTGTACGGAATTTAGCAAACCACTTACGAATGGTTGCCTCGCCCGGCGCAGACTCCGGATAACACTCATCAAGCCACTTATTGGTATCAGCAGCACTTTTTTTCATCAAAAATAGTGTTTCATTAACACACGAAATTCTTTTTTATCCATTTTTTTTTCAAAATAACAAAAGTTACTTCACTCAAAATGCTCTATCTCATTTTGAGTGAAAATCTTGTTTTTAAAATGTTTTTTTTACTATTATTTTATTTTTTATTTTTTAGTTATTGCTTGATATATTTTTAAGTCTGTTAATTTAATTTAATGCATCATTGTTGGTTTTTAATTGCCATCTTAGATCCAACATCTTGAATTTCTTTTTTATCACCAGCAGTTGCACCACTAAACTATCCCTAAACTTTGCCAAGTTATAACTCTTTAAAATTGGTTTGGCGGCCATCTTGTTTTCCGCCATTTTGAATTTTTTCACAACCGCTAGAATTTGCCCAGGGTGTATGCCGATATTTGTTAAAACGTGACCCCGCTAAGTCTTACCGTTTAGTCGGGTAGTAGTACACCATCTCCTCGAAGAGCTGAACGCGGACGTTTTTTTATTCGTATTCTTCTCAGCGAAACGTTTCATTTGATATCCATATCATGGGGGTAAATAAAAAAACATAGTAGGCCATCTTTGGGAGTCCACCATATTGGATTTAGAGTGACGTCATTTTATTTTTGTATTCTTCTCAGCAAACCCTTTCATTTGATACTCATATCATGGGAGTCCATAGAAAATAACTAGACCGCCATCTTGAGCCATCCGCCATATTGGATTTAGTATGACGTCACTTGCATTGTTGCCATGCCATGCATTGTCTTCCAAACTAAACAGGTATGCAAAATTTCCGCTCAATCGTTTGAGGATAACTGCTTTAAAATTCAGTTGCATGATTTGACCCTAACAAACAAACATTGCAAGTTTTAAATACACTATTGAATTTTGTGTCAATCGTAGGATGGAAGAATAATCTGGAATATTTAACTAGAAATTAAGATAAAAACGACGTTGACATGACCTAAAATAAAATTCTTTTTACTTAATAATTTAATTTACGAATTTTATATTTTTATTTCTTATTGTGATTTTCTTTAAATCCATATTGTACGTATTATGTAAGACGCCCATTACACAGTAGGTTTTGCTGTCAGTTTTACAACAATCACGGTTGTGATTGACGAATAACCTACCGTGTAATGCGGTGATTGACGGTTGCATGAAATTGATTGACAAATATTTGGATATTTTGATTTTTACGTCAATCAACTATCAGTCACGAATTTTGATTGAACGTGTATTGGCATTTCGTCAATCACGCGTCAGTCAACGCTTAGACAGCAATGGAGGCGGACGCAGAATATATTGAAGAGGCGGCTTCCACACGCTCGCGCAGCCCGTCGCCACTCCCGCCAAATGTGCTTCAGCCAGAAAAAGATTTTATTTTAAATTGTGAGGCTCTCCCCGAGTTGTGGGACACGAAAAACCCAGGGTATACGAATAAATATAAAAGGTAAACTTCTTTTTCGTCCTAAAGCTATTTAAATAAATAAATGCGTTTCAAATAAAGCCGCGTATTTTTTTTATAACTGGCTTTACGGCTCTGGGTTCTAGCCCTTCTGAGCCTGAAGTTACAATGTATTAATTATCCTTCATAGTACTCTGCTTCACAATATGTTGATGCGTCACATTGTGCAGCCCTTGGGAGATTTTAACGCCAACTTGAGCTAGCAGACAACTGACAGTTGGCGATGGTATCTCAAGGCGCCTAAACAGACAGACACCTTATCTTGAGAATCACATCACCATCAGAGCATTTGTTTCACCGTTTCCACTAATAGTTCACATGCGCTGTCTGCGCTTGTGAACAATTACTGCGTTAATACACAAATTCGCACCACTTTTACATATCAAAGTCCACTACAAACCATTATTTAAACAATAATACAGGAGCAGCAAACCGCCGCCGGTCAAGTTCCCGCCAAAACTGCTAAAACCGCGTATCTATCGATTATGCACTCCAAGAGGTCTAACATTGGCGCGCGTACCAGCCGCGCGAAATGGATACCGCTTTGGTACGCGCCAAATTGTTCGTTGGAACGCTCAAACGTGGAGCGGGCCGCTCTATCTGGAGTCGGTTTTTTACCGCGTATTTAAGTTTTGGCGCGCGCGCCAGGAGTGCGTAATCGATACGCGGCTTTTAAGAAGCACATCGCTTTGATATTTGAAATTACGTAAAAGTAGCGTTAGCAACGTTTAATTTTTTTTTTCATAAATTAAAATAGGTAAAATGATATTAAATATTACAATTTTTCCTATTCGTTTTTTCTTTTCACGATATCAAATGATAGTTAAATGGTGAATCAAAAATGAACTTAGTTTAATAGGTAACTATGTGTATTATTTACCAAACATCGCTACCAAAATTAAAGGTAGGATTTGATTGCAGAAATGAAAACTTGGCTAAGTTGCTGTCCATATTGAGAAAAATTGAGAAAACGCTACCATAGATAATGTGAAGAAAAAATGAATTCAATCAGATCCAACTACCGCCGAGAATTAAAAAAATTATAACATCTAAGCTTAGTAATAATTTGCATAGTCTTTATCCTCTTTTGAAACCCGTATGACAGTCAATAAGTTAATATGGGTATAGAGATCCCTTTTTAAAAGCCAGTCTTTTACCCAGCGCCTTCTTATACGTTTTTTACACAAAATTGCAATCAAAATTGCAGCACAGGCCTTTTTCTTATTAATTACCATCCTTTCCCTCTGAAATTTTGGGTTTGACTGACGATCATTCAGCATGAGCGTGTAATGTGGAAATTATTCTATCATTCAAACATCAATCATGATTGATCGAACTGATTGACGCTTGCCTAGGCGTGTAATGGCCGCCTATCAGACACCTGCAAATTACATTTTTATTATATGTATAGATTTTAGATTGAATCCATCCATTACAGCCTATAAAAGTCCACTGCTGAACATAGGCCTCCCTCGTAGATTGCCTCATGGGGGATTTTGCGACAGTTGCCACGCTTGGCAAGCGGGTTGGCAACCGCAGTTTTTTTATTATTTTGAGTTATTATCAGGAAGATGCTGCTGAAGAAACATCTCCTGTTTCATTTTCCCTCTGTCGCCTCTTACGGCACCCTCGATTAGATCTCACCCTTAGATTGAAAGAAAGTATTTATTACGGATTTTACTGCGGGCGTTTCGAGTTCTTTGCAGAACCCGTAATCTTTCGTGACCATTAATGTTGATTACAACAAAACACGCATAAATAAAACGATACCTAGAGATAAAAGTTTTGAAACATTGTTGTTTTAAAAAAGTAAATTTAAAATAAAAGAGTAAGTAGTTTAAGTAACAAAGAAAATTTTACATTTCTCTTTAGATATGTACGATTAACGTCCACTTTTACTTTGATATTTCAAGCGAAGAAATTTGAAATTAAAGCGAGAAACTTTGAAATAACTTTATGATTGCTTTAAGTCTTTTGCTTGATAACTCCCTTTTAAATGAGTTAAGGTTGTTCTTTCATTTAATTTCTATGTATTTTGCTGACGATTGTTACTGCGTAAACCCTAAGCGTTCGTTGGTGTCGTAAGAAAGTAAAATTTATGGTCACGAGCAATTTACCCAAAGCCGAATTTTTTAAAAGCGTTACCCCATTTAGGAATTTCTAGTGCATTATTTGAATTTATATCTATATACAGCCTCCTCATATGTGAGAATGTATGAGGAGACTATTTTTTAACTCTGAACAGTGAATTAGGAATGGGTCATAGAATACAACATAATAGACCGTGCAGGGAACAAACCCACGAAATGCAGTGCCTTATCTGATGCGCTACCGATTTGTTAATTTGTTTTTTTGTAGTCAGTGTATGTTTTACATAAACATTACATTTATTGTACGAGTACTTATAATATACTCCATCCACTAAGTTTAAAGGAACCTCAATGCCTCCTTTCTCTTTTGTTATAATTTATATGATTAACACAAAAGAAAAATTGTAGCAGTGTATAAACTGTTTACTGACCATTGATAGATAACCATGCGTAGATATGTGTCATGTCCAGCAGGAGACTATACAGTAGCAGACGCTGTAGTAAGCTTTCCTTTAAAACGCCTTCATCCAAATATCATATTTAATATTTGTTTTTTGGACGCCCCAGGTCGCAAAGAGAAGATTTTTCTTGTCAAGTTACTGCTTAATAAAGCAAATTTTGTGGTGGCGGTGTAAGAGAATCTATCACTTCATTGCGTTCCGTGGTTCAACTAAGAACCAAGAACCAAGTAACAGGTGACTATGGGAAACGTCAGAAAAATCAAATGGCTTCTGATAAATATACGGCAATTTGAACATCTCGTAGACGTAAAATACACAGTCCGGCAACGGGCTGCAACGCCAAAGGTGTGAGAAGTTTTGTAACTACTGCGATATTCAATCTGCCTGCCAAGCGTGAAAATTAAGGAAAATCCTCACTATAACGGGAGAGGCCAATCTCCAGCACGGGCATACGAACAGGCATCAGCCTGTGATGAAGAAGAACAAGATCAAAATTCAGATATTGCGGCCACGTTATTAGTAGTGGATGAAGTCTGGTCAGAATGCGCTGGTGCAATTCCCATAAAGAACTTTACCTGTAGTATATTTAGTCGCACAAAACGTGAGTGTGTAGGTACGTCACCCTACACACTCGCGCGGGCGATTGTATAGGGTGACGTACCTAAAAAGCTAGAAACAGTTACGATGTGTGTGTTATCAGAAACCTATGCTTTATTGTATGGGACGAATACACAATAATCCACAAAATGTTGAAGCTGTAGAATCTGATCGTTAGAGCCAATCCCAAAGTAGATATTTTTGTAGCTGGTATAGATTAGAAGATTAGCATATAATTAACATGTAGGGCAGACGGATTATGAGGGCAACGCTTCGCATCATTAGTCAATGAAATTATTTTTAGCTTTTTAGCGTTTCCATAGCATTCAGTCGGTCGCAACAGCCTCGTTCGTAAAACAGCAACGGAAGCAGACGATGCTGTGAACTATTTCCACTATAACTCACTGCTGTTGTTGACCAGATAGATTTTCCACCTGGTGACGATTGCTATGCAATCATGTCTGATCAAGATGTACGAGTAATTTTGAAGTTGACAGGGGTAACCAGTCGGTAGACGGCAGTAGTTTTTGTCTTACTTTTACTTGTATTTAGTAAACATAGGTCGAGCGGGGTAGGTAACTTATACACATACCTGGTATATATTCGGTAACTACAGCAAATATCATGTATGATTTCTGTAAATGTGTATTTAAAAATATTACAGTAGGCACTTATTATTGCATGATACAGAGCTAGAGCCATAGAGAGAGAGAAAGCTATATTTGTTTTGCAAAAGAGAGCCGTACGGGCGATTTATAACTTAAATTGTAGAGTCCCTCAGAGAAAAAATTAAAGAAATAAACGTATTAACTTTGGCATCGCAATACATTTATGAAAATATAATGTATGTACATAAAAACATAAATAGCTTTGATAAGAATAAAGATGGTCATACTTTAAACACTAGGAACAAACATAAGCTTGTAATACCAGTTACTAGAGACTACAGAGTTAGTAATTCATTTATGGGGCAGTGTATACGCTTTTACAACAAAATCCCAGAAAATGTACAAAATTTGTCAATAAACAAGTTTAAATGTTTTATTAAAGAAACATTGTACAAAAAGGCGAGTTATTATAATATCAAAGAATACATAAATGAAAATAACCCCTGGGAATGAGGTGATCGCCACTAATGCTGGTTCTATTAAAATCCATTTAAAGTTTAAAAAGTTTACTGGTGGTAGAACTCCTTTTCTGTCTACGAGTCCGTCTGAGTAGGTACCACACTATATTTATTACTATATATATTCAACTGTATTAATTATGGTAAACAACATTATGGGCTAATAAAGAACCGGACGAAGAGGAAATGCAAAATTAAATTAAATGCTTGGTATACGTGTCAAAATTAATATTAAACGTGTTCTCGTGATTAAACAAGTCTTTGAATTAATGCTCCAGTAATGTAATTGATAATAATTAATACAATAAAGTCACTTAATCCTCAATACGTGTCATCGTATTGCTTGATGTAAATGCTTGATGTTAATTTTCCTCAATATAACTACTTCACATTCACATCGATGTAATCCGGCTGTAATGTTTCCATTCACCGCTATTAGTCGCAAATATAAATCTGTCGAAGTATTTAAGCCACATGTTACATTATAACATGAATTCATCTCTTGTTTAATTTTAAAAATTAAACAAGAGATGAATTCATGTTCAAAAAAGCTCCAAAGCGAAATAATGAGTCTTCATGATTAATACAAATTTTTACAGGTACTAATAATAATAATAAACTTAAGTCATTTGTAAGTATATTGTTTCAGACTTAAAGGATATAACGGCTGCTTGCTAATGCTAAAGAGAACATAATGATTTAAATACTGTCTGTCTTACTTTTATAATTACTTCATTTACTTTACATTTATTAAGGTACACATATTTAAAAAAAATATTTAAGTACCTCTCGAAAGTCCTTATCGAAACTTGTGGTTTTCTATCACTATCACCCTCCATCATTAGTTAAATTTCATAATCAATTCGGCAAAGTAAATTTTGATTAAGTTTTTTTAAATAAAATTGAAGCGACAAACGTACTTAAAGTTCATGTGTTGGGTGGTTACTGCAGTATATAGGATTTGTCAATATCATTACGTTTGTAAGTCGGATTGGCTATTGCAGTACAGAAACCTTTGACGTTGCTTCCGTCGCCGGTCTGGGTAACGTATCCGCCATGATTATACCGCCATCAAACTGATGCCATGAGATCTATGTTTCATTTTCCATAGTCATATCTTATGGCGGTAATGTGATGACAACAAGGCGATAATGTGATGACTATGATGATTTGAAGTCTTTATGTTAAATCTTAATATCTTTAATATTGGAAACTGACTAAAGTAGTGTCTTAAAACAAACAAGAACACAATCTTTTCTGAGAACTGTAGATGCATAAATCTAAGCTACTTAAGATCACGTCAAATATGAGGCATTGTGGTTTTCTGAACTTCGGGAAAACAAACATACATTTGCGTTATCTCAAACGTGATTTACAATGTTACAAAAGAAATGTATGTGTAGTTATAACATTTTGTATTTAGATAAAGTAACGACATAATAAGAAATGCAAGAAGTCGATGGACTCAACTGACTCAGGATTGCGCTAATGCCAATTTATTAATGATGACAATTATAATGATGAAATGATAATAAAGTGGTCACTGCAAATCATATTAAAAAAGTAAAGAATAGAAGTATATGCCTGTCTCGTTGCTGAGCACAGGTTTCCTCTCTTTTCAAAGAAGCGTATGGAATCATGTTATAACAGAATTACATTTGGTCAAACTCATAATATCTAGAACATGACAGGAAGCAGTCTAATCCTTCTGCTAAGCGTGTTGATTACGTCAATTTCCTCCACTGAAGTGCCCTTTGTCCAATAGTGAATGCTTAAAGCCAAATGTATGATGATGAAGATGATGTTAATAAGTCAATATTTAAATTAATAGTAAATTATCAGTCGTAACAAAATTTAATATACCATGTTTTTAAAACACTCTAAAAAAAGTATAAAACTTCTCCTCTTTGTTTTTTTTCATATTCTTACATTGTTATCCGATTCTAAACTATGTTCAAAATTTTAAAACTCTAACTCATCGGGAAGTTAGTTTAAAATCAGACAGAACAGATATACACGAAAGCGAATTAATAAAAACGTGGTAACGTGCTAAAATAAAAACAACTTTCGAAACTTAAACATTTCGAAAGAAAGAAAAATAACACAACATTGCATTCGAATACGCGCGTGTTCCAGGTATACTTTTTGAAAAATTTTTTTAGCCACGGCAAAGCGTAACCGGTTATAGCTAGTATAAAATAAAATTGACAGTAACGTGAAGTACGCTACTTAATATTTTCACTGTCCGGTTTCCAGATACAATAGTAAGACAATAGCAATGAACCATATGTGGGTTATGGGACAGACAAAGTGTTAAGTAACACACAGTTCAGCAGTGGACTATGAAAGGCTGTAATGAGTGAATTACTCCTTATATGACGATGCACAGTGATGAGAACCATACACCAGGTGAAAGTTTCTATTATAGGGTGATGAGCTGATAAGGCACCAGTCTTGGTTTTATGAATATAATATATTATGTGAACAAGTCAATTTTATTAAATAACAACGAACCCTTAATTCCTTGCACCGCACTTGAAGAAACTCATTTTGTACATTTATTTTAATGCTAGAACGTGTCCAAAACAAATTTATGAGGCACATGTACTTCAAACTGTATGGGGTATATCCGTTTTACCCTTTGATGCACCCCATTGTTCGTGCTCGGAATGGTCGGGTACAATCAGCTCAGAGTGAGACGGGAGTTTGCCCTGGCTGCGTACGTAGTGAAGTTACAGCTACGTTACGCTACAGCTGTGCGCACCGGACCGGTACGTGTGGAGGCTCCTGTGGTTAGTCTGACTGTGATTAGTCCTAATTGGAACGAAGTTCCTTATCGGACGGTACAAATTTGGCCGATGGGGGCTAGACGAGAAAAAGTGTAAGATTTTTCCGTCACGACCCCTTCTGACGTAGTGTAGACGGCCTTGGCTATAAGGAAGCGAGATGGAATAATATTCCATCTCCCTCGCACTTTTTCTTATCTTGCCATGAAAGAAATATTATTTAATTATAAATGACGCTTCATTTTAATAGACGGTAGTAATTAATTTATTTGTATTTGTTAATCAATAATATAATACGTTTATCAACAATAATAATATAGTACGAAAGGAACTTCGTTCCAACTGAGTGTTCCACGACACTCACGCATGTTTTTTTGCTTAGTAACTCACCTATAGTCCGAACAATTCTCGTAGTGAACAAAGTTCACGAGAGGATTGATATATTTTTGAGTAATGTGAGTGAACTCGCCAATGTACTTTTATACATAGTTAGTTATGTAAGTTAGTTGTAATACATAGTATATTTAAGTAGATTAGCGACACTATCGTAGTGGGTTTGTTTAGCCTGTAAGGATAGTTGTTGAGTGTGTGTGTGTAAATAAATAAATAAATAAATTTTATGCTGGCGTCAGTAAAGTCTATGTTACCTATACAATTATGAAAACACGAATAAGATATCATTTGCTAATATCCGAGAACTAGCTTGAGAGTTACGGACGGACATAGAAATGGAACATACGAGTCATAATATTTCTCTCTTTTTTAGCTCCACCTCATGCGAGTAAGAAAAGATAAGGCTAGTAAATAACCACTATTCTTGGTTTAAGCTAGTTTTTTAAGGATCAGGGTGACAAACTAGCACACAGTCGACCTGATGGTAAGTGGTTGCTGCAGCCCATAGACATTTACATCTATCCTCGATTACAAATCAAAATGCAGATGCGTTGTCACCCGTGAGGACTAAGATGGAATGCCTCATTTTCAGTAAAAGGGTCTCCGGTTCTCTACACTCACCATACGAAACACAGCAGCGTTAAGCTGCTATTTTATGCTGGTATTCTGTAAGAGCGTGGTCCTTCCCGGTCGAGCCGACCCATTCGTGCTACAACTATACTACTAATATAGTTGCAGCATGGCTCTACCACGTAATAAGATAATTAAAATAACCGGCCAAGTGCGAGTCGGACTCGCGCATGAAGTGTTCCGTACCATCGTAATACACGTTTCTAGGAGAGGAGCCCCTTTTAATTATTAATTTATTTTAATTTTTATTATTTGTTGTTATAGCGGCAACAGAAATACACATTCTGTGAAAATTTCAACTGCCCGCCCGCGTTTTCGTTTGCATTTTCTTATTTCATAAGCATTTACTGTGTTAAAATCATAGTAATAACACTGAAACTAATTTATTTTGGACCAATTTTAATATGTTAATGTTTCAATGAATTTTAATACTCCCTCCGGTCATAATTTTAATTGCTTTTACTGCGGAACATTCAATTTTGATAAGTGGTTTATTGTTTTTGTCCGACGTATTTTTATTTCTTCGATTCAAATTTAAAATTAAATAATGTACAGTACTTATTTCTCGTATGATGGCGATGTAAGAGATCCATATCCACTTGTCCATTTCAGGTGACTGTCGTCAGAGTCAGGTTAAGGAACCCGAATTATCTTGGCGTCCGAAATGAAGTCGATAAAATAAAAAAAAAATATAGAAGTCAACGGAATATATCATAATTCATTATACGTTGATAAGTTATGTTGTAAAATATGTTTATTATATCATATTTATGCTTATGTCTATGGATCTATTCTTAAATACACTAAGAATATTATTTCATTACGCTGTTAAAAGAATGACAAAAATATTTTTTACGATGTTTTAGCGAATATACAAAGTGATATCTCATAGAATACCAGCGTAAAATAGCAGCATTATGCTACTGTGTTTCGTATGGTGAGTGCAGAGAACCGGATACCCTTTTTACTGGATACGAGGTATTCCATCTTAATCCTCAGGGGTGACAACGCATCTGCATATTGCCAAAGTCCACCTGACGGTAAGTGGCCACAGTATCCACTTACCGTCAGGTGGACTGTGTGTTTGTTTCTAACCCTTAACAAGTGGTAAAATTAAAAAAAATATATAACCGACTTCAATATAAATAAAATGAGAACAACATCAATGTAGTCGAAGTCAATTAAATACGCATTAACAAGGATAACTCAAAAAGTACGGGTCAGATCTTGATCAAATTTATATGGCACCACATGAGAAGCATCAGCTTTCAAATGAAAATCATCAAAATCAGTACACCTAGAATAAAGTTCTGAGGTAGTCCACATATAAAAAAATATAGACGAATTGAAAACCTCCATCTTCTTTGAAGTCGGTTGAAAATAATATTTTGGGTGCAACATTATTATTTGAATCTAATTTTGAAATGCCCACTATCAGTTTTTATTTCATTCATATTCTCAAATATGTTTCCTCTTTGTTTTCATTCTACCGTAAATATTAAGGGTAGCGAAGATGAGTAGAACTCATCATATTTAGTTTTTATTATTTTGAACTGTTATCAGGTAGATGGTTTTACGTGGTAGAGCCATGCTGCAGCTATATTAGTAGTATAGTTGTAGCACGAATGGGTCGGCTCGACCGGGGAAGGACCACGCTCTCACAGAATACCAACGTAAAATAGCAGCTTAATACTGCTGTGTTTCGTAAGGTGAGTGTAGAGAACCGGAGACCCTTTTTACTGGAAAAGAGGCATTCCATCTTAGTCCTCACGGGTGACATCGCATCTGCATTTTCATTCTTTATTGAGGATAGATGTAGATGTCTATGGGTCACAGCAACCACTTACCATCACGTGGACTGTGTGCTCGTTTGTCACCCTATCCTATAAAAAAAATGCTGCTGCCCATCTTCTGTTTCAGTTTCTGTCTTTGGTCTCTTACGACACCCACGGGAAGAAATGGGGTAGTGGATTCTCTTTCGCCGTCACTACAAGGCGAACGTATTTCTACTCCAGTTCATGAACATAGTTCTTCTCACGTAAATCATGAATAAAACTACATTTATGAAATTTTGAAGTCGAGTGGATCGTAAAAAAATATCACCATTAATTTTATGGTGCCAATAAACATTCCAAAGTGCCAATGATATGAATCAAATATCGCAAATAAACATCATGCTGAGCGCAGACCTCAGTCCAACATTAGTATTTTTATGCTGTTCTAAAAAATATTGTCATTTGGACATTTTACATTAGATTTTAAATTTATTTTAGAATTAAAAAATATTAATACGAATTATTAGAGGCTAAGATTTGACGCAGAAAATATTATTAGCCACTATTAATAAGTGTGCGTTGAAGAATGAAATACGAAAAAAATGAAGTGTGAAAAACTAGTGTTACGCAGTTTCAGCTTCATAATGAAACAAACCAGCTGGTACGTCTCGTCTGTTATTTATAAGTTTAACCGGGAGTGAGGTTTTATTGAGATTCAACTTACCATATTACTAGGAACTTTTCAAGTGTGATTTCAAACTCGGAACTTTTGAATTCTGTAACTTTGTGTTTGCGAAGTGTAATTGAGAAGTTTATTTGCTTCTGCTGATTTGTAATTTTCCTCCGCCCTTGGTTATACTAATGATTGAATAAGCCAAATATCAAAATAACTGAATATAAAAAAGTACAGGTACTTCTCCTTTTTCAACCGACTTCAAAAAAAGGAGGAGATTCTCAATTCGACTGTATTTTTACCTCAGAACTTTTTTCTAGGTGAACCAATTTTAATGATTCTTTTATTATTTGAAAACTGGTGCTTCACACGTGAGCCCACAAATTTGATCAAGATCTGACCTGTAGTTTTTGAGTTATCCTTAATAATACGTATTTAATTGACTTTGACTACATTGATGATGTTCTCATTTTGTTTATATTGAAGACGGTTGTACAAAATTTAAAATTTTACCACTTGTGTATATTCAAGTCGGTTGTAATTTTTTTTAAATTTTATCACTTGTGTAAATATGTCATCATCACTCACCTTTGCAGTCCTTATGATGGATTCTTTTATAAAGCATAACTAAAATTATATTTTTTTGTAAAGCTGAAGTAACAAGCGAATTTACGGTTCACTCGGTGAAAAGTGGCGACTGCAGTCAATGGAAACATATAGTCAATTTCAAACAAAGAAGACTACAGATGCCTTGTCAATACTCTCAGGACTAAGATGAAATGCCTCACAGTCTGTTATTACATTGGATCTCTATACCCGTCAAACTGGAAAGAAAGTAAGAGGGTTTTACCTACTCAGAAGGACTTATAGAAGGCAGGAAAGGAGTTTTACCACCTCCTCAAATTGTAAGCAAACCATAAAGAACAATAAAGATGCTCCTTGAATATCCATTTGAAATCCAATTACAGTATAATAAATATACCTTAGTGCATAAAAATATCTTAGTGGCTATTTTTAAGTAAAGTTTCTTAGTTCATTTGATTTTCGTATATGCCATTTTAGAATGATCTATTCTAAAATGACATATGCGAAAATCAAATGAATTTGAATAAAAAATCATTGTTATTCTAATACAAAATAAAGAACAAATATTTCTGAAACCGAAGCGGCTCTTCCAACTGATATTTCCAGGGAACTGTGCATTTGCCCCCCGGTCCGGAATAAAATTTATTTATGTTTATAGCAGCCATTTTAATGATCATTGGCTGTTTTATTGTTTCAGTTTTAAAAGCTGCAATTTAAATAACAATTAAGTTAAATGTATAACTAAAATACAGTTATTTTCTCTGTTAATGAATAAAATACTTCTCTTTGTATAAATGTTTTATAGCGATTTTTATGGAAACAGCATGGTAGCGATCACCTCATTCCCAGGGGTAATTGTCAGTCATGTACTCTTTAGTAGTATAATAACCCTTACCAGACAATTTTTGCTTAATAAATATTTTAAACCTTTTGATAGATAAGGTCTGAATATTTTCTGGGACTTTGTTGTAAAAGCGTATACATTACCCCATTGAGAAATTACTGACTCTTTGGAGTCGAGTAACTGATATAACTAACTTGTGCTTGTTTGTAGTATTTACCATAGACTTAGAATATACTGTCGTATAGACGACCTGACTAGTGATGTACATTTTACTTACAAGGACTATCGAAAAATGATTGTTAAGGAAGCGGTAAAAAGATTTAAAAAATTATTTCGTGCAAGAAATTGAATAACTTCAAAAATTTATTGAATTTTACCATGATAGTTCTAAAATAATTAAAAATATTCATATAACATGTTCCTGGGAATAAGTTGAACCTACCTGCCTTTTGTTGGGTTTTAATTCAAATGTATAAAATCCCAGGTCACTTTACCGATAAACTTAAAAAACTCCCCAAGAATGAGATCGGAAAGTTGTATTTTCGAGCCATGATCTTTGGAGAAAAATATTTACTGCCGTGGGCAGTTTCCCCGAAATTTATTTTTTAACATATTGTTAATATAAATAGGTAGATATTTAACTAAGTATATAGCTATTTATATTTTATGTATTTTATAAAATGTTTTGATGGAGAAATAAAAAACGGGGACAAGGAGTACATAATGACTGCTTTATTTTTCATATAAGTATTACTTTTGATAATTACAAACATTAAATAATTAATAATTAAATACATTAAAGAAGTTTATTTTAACATTCGACTTAAATATGAATGTAAACTTAATAATTTAAGTAAGGAAACTTGTAGGAATCAGTTAAATAAGATTGCTCTGATTGGGAGAGGGCGCGACTGCGCAACGTACAGTACTAGCTCTGCTAAAGAAAGCAATTTTAAATATCTCGAGAGTGTAAAAAGACTAGTAAGGTGGTAATAAATATAAAAGTTAAAAATAGTCACATATGACATAATAATTTCCATATTATAGTAGACAAATACATTGAAAAAGACTAAATTAAAGATCTTGTGACGGTACTCAAAATGTGCGGCTTCACTTATAAACAAAGAAAAGAAATCTTCATTCTTCAAGTGTAAAAGTTATAATATCGCTAAATAAGGCTAAAACAGAGTTATGACAAAATATGTATTAGATAAATAAAGTGACAAAAGTGTAATTTTCAACAATCTACTGATGGAAATGACGGTGAGTGAAAAAAATATATAATAATAATAAATAAGACAAATCGCTTATATTAAAAGAACAAGAAAAATGTTGTAAATGACAATATATTAATAAAAGTGGAAATAAATAAATACATCGTACTCCGCTGCCTCCATCTAGCGGTATAAATTAATATTATGTCTCAAGTTCACAACCATATTGAATAATTGACACCGTCTATTACTAACTTCACAATAACCTTTTGTTTGACAATAGAAGTGCTAACAAACATAAGAATAAAGATACAATGGAGGAAACTTATAAGAGAAATTAGAACAGATTTTAGTAAAAATTAAATTCAATAGAATCACAGTTTTCTCAATTAGAAGAAAGAATGACTTCAAAATTAATTTAAATATAAATGAAAATTCCAAGAACTGAGTAACAAATACGATAATTTACAAGCACAAGTTTTAGATCAAGAAAAAGAATACTCACACTTGAAAAAATAAACAAACAAAGAAATTTAGTATTATTTGGGGTTGAGGAAGGAGAATTAACATACTTTGAGTTGCAAGAAAAGTTACGCATGTATTAAAAATCAAATGAAAATTGATATACAAGACTTTGAACTTGAATCAGTAAGAAGGCTCGGTAAAGAGGAATTAATATCAGACCTGTTGCTGTAGCCGTTACTACGCTAGGAAAAAAATTAAAATATTGCAAAATAAAAAGCAGCTTAAAGGATCGTACATCTACGTAACAGAAGAATATCCAGAAAGAGTATTGAAAATTAGAAAAATCTTAAAGCTCAACTACAACACGAAATAGAGAAAGGAACGTGGCTTACATAAAATACGACAAACTCATAATAAAAGAAAAAATGATGTACACCCAAATAAAAGACCACTCTCTTTATCGCCACCGTCACCACAGCATACAACCAATCTACATGTCACTCCTCTAAATTCAGAAAAGATTCTAGAAACAGTGAAAATATAAGAATCAGTAAGAAACATAGATCGAGCCATAAACAAATAACATCGTATTATTTAAAAATAATAATAAAGAATCCGGAATGAACGCTCTACAGATATATGAAAAGTACAGGCCCCTCCAGACAACACTTTAAAACAATTAATCAAAATCAATATACTACTCGGAATTACTCTCCAATACGGTTGGTCACTGCAGGAACAGTAGACCAAAACCTCCATCCATAAAGTCAAATTAAATAGCGAAAACAATATTAAAATACATGTTGCCACATTTAATGTAAGGTCTCTAGTCGGAGATGGTCGCCAAGAAGAACTAGACTATGCTCTTAGATACATAAAATGGGACATTATAGGCTTAGCTGAAGTAAAAAAGAAGGACTAAAATTTTAGAGTTTGAACAATATATACTTATCCATACAGGAGTGAAGAGCGGTATAAATGGAGTCGGATTTGTCATTAAAAGAAAATGGAGAGGAAATATATTTGACTACATAAGTATTTCTGATAGAGTTGCATGTATAGATATGATGTTTGGTAAAAAAAAAATAAGTTTAATCCAAGTTTACGCACCTACATATAAGGCTAAAGAAAGCGAAATTCAACTCTTTTACTCAGACATACTAAAAGCTCTACAAAATTCATCAACATCTACAATGATAATGGGCGATTTTAATGCCAAAATTGGACAACCAACGCCCGAAGACAAAAATAGTATGGGACCTTGGGGCTTTGGTGACAGAAATGAACGGGGTGAGTTACTAATTCAATTTTGCTTAGAAAATCAATTTAAAATAAGTAGTACATATTTCAAAAAAAAATTAAAGAATAGATGGACTTGGGTGTCACCCAATGGCAAAACGCGTAACGAAATTGACTTCATTCTTACAAAAGATATAAGAGAAATGACAAACCTAGAAATAATAAATACAACCTATCCATCAGACCACAGACTTGTACGTGCATGCGTCAACATTAAAACTAAAGTAAAAAAGGACAGAAAAAATTTTTATACTCCAAAAAGACAGTTAACACAAAGTGAAAAAGAATTCCCCAAGGGCAGGTTTACAGAGTTATTAATTAATAATAAAGGAAAGAAAAACTTGCAAGAAAACTACAGAAAGCTGACTAATACAATAGAAGAATATATAAAAAGTTGCCAAAATACATAAAGAAAAATTCCAATTTTGTCCAGATATAAAAGAACTCATTAAAGAAAGAACAAAACTGAAAAGTAAAGAAAAAAAGACCAAAGAAGAAAAAAAATACTATCCAAACTCTACCTCAAAATAAAAAAATGATTAAGAAAAAAATTAGACTACCATTTAAAAATATAAGAAGAAGATTTATTACATAAAGGCTCTACTAAAAAGGCACAAAAACGACTCACATTATCCAAGGAGTGGATTACCTCACTAAAAGCAAATGATAGTGGCAAAACTACAAATAGAGAACACCTCCTAAAAATAGCTACTGATTTTTTATAAAAACTTATACAAAAGTCATAACATCAACAATAACATTACGGGTGAATTAATTAATAATAGTTGTAATGAGGACATAATGATCGTATTACGCCACTTCTACCGTGCGAGATATGTCATGCCATAAAAAAACTTAAAAGTGCAAAAAGCTCAGTATTTCAAACCATGTTCTGAAAGCGATAAAAGAACCCATCACACCGATATTAACAAATATTTTCAATGACATACTTATCCTCAGTCAAATACCAGAAGAATGGGCAAACTCTACTATAATTTTATTACACAAGAAAGGTGATCAATTAAATATTAATAACTACAGACCTATATCCCTATTGCAAACAATTTATAAAGTTTTCAAGCATATTACTTAATAGAGTCAAACCCAAACTAGACTATATGCAGCCGAGAGAACAAGCTGGTTTTCGTCCAAAATTTCTACAATGGATCACATCTTTGTTTTAACTCAGATAATGGAAAGATATGAAGAATATAACAAAACTCTCTACATCGCGTTTATTGATTACTCAAAAGCTTTCGACTCTATTTACCATGACTCACTTTGGTTGGCATTGGAATCTCATGGTATACATAACCAATATATAAAAATACTGAAAGATACTACAGCAATAATAAAATGGAGAGACCAGGACAGCCATTTAAAATCGAGAGAGGGGTGAGACAGGGGGACCCGATCTCACCTAATCTATTTACTTGTGTATTAGAGTACATTTTCTCAAAACTTGACTGGGACAGACGAGGCATTAACATTAACGGAGAAATTTTGAGTCGTCTACGTTTTGCAGATGACATTATCATATTGAGCGAAAATCACGAAGATCTTATATATATGGTTCAGTCTTTAGACACAGAAAGCAGAAAATATGGCCTACAAATGAACCCAGATAAAACTTGTATATTGACAAATAGCACAAAATGCTTATTCAGGTTCAAAACCAACAAATCAGATATGTAAACGAATATATTTATCTTGGGCAAAATGTTTTCATAACTTAACAATTACGGAAGTAAATAGAAGAATTAAATTGGCATGGAGCAAATATTGGTCATTAAAACATATTTTCAAGACAAAATACCAATTAAATTAAAAAAGAAAGCGATGGATACTACTGTACTCCCCACTTTATTATACGGATGTCAAAATTGGGCTCTCACAAAGAAAATAATATCTAAACTACAAGTTTTTCAACGAGCAACGGAACGCAGCATGCTTAACATAAAACTAAGACACCGACATAGAAACAGTGATATACGAAAAAGAACAAACATCATAGACGCAGCCAAATTGGCGTGCCAATTGAAGTGGAGATGGGCGGGACATGTGGCAAGAGTCAATGATGGGAGATGGACTGAACGGGTGCTTCATTGGTACCCGCGTGATGCGACGCGCTCGCGCGGCCGGCCGCGGGCGCGCTGGTGCGACGACATTGTAGAGGTGGCAGGAGCAACGTGGACCAGGCTAGCGGCAGACAGAACCTCATGGAAAAGGATGGAGGAGGCCTTCACCCGGAAATGGGTATCCCAATAATACTAATAATTAATATATTAAATTATTAAATTACGAGTATGTCACTATTGTATGTATGTAGTCAAATTCAGTTGATTAATATTAACTTAAATTTTATTATTTTTAATTATATATTATGTGACGAAAATCAACTATAAGAAAAAAATTGACAATTACTTAAATATGAAATGGTTATTTACTGAAACATTATTTATAATCAAAAGTTAATCTTGTAAATTAAATTAGAACTTTTATTTAAACTTAACACTGATATTGACATGACACTTAGTAAAAAAAACCAAAAATTGCACGAATCATAATAATATTGTAAATTGTAAATGATTTAACTAATATTGAATTTTGTTTGAAAATTGGGAATTAAATAACTGTTATTATTATTATTCGGGATATTTATAAAGTATTCTCATTTGGTTGGACTGAATAAATATATAAAAGAAATATAGTAAATAAATATACATAAATATATATGTATATATTAAATATACTAACACAAATAATACATAAATAAATAAAAACCCAACCAAATGGAAGCCCTCGGCAGGGGAGACCAAACGGCTGAGGGTTAGGGGGAAAGAGAAAGAAACCGGCGGACGATGCGGGCGGTGTCGAGGAGCACCGCCTTCTGCATTTGAGCACGGAACGGTCCTTCACGGAGTCCCAGTCGCCTCAGATGACCCGAGAGGCTGACCGGGATTAGCCCGTTCGCAGAAACGACCACAGGAATAATTTCGGTCGGCAGACCACCCACATGTCGGTCACCTCGTGAGCCAGGTCTAGATATTTTGTCAGCTTATCTGTTTCGGCTTTCACGAGGTTCTCGTCATAAGGAATGGTAATATCGACCAAAATATCTTGACTGTGCCCGGTCCATCAGCACAATATCAGGCTTATTCGCAAGAATAGTCCTATCTGTGATGATGGCCCGGTCCCAGTAGAGCCTGGCGTGGTCATTTTCGAGCACGGCTTCCGGCAAATACTTATAATATTGCATTTTCCTATCCACGAGACCGTATTTCAGAGCGAGCTCCTGTAGAATCCTGGCTACTAGGTTGTGTCTGTGCAAATACTCAGTGTTAGAAAGCGCCGAACAACCGGAGATGACATGCCTAAGTGACTCACCGGGATGGCGACAAGCTTGACAGATGTCGACGGCGCCATCCTTTAGGATATATTTCCGATAATTGTTGGTCTTAATAACCTGATCTTGTATCGCACAGACAAAACCCTCGGTTTCCCCAAAGAGGTCACCGAAACGTAGCCAGTGGAGAAAGGCGACTGTGTATACGGAGGGCTTGTAGAACCTCCCGTGAAGCTCCCTCTCCTTCCATACGGTCTCCCGGTCGGAAATGCAGTGTACTGCTAGGTCTTGCCATTGTTCGTTGGCTAAGGATAGAGGACTAAGCCCTTTATCACACGAAATAACGTCCCTGTAGAATGGATCATCCGATCTCGCCAGAAAGTAATTACGGAGGCTGCACACTTCGCGATTATGCATAGTGAGAGCGCTCAAAAAGCCGCGCCCACCATGTTTCCGTGGCAAGTACAGCCTCATTACTGACGATCTCGGGTAATGCATCTTGTGGGACGTCATAACAGTGCGGACTTTTCTATCCAGAGCGTTCAGTTCGGTCTGAGTCCACCTGAGCATGCCGAAGGTATATATGAGGACAGGCATGACCCAACCGTTATATGCGTGTGTCTTATTCACACCGACAAAAGACTGTTGAGCACTTTTGTCAAGCGTGCATAAAACACATCGCAAACTGACTGTTTCATATCCGCCTCATCGATACCTATGTTCTGTGACATACCCAGGTTGTTTCAGCCTGGGAAAGGGTCCTTATGTTGATGGGCATAGATAAATCTATGCCCTCAGAGTTAGCAACCTTACCCTTTCGACATGGAGGACCGCACACTTATCCGTCCCCAGCTCCATTCTAATAGAATTGCTAAAATCACAAGTGATGTTTAGCAATTCCACAAGATGTGAGCGACTGGAGGCGAATAACTTGAGATCATCCATAGAAAAGGTGAGTCACTTTGTACCTCCTTTCCGAAGCTGAAATCCTCCCAGAACCCTCCAGTAAGGTACTGAGAGGGTTTAGAGAGAGGCAGAACCAGATTGACTCAGACAATCGCCCTGGAAGATACCCTTCTTATCCTTATGTGGTTCTCCGCAGCCGTCATCCGCTGGGCTAGATGACAAAGGATCGTACTCCACTGCTCCATACACTGCCCGAGGAAGTCTCTAACTGTACAGTCGACCTTGTACTGCTCGAGGACCCTCTTCAGCCATGTATGAGGCACCGAGTCGAATGCCTTTTGTAGTCTATCCAGGCGGCGGAGAGGTTCCGACGGTTGCGTTTAACCACCTTGCCAATGACCGACGGTTGCGTTTAACCACCTTGCCAATGACTTATTATTATTATTATTATTATAAGATTGCTCTATTTAAAGGCCAATATGTTTATGAGGCTTCATCATGCTTCATGTTTATATTCTTTCATCTGTCCCTGAAAAGTATAAAGTAATAATAAACTTATTATCATTTTAGCTGCATGAATTTTAAAAACATAATGACCGTAACAGAGTAAAGTGCACTAAGTGTCTGAGGATACAGATGCACTCTCTATTCTCTCAATCTCGGTATGTTAACAAAATGGTCACTCATTCATGGACTGACCGCGGCAAGTGCAACTTAATCTTGCAGAGAGAGAGTTCCTCTTCTCTACGACTAACGCTGTAGGGGATGAACCACGCTATTTAAGCCCTCGGCACAATGTCGTCGGCCATCAAGCATGAATCGGGCATCGAGCGTTGTTAGTATCAAATACTATGGAATTTATACTATCGCGTCTCACGTGGGCGTCTAGTGACGCTTCAGGAGCATTACTAAATATCTATACCTAACTACGCTAAAAGTTTTATCATTGTGACTTGGGAATATAATCCGAAGTTCCGAAGCTCCGCTCAACCCCTTGGGGAAAATAGCGTGATGCTATGAATATTGTACTAGTATGACCGTGAGGCTGTGTGGTTGGTTAAGTAAGGTTATACATTTAGTTTGGTTGATAAATAGATACTTATTTGGGTTCATAATGGCTTAAAGAGGATAATCTCAAGATTTTTTTATCTTTAATGTACTACAGTTTTGTAATGTATAAAAATCTGTCTCTATATTTATCTAAAGTTTTGAAATTTAATTTCTGAAGTCTTATTATAACAATATTTTACTTACTGGTACAAATAATGTAGAAATGATTCCTTTTAATAATTTTTTTTATTCTACTTTTTCTTTTATACTTCTCAAGAAAATGTTTGCTGCAAATTGTTGAGTTCTTCTTTACATTCCAACCAACCCGTTCAATTATCCTTAACCATTTTTTCTAATTATAGAATCCGGAGGGAATCTGTTTGACAAACGGCAAAATAAAATTACATTTTAGAACGCAAACCGAGGATTTATTTTCTTGTTGTGTGGGCAAGTCTATCGATTCATTATAAACATTCAAGATAAATATCGACATTAATTTTGATATAGTTGAGTCAATCCCTAGCGTACATGTAAAATACTTTGTATAAAAATGTATTTACCAAATTCATGCAAATTATCAACTATGTGACTTTTTCTTAACAAAATATCAAAATGAACAATATAATTGAAAACATTCTATATTTTAAACAGTATATAACATAAATTTTAACCAAAAATAAACGCTTCATAACATTGACGACGACTTGAGAATTTACGTGTAAAATGTGCAATTATCAGGATTATTTCTATTATTAAAACCACAATCACTCACAGAAGAAGTAACCATTTTGGAAAAAAGTTACTTACTAAAAATAACCACTATTACACTCTAAAAAATTACAAAATATCTAGGAGCTTATTTCTTGCGTGCCGACTTGTGCCGACCTGTCATTCAAAATCGGTTACAGAGTCATGAAATTTGGTATCCTTTTCTATCTTGCATTTTTGCCATAAGGAATTTTCTTCTCCCTTGCACACTATGTTGGTCTATACGCCAGTATATTCTAAGTCTATGGTATTTACAGATTGTACATCACTATTTTTAATAAAACTATTTTTGTTTTTGTGTATTGCATACATTAAATTCTCGTAAATATATTGAGAGGCCAAAGTTAATGTATTTATTTCTTTCAATTTTTCTCTAAGGGATTCCTTGATTATTAGCTTGGCACTCACCATTCCGCTGTACAACGTGAAGACTACTTATCAAGAAATATACCCTAGTGCATTCCAAGTGGGCATAAAAAACTGACGATGCAATGAGAAGTTATTCTTGGCAAAAGATTTAGTACTGTGATCACCATTCTATCAAGATTGGTGATCACAGTACTAAATCTTTTGCATCCATGACGGGACTCAATAAAAAAAAAAAAAAAATTACAAGTGTTTATTTATACAGCTAAAGGTGGTACAGATATAATATACAACATAAGATAGTACAAGTGGTAAAATTAAAAATTTTGCACAACCGACTTCAATTTAAATGAGTAAGGATAACTCGAAAACTACTGGTCAGACCTTGATCAAATATATATGGGACCACCTTGAAACAAAAAAAAATTTTTCAAATCGGTTCAGGCGTCTTCGAGTAATCGGTGAACATACATAAAAAAGATTCCGACGAATTGAGAATCTCCTCCTTTTTGAAGTCGGTTGAAAATGGAAGTAAAATAGTCTTATTTCTCTAGTATATGGTTATAATCTATGTATCATAATCTATCATATCTTATCACACCGAGCTGAAGTGCATAAATTACGGTGTGCAATTCTGTGGTCCTCACACTAGACATGCCTGTGTCGAGAGGGCCTGCTACGAATTTCTTTTCACTCATGGCTCTCATAAATTGACACCGGGTCTACGTTTGATTTATAATTTATGTAAAAAAATATATATACTGATTAAATAAAAGGTGGATGTGTTTCATCGTTAACATTTAAAAAACAAATGATTTTACGTAAAATAATAAATAGTTAATAATCAAAATATTATTATATATAAATACTAAAATATAATAAAACATAATATAAATAAGAAACACCTATATAAACATATGGATATTAAATAATGTATTCAATAGTTAAGGACGGAGTTGTCAATTTGAGCTTAGACGAATTGCCCAAAACGTTTTAAGAAAGCACAATTAATGGGGGGAGTTGTCAAGCGGAATAATCTTCATTTCAACAATCTTGTATACAGATGCCAGAGTAGACTTATGAACAGTATGGGAGGTGTTTAATATGAAAAGAATGGGAACTGAGACAGTGTCGAAGGCCTTGGCCAAATGTAAGGAAACGCCAACACGGTTCTGTTTAGAGTCAAGTATTAAAGATTTCGTAGATGTTAAAAGCGAAATAGCATCGTCAGTACTTCGACCTTTTCTAAAACCGAATTGTCTTGGCTAGATCATTTGTCAAGATTCCAGATATCTGGTTAATCTTTTGTTTACAAGCTACTTAAGAAGCTTTAATTGCTATGTGACTAGTAGCTATTGGATTAAAATATATAGTATGTATAATTTCGTTACTAAATATATTTTTGTACATTAGTATTTAAATTTATATATTGCTCTCATAGTACATTGAGGATAAATATTAATTAAAATACAAATATGATAATAATTTAACACTTAGTGGGTTAGATAATTTTATAAGTACAATACATTCATAGGTATGTACAACAAGAGTGGTACACAACAGTGGTACACAAGAGTAGTACACAAGAGTGGCTCAGGACCAAGCTTTATGGCGTTCCTTGGGGGAGCCTATGTTTAAATGTAGATTTATGATATGTTGTAATGATGATGATGATAATGTTACATTAGAGTCTACATATTAATTAACTTTCGATTTGGAACTTTTAATACCTATAAAGTACGATTGTACTTCTTATAAAAGATCATATGTGTGCGTATGTGTATGTTTAGACGTTAGTGAACTTTTTTCGTCTTAACAAATCTCGAGATGGAATGATAATAATATAGTCTCCAAACAATTGCATAAAAATATTTTGATTAAGTTTGCTTAAAAATCCGTTCTAAAGCATTTTCATATTCTTGAATTATCTGAACAAAGACACCACACATTTTGCATAAAATTCAAAATATCAGATACCACGTTGTGTAATGATTTCTTATATTTACGCGAACACTACACATTTAAATAAAACTAGTTTTACGGATTTTATCGCGTATATTAACTTATTTTATCAAATACCTCAGTCTCCCCCGTGACCATGGGTGCTGTAAAGTACTCGAAACGTCGGGAATATAAAATAAGTTAACACCACATTGTGGTTTACTTTGTACTTGAGCACTATTGTGACCCAGTTGTCGAATGTTTTTTGAATTGTGAGTTGTGCAATTCACACTCGGATGCGGTTTGTTCTGTTTCCGACATGTTCCCCAAAGGTGAATGGCAGATTTTGTACCGCATACTTTTTTGTTGTTCTGTTATAGAATTTGTACTACATATTAAGGCAACTAAGCCATTTGTTTCACGTTAGTATACTGTTTTCAGAACTTCGGATTAATTAATAATATAAATAAAAAGATTTAAATATAAACGTAATATAGGTAATCGTAAACTAAACGCAGTTATGTTTTTAGAAGTTGCCATATGTAAAATAACAAAAATATCGAAATGATAATTCGTTATTTAGAAATAGAAATAACACTATATAGAGGTATATATATATATATATATATATATATATATTAATATATAGTGTTATTTTCGCCATCAACATTTTTTTTGTTCATATAGCAATTATTTATTGACTGGTAAAAAAATCTGTCTTTCAGTTCATTTCAGTTCTTTGCTGCTGTTTTTGATTGTGGTTTGTGACTACAATTACAAAAACAAAGTATAGTTTTATTTACCTACACTCAAAATCTCATCAGAACTGCATAATTATCAAACTGTTGCAGTCCATGGCTGGATATAGGTATCTCCTAATGCACCCCACTGAGTAGGTACGATCCTCATCTCAATCTACCTACTTAATGGTAAGTAAAACACTACAAAGATAGCGACAAGCAATCTAGAACATTTACTTTATCACCAAAACAAGGTTTATGTGCCTTTATGTAACAATCTACATTGGTACATACACTAGTACATAACCTTACAAAATAAAACTGGTTATAACTTTTACGCCCCAAGTTTTAAAAATCTAAGAATTTAAAAAGGGCTTTTCTATCTTACTAACTACCAATTAAAACAAAAAATATCCCAAAACACGAACTTTTATTAGCTGTACGAAATTCCCATACAAGCCTGTCGTTCGCCTTTCTGTTGAACCCTTTTTTTGGACCTAAATTTAAATTTATAACTTGCTCTGTAATTTGTGTTACGTTAAAAGTGTTGGTAAAAATGTTGAAATTTACATGAATATTTGAATATTTGTTTCACTTTATAATACTTATATACATTTTGAATCCTCTGTATATTGATTGACATCAGAAGGCGCAAATGTCACAGCGTTCATATCTCAACCACTTGTCTAGTAGTTGATGCATCATGCGTCAACTACTAGACTATATATATATTCTAGGAACCCCCCCTGGCTGCGCCTGGGTTGGGTATATTAATATAGCGTCATTTAGATTTAAGATAATCAAAGACAGGTCAATATCACAAGATGTTATATCAGAAGAATGTGGCTGGTGAGATAGAATAGACAAATTAAATGATTCGTTCGTCGAGTTCGTCGTCGAGTTCGTCGTCGAGTCGCGTAGACGTGTACGGCGCTGCCCTGTTTACAACAACCAGAGAAGGTGACGGATTCCTGACTTAAGTCGTTTGGGTAAAACTTGTGCTATACTACTTGAACTTAACCGTTCTTTGATACTAATAGTAATAATATTTAGAATTCCTTAATATTATAACAACTCTTTTATTTTTATACAATCTTTATAAAGTTTCTTTATAAAGTTTTATACGTCGTAGAGCCATGCTGCAGCTATATATCTGGTATAGTTGTAGCACGAATGGGTCGACTCGACCGGGGAAGGACCACGCTCTCACAGAATACCAGCGTAAAATAGCAGCTTAACGCTGCTGTGTTTCGTATGGTGAGTGTAGAGAACCGTAGACCCTTTTTACTGGAAACGAGGCATTCCATCTTAGTTCTCACGGGTGACAACGCAATTCGTAATCGAGGATAGATGTAGATGTAAATGGGCCACAGCAACCACTTACCATCAGGTGGACTGTGTGCTCGTTTGTCACCCTTATCCTATAAAAAAAAGTTTTAAGCTTGTTGGAAGTTAGATTTTGTATATTTTCTGAGATTTTGTTGTAAAAGCGTATACATCGCCCCAAGATTTCTATACCAAATTTCAATTATCTACGTCCAATAGTCTCTGAGCACTCCTGTGACAAACAGACATAGAGACACAAACACCGAGGTGACTCTACAAGTGGTCCAATTTGGCACGGAGCAGTATTAATGATGTTCCTAAATTGTAGCCCACAAAAGCGAAGCCGCGGGTAAAAATCTAGTCTTATATTTATTAATATCTTAAGTGTATCTATTGCATTTTTTTCACCAAGGCTTGACTGATAAATAATGCTACCAGTCAACATAAGTTCGATCTTTGTATCCTATATTTCGATAAGGGTAGGAAATAAATAAATAAATAAGAGATATATAAAAAAGCCATATCCAAGTCGCCGAAAGTGTTTGACATAACATTTAGATTATAAATAATATTTGTTCTTTAAATGAGTTTTATTAAATGTAGCTTTTTAAACTGCATTATACACTATTTAAAGAAATTTTGAACAATCTCGTTTTTATTTCAAACTCAAGAAAAGTGAATTTTCAAACTATTCTTCAACAATGTATTGTATAAAAAGAGACAGGAACATATTGTTCTCTGCTGTTTACTATTGTCCTTTGCATTTAAAATGTCGCTATGAAAGTAGCCATGCTCGTCGCATCGTAGAAAGAAGACGTTGCTTATAATGTATAGTGATTTAAACAGGGTTTACAAAACTATTTAATGTAGTCTTCTTCGACCATTTTGTCAAAAGCGACTCACAAAAATATGTTTTAAATATTGTACAAAGCTTACAACTGAAGAGTCTTAGTACTTGTGAAAGTTAGGTTTGATTTCCGTCGGAGTCAATGAGATTGTTGCTTTCTTAAATTATGCAATTTTAAGAGCTGATTGTATGCATTTTGAAAAATTAAGCATTTTGAGGACACATGGAGTAGCACGGCGGACTAACTGTTCCATAACTCCTTCAAAAATAAGTATGGCTCATAATGGGACGCATACAGGCTGTAACTTTACTCTTATAAGCAAGCGAAACTAAATTCTTAGTAGCAGTGTAACTTAAACGTGCTCGAGGATGGGAAAATATCATGAGATAAGATGCATGTTTATGAAATTAAGAATAATTTCTGGATATGCAAAGTCTGCCTACCCGTACCACAATTTAAATAATGTTACTACGTAATCTTTACCCCGTACTAACAAATGTCAAACTCGTTTATAAAATGTGTTTGTTCATTAAAGCATTAAAACAACATATTATACGATTTGGAAAAGACTTGTGAAGTGATATTGTAAAAGGTAAGAGCACGGTAGCACAGCAAAATCTTGTGATAAGAAAATACTTACCTATTGTATAAATAATGCAAGTATCTAAAATCAGAACCTCGCTTTCTCTACTATTATAGTCCTTATGAGAAATCATAAACATTAAAACAGGTTTAAGTATTTATAATATTTTTTGATACGCTTAGAGAAGAAACTATAGCCCTTTTAGTGAAGAGTATATAATTATTGTCATTACGACCTCAGTAAGTGCTACCAATAAGCGTGTCGAATATGAAAAATCTTAACACCCAAAATTCTAGTCTAGTCTTAATTAAAGAGGTGTAATTTTATAATTTCTATCATTTTTGTTTTTCTATCATAATGATGTGACCGCGCAAAACATAGGTCGTAATATAAAAGGGTATCATTAATATTTTTCTATTCGTTTTAAATTGTTACATTTTTGATTTGACAAATATCGACTCAAAATTCACTAATTCATGCGATACGTAATACGTTTATTAAAAAAATTTGTTTTTAATAAACGTATTCATTCATCACGGTGGTCAATTAACAAATAGGACTTTTAAAAAGTAAAGTAAAGTAATTTGTAAAAAGTTTGTAAGTTAGATGATGAAGAAGGATCATCTTGGACAATTCTGTAGCAACTGCGTTAGTAATATAAAAATCAATTATATATATTTATATTAGCTGTAACTTTTGCTTTTAACTTTAGTAAAATAATCAATTAAACCTTTCACCAAAATGAAGACACCATCTAATGCTAAAACCATTCCTTAAATATTAATTATTTTTAATTAATTAATTAGGCGACAGAGGAAAAACAACGGAGATGTCCCACAGCATGTTCTTGATTACAACGCAATATTTAAAAAAAACCGCAGTTGCTAACCCGCCTGCCAATTGTGGCAGCTATTGCAAATATTCCTGTTAATAGGCAATTTATGGAGGAGGCCTATGTTCAGCAGTGGATTTCTGATGGGCTGTAATGATGATGTTTATGATGAAGTCCACTAATACTCATTGGCGGAGTGCGATGGACTATTCTCTGGTCTAAACTAAGCATCGCCTCAATATGACAGCAGACCTGAGTCCAACATTAGTACTTTTATGCTGTTCTAAAAAATATTTTCATTTGGACATTTATACATTACATCATAGAGTAATTACATTTTAAATTTATTGAAGAATTAAATAAATAATTCCTTAGTTTAATTAGATTTATTAGGGGCTAAGATTTGACGCAGAAAATATTATTCGCTGTTATTAATAAGACTGCGTTGAAGAATGGAGTACGTATTACAAAGCTTCTATTGTGTGAAAAACTTATGTTACGCAGTTTCAACTTCATAATGCAACAAACCAGCTGGTACGTCTCGTCTGTTATTTATAAGTTTACGCGGGAGTGAGATTTTATTGAGGTTCAACTTACCACATTACTAGGAACTTTTCAAGTGTGATTTGAAACTTGGAACTTTTGAATTCTGTAACTTTGTGTTTGCGAAGTGTAATTGAGAAGTTTATTTGATTCTGCTGATTTGTAATTTTCCTCCGCCCTTAGTTATGCCGGGTGTACGAATAAAAAAAAGTACACCCGGCACTTCTCCTTTTTGTAAATATGTCATCATGATTCACCTTTGCAGTACTTATGATGGATTTTCTTATAAATCATAACTAATGTTTGTAAAGTAAAAAATATATCTTATAATATGTATTTTCATACTTTTTCTTCCAATTTTGCTCTTGCCTGGTGTTGGCTTCCCAATACTGTATTATTTACAACTATTGGTACTTACTTTTTTTACATAAGATATATTTTATTGAAGTGAAACTTTTTACGGGAGGCCTTTGAAATTCTGACTCGCAACCTTTTTGTGTAACGAAAAGTGGTGGGGGTAAACACTACGTACCGGGTCATTCAGGTCGATCATTCTAATTGCGATCGCAGGCCATTACATACCATAAAGTACTTATATAGTAATACAACTACAAGATTACAACGGTCTTTCGTTCAAATACTGATATTATATTAATTTTATTTAATACAGTTACCAAGGTACACGTATTTATTTTAGAAAGAGTGATCCCATTTGAGTAATAGCGCAATCTACTACATTATATAGCTAGTCATTTTATCGAACAAAAATTGATTGAATTTCAAGGTGGTACGTAGAGTAGATGCTAGATGGCATAAACCTTTACTTATAGCATGAAGTAGATGGCGCTATTAAAAAAATGAAAAAGGGAAGTAATTTGAATCCCAATAAGGCAGAGCAGCGTTTATTTAAAATAACAATTTGTAAATTTTCATTTAAATACATTTTTGTTGTTCTAATATAAAACTTTGGTTTAATTAAAATAAAATTACATAAATAATAGATAATTACCTAATTAACAAACTAAACCGATAATTTCTCTTCTTAAGATCGAAGAAGATGATGCACTGTGACACATATGTGTAAAATTTTATATAAATAAATGAATGATATATACAATCTATGCTATTCCAAAGTCATGAAGGAAAATTGAAATGTTTCCCTGTAATACAAAAGTTTGACTTCTATTGTGTGTATTCACGACACACACTGTTTTTTTTATTTATATAAACCATTTTTGCAGTTTTCCTTGAGATTGGAACTTAAAAATTATGGATAGAAGCCAGGGCAAGACTTAACGGGAAGGCCTACCAAAAATAGTTACATTCGCTCAAATATTTTTTTCAGACTGACTTCTTATCCATACATCACCAAAGATATTTGAAAGACGATACAATTCCACGTAAATAAATTGTATATGTTACAGTTAAAACCGGTTTTTAGATAGAACGCGTTCTCCCTAGTTAAAACTAATTTTTACTTAATGCCTTTGTTATAACTAGAATTAACTAATGCTCAAAATTGAATATCAGGTAAAACTAGTTCTTACTAGACAAAACGCGTTTTTCCGAAGCGAGTCAGTTAAAACTGTTTTTATTGAATGATTTCTGAGAAAAATCGCTTTAATAGGGAGGGCGTCCCCCCTCCGCCGAAATAATACCAAAGTGTAGTCGACGGAGGCCCGCTAAGCGGGGCTCCTATTTCTGGATGGTTTATAAAAAAATAACCACGAAGGGGATGGAGGGGTCCTTTCTAACCTAACCTGACCGAGTCGGGGTGCCCCAAGTCCCGAGCTCGCTTCGCTCGCTCTTGCACCAAATAAAACACCAAAATGTTAACTTTTATAATTACTTTAATAAGTAAACACTTGATTCTAAACCCAACCCTTCTCTAGTGCTAGTTTTAACTGAAGCTCGGAGTGATAACTAGTTTTATCTGACAATCAAATATATCAGTGGTAAATTCTAGTTTTGACTAGGTATATCTAGTTTTCACAAAGGCATTTAGTAAAAACTAGTTTTAACTAGGGAAAACGCGTTCTATCTAAGAACGGGTTTTAACTGTAACATATACATTACATTAGCACCGGTAAGCGTGATTCTGTGATAAGGATTAATTCAACATCTGAGAATGTGATGAAAAATCATTTTTAATTTAATTTCTGTTTATATTTCTATAATTTATATATCTAATCTATATTTAATTTATATATCTATAATTTATAGATTCAATTGTTATTATTATGTAGATATAGATATTATAGATTTATTTTTTCGGCAAACACGAAAGTCGGCAAATGTCTACTAAATCGTTTGATGATTAAGGATGTGTTTAATCGTTACGGCCTAAATGAATTTCTTATAAATGTTACTATAACATAAACTTTTTAATAAATTTTATTATTCTGTAAATATTATTTTATTTATTAAACGAAGTAAGTACCGCCTTCCTAATAGACCAATAATAATTTTTAGTTACTTTTGTATTCGTTGCAACGAATGGCAATTGTGGATGTTAAACAAC
This sequence comes from Parnassius orleans, assembly GCA_029286625.1. Classification (NCBI taxonomy): domain Eukaryota; kingdom Metazoa; phylum Arthropoda; class Insecta; order Lepidoptera; family Papilionidae; genus Parnassius; species Parnassius orleans. Next base: position 429,105 of record JAGSMP010000232.1, on the reverse strand, counting down.
GTAGGCAAACAGGTCAAGTCATTTAAAAGGCAACCAATAATAAAGAAATACTAATTTAAAGAATTATATGAATACTAGCTTTCATCCACTTGGAATTCGGTCGTACCGTGTTCTCAAAAAGTTAGCCTAGCCTTTTTAATGTTTCCAGCTATCTGCTAGCTGCTGCTAACTCGAGCTGAAAGTTTTCGGGGCTTTGGATTAGAGCACGAGGGGGACGGAGCGTTGACTTCATTAGACGTGATCTCCCCAACTTAACGTTTAGATTCAGTGTGCCGCTTACCATTCGGTGATCGCTGCCAGTTTTCACACTGACATCACTGAACAGTTGTAGTCTGGTCATCATAATGAAGTCAATCTCATTTTTTGTCGAACCGTCGGGGCTTGACCAGGTCCACTTTCTATGGGGCCGCTTTTGAAGAAAAGGTTTATAATAAAGAGTCCCTCTTTCTCCATAAAGTCGGCCAGCTGCTGGCCCCTTCGGTTCCGTTGCCCTTTTCCGAATTTCCCTACTTTCAGCTCACCGTTCTCTCTTGTGCCTAGTTTTGCGTTGAAGTCTCCCATTAACACCGTATAGTGGGTTTTGGAGAAATGCATGGCTCTACAGATATCCTCATACATTTCCTCCACCTCCTTTCGGGATGTGCCGAGATTGGTGCATAAACCTGTATGACCTTCAGCGAATACCGTTTGGTGATTCTGAGTATAAGGTACGCAACCCTCGTCGACACACTCCTAATCTTTACAACGTTGTTAACGAGAGACTTGTGGACGATAAATCCGCCACCTCCTTGGGACAGATGGTCGCCCTCCCGGTGTTGGAACAAGTTGCCGGATTCGAGGATTACCGTGTCCTTCCCTCTATTCGGACCTCGGATAATCCTATAATATTCCAGCGCAACTTGTCTATCTCTTCTTCAGATCCAGGATCTTCTCGTCAGTCCTCAGGGTGCGTGCGTTATAAGTTGCCAGGTCGAGTCGTTGTAGGTGGCAACCGAACCTCCACCGGAGATTCTTAGCACCCCCTGCCCCGCCGTTACCATATTTAAATAAAAGATTATTGTTATTATTATTATGTTGACACTTTCATAAGCGCTCCTTTTCGGGGTTTTAGATGCGGCATCGGCTGATTGCAAGATCCCGCCCTTTATTTTTGAAATTGAGAGGTGGCAACGTACGATTGCTGTTGTATCCAAGATTACGGCTTTCTGTATTTTGTTCCTCACCCTCACTGAGATACCCAGCTTTGCTAAATTCTCAGTAAGGGATTTAGGCAAATTCCCGTGGTGAAGAGAATCAGCGGGACGATATGGACTTGCTGCTGCCGCCTTAACTGTCGGATTTCTTCAGCAAGCCGCTGGTACTTAACCATCTTTTCAGTGCTGTATTTCTGCACATTGTGCGAGTTTGGAATGCCAATTTCCAACAACCATGTCCGCTTCTCCTCTTTTTCTACTAATATGATATCCGGTCGATTATGCTCAACTGTCCGGTCAGTTAAAACCGACCTGTCCCAATAAAGTTGGGCCAAATCATTCTCGAGTACCGGGGATGGACTGTACTTCCAGTAAGGCTCTGTCTCCTTTAAGAGACCGTGTTTTACTGCCAGTTCTTTGTGTATAATTTTTGCCACATTGTCGTGGCGCTGGGTGTACTCGGTTTCAGCAAGAGCTTGGCAGCCGCCAGTTATGTGCTGGATGGTCTCTGGCTTTTGATGATACCGTCGGCTGAATTTAAAATAGTTTTTCGTAGGCATCACCTGATCCTGAATCCTGAATCCTCATCCTGAAATTATTATTATTATTATAGGGTATCTATATAGTTTTCTCATCTGGTAGGGCTGTATAAATAAATAATTGTAAATGAAAGATATATATACATAAATATCAATAAAATAAAATAAATACATAAAAAATACATAAATAAATAAAAACCCAACCAGATGGAAGCCCTCGGCAGGGGAGACCAAACGGCCGAGGGTTAGGGGGAAAGGAAAGAAACTGGTGAACGATGCGGGCGGTATCGAGAAGCACCGTCTTCTGCATTTATGCCTGGAGCGGTCCGTCACAGAGTCCCAGTCGCCTCAGATGACCTGAGAGGTTGACCGGGATTAGCCCGTTTGCAGAAACGACCACAGGAATAATTTCGGTCGGCAGACCATCCCACATGTCGGTCACCTCGTGAGCCAGGTCCAGATATTTTATCTGTTTATCTGTTTCGGCTTTCACGAGGTTCTCGTCATATGGAATGGTAATGTCGACCAAAAATATCCTTGACTGTGCCCGGTCCATCAGCACAATATCAGGCTTATTGGCAAGAATAGTCCTGTCTGTGATGATGGCCCGGTCCCAGTAGAGCCTGGCGAGGTCATTTTCGAGCACCGTTTCTGGCAAGTACTTATAATATGGCAGTTTCCGATCCGCGAGACCGTACTTCAGAGCAAGCTCCTGATGTAGAATCCTCGCTACTAGGTTGTGTCTGTGCAAATACTCAGAGTTAGAAAGCGCCGAACAACCGGAGATGATATGCCTAAATGACTCACCGGGATGGCGACAAGCTCGACAGATGTCGATGGCGCCATCCTTTAGGATGTATTTCCGATAATTGTTGGTCTTAATAACCTGATCCTGTATCGCACAGACAAAACCCTCGGTTTCCCCAAAGAGGTCACCGAAACGTAGCCAGTGGAGGGAGGCGACGGTGTCTACGAAAGGCTCATGTAGAACCTTGTAGAACCTCCCGTGGAGCTCTTTCTCCTTCCATACGGTCTCCCGGTCAGAAATGCACTGTACTGCTGGGTCTTGCCATTGCTCGTTGGCTAAGGATAGAGGAGTTAGCCCTTTATCACACGAAATGACGTCCCTGTAGAATGGATCATCCGATTTCGTCAGGAAGTAATTACGGAGGCTGCACACTTCGCGATTATGCATGGTGAGAGCGCTTAAAAAGCCGCGCCCACCATGTTTCCGCGGCAAGTACAGCCTCATTACTGACGATCTCGGATGATGCATCCTGTGGGACGTCATAATAGTGCGGACTTTTCTATCCAGAGCGTTCAGTTCGGTCTGAGTCCACCTGAGTATGCCGAAGGTATACATGAGAACAGGCATGATCCAACCGTTATATGCGTGTCACAAGTGATAATGTATATATGGAGGCGAATAACTTGAGATCATCTATATAGAAAAGGTGGGTCACTTTTGTACCTCCTTTCCGAAGCTGAAATCCCCTCCCGGAACCCTCCAGTAAGGTACTGAGAGGGTTCAGAGAGAGGCAGAACCAGATTGGACTCAAACAATCGCCCTGGAAGATACCCCTTCTTATCCTTATGTGGTTCTCCGCAGCCGTCATCCGCTCGCCTAGATGACAAAGGATCGTACCCACTGCCCAATACACTACCTGAGGAAGTCTCTAACTGTATAGTCAACCTTGTACAGCTCGAGGATCCTCTTCAGCCATATATGAGGCACCGAGTCGAAAGCCTTTTGTAGTCTATCCAGGCGGATGGTACCGACGGTTGCGTTTAACCACCTTGCCAATGACCGCGTCAATGAGGAGTGGTTCCTTGGTTCCACGACCACCGCCCGACATCCATTTTGAGTACGCGAATCATTCGTCACCTAGATTTAAATCAGGTGATGTCGCGCGATGTCAGTGTCTTATATATGGTGGGTAGACACGTAATGGGGCGGTATTTGCTCGGGTCTGTGGAATTCCGCTCTATAGGAACCAAATGAGTGATCCCAGTAGTGAAGAGGCTCGGGAGTGATTTTTGGTCGAGAGCCTCTTGAAACTGTCGGCGAGCACAGCGTGACATACCCTTCAGCCAGTAGTGATGCAGTCCGTCGAGTCCCGGACTTTTCCAATTCAGGCCCCTACGGACCGCCTCAGCTACGTCATCCAGCGTTATAATGACGGGGGTGTAACATTCGCACACTGACTCGCCTCCACTTCCGTCCAAGGGCCCTGGCTGTGGTTTACGGGCTCTGACCACAAGCCGCGCCAGAATGCGACAGTGTCGGCCTGATTCGGTGCTGGCCCCGTCCCACGTACCATTTGCCGCTCCAATGATTTATAAAGCCTCTTCTGATCACTCTAGAAGAGACGATTCTGGTTGAACCGTTTCGAACTCTCGGTATATCGCCGAATCCGCTTCCCCAAACAGTGATTCTCTGCTTCAGGTCGTCTATGCGCTCCGTCAGTTTTGCGTTATATCCGGCTGGGACAAACTGATATTTGTCGCAGCAAACGCCATCCTGACGGTGCGCACAATTTCGGCCTATTATTGCCCGACCTGAAGCTTATTAGTCTGCCGATGAGGGCCTTGCCTTTGCGATACGGTCCTCAATCCTTCTTCTCCAGGCTGGGATAGTGCTACATTGCCCAGTAGCACGTCCAGACGTGGGAAGTTGGCACCAACAATGCGGCAAACTGCCAAAGCGGCGCCAAAGAGTATTGAGTCCGTATCGTAAAGGTCCCGGTTGGTTTCAAAAGGTTGCCAGTAATGGGTTCAGGGCCGTCACGACATCCCGATTCCGCTTGCTTAGGGTTATGCGCGGAGTCGCGGTCGATTATCGAGAGGCGTACAGTGCGTTTCCACAATCGCCTCCAATTTACTCCTCATCTGCTCTAGTTCGTGGGTGACCATTCCATCATCGGCTGAATAAACCAGAGCAGGAGATCCATGGCGGCTTCCACATGTGGCTGTTGGTCTATGGCCTAAGAGCCGCATTCCCAGCTATAGCTGGTTCATTCGATGAGGGAATAGCCTCACGCCGTAGTCGTTTGAGTTCGGCATCATCAAATATTTTCGAGCGTATGATGTACCGAACTCGGTCTGCCAGGTTTTGCTCTGTGACGGGAACAGACGGCTCCAACTCAGCAAAAAGCGATGCATCCGGGCCCGATACGCTATCCTCCAATTTCTTCCTCTTTCGCCCTATAGTACGCCCGCAATGCGTTTGTGTTCATATTTTTGTCCAACGCATGCGGCGTACTCCACCAGCGGCGGTGCCGCTTGCCGAGTCCGAGAGGACCCTGCCGACACCAAGCCATCTGGTGGGGATGATGGATGCGAGGGCCGCTAGGTGGCCGTAGAGCACCTCGTGTTCGGCTGGCGGCCCGCATGCTGTCGCGTCAGCGCCAGCTTATTATTATTATTATTACCATGGTCGTCACCATAGTCGGGAATAGCGGGGCCGCCGGGGACTGGGGCCGTTTATTTGACGCTTGGTGAGCGGGTTGGCAACCGCAGTTTTTTATTGCTTATTGCTGTTATTAGAACGATGCTGCTGTCCATCTTCTGCCTCAGTTTCCCTCTGTCGCCTCTTACGATACCCACGGGAGGATAAGGGGTAATGGGTATTCTTACCCGCCACAACACGAGAGGATAAATATTAATTAAAACACAATTATGATAATAATTTAATACTTAGTGGGTTAGATAATTTTATGAGTACACAAGAGTAGACAAGAGTGGCTTAGGACCAAGCTTTATGGCGTTCCTTGGGGGAGCCTATGTTTAAATGTAGACTTGTGATATGCTGTAACAATGATGATGATGATGTTACTAATAAGAGTCTACATATTAATTAACTTTCGATTTGGAACTTTTAATACCTATAAATTACGATAGTACTTATTATAAAAGATCGTATACGTGCGTATGTGTACGTCTAGACGTTAGTGAACTTTTTTCATCTTAATAAATCTCGAAAAGAAATGATAATACACTCTCCAAACAATTGCATAAAAAATATTTTGGTTAAGTTTGCTTGAGAATAGGTTCTAAAGCTTTTCCATATTCTTGAATTATCTGAACAAAGACACCACACATTTTGCATAAAATTCAAAATATCAGATACCACGTTGTGGTTTACTTTGTACTTCAGCAAATATACTGACCCTGTTGTCGAATGTTTTTTGAATTGTGAGTTGTACAATTCACACTCGGATGCGTTTTTTTTCTGATTCCGACATGTTCCCAAAAATGATTTAAAAGTCGAGTCGCGCAGACGTGTACGGCACTGCCCTGTAGTTGTACTAGAGAAGGTGACGGATTCCTGGATTAAGTCGCTTGGGTAAAACTTGTGCTGTACTACTTGGACTTAAACGTTCTTTGTTATTAATAGTAATAATATGATACGTCTTGCAGACAACGAGGCTTCGTGCAAGCCAAAATTTCGTTTGTCGCGTGCTTCAGGATCATAGTTATATACCAATGTTTCATCGGCCGTCATTATATCTTAAACGTTTTTTTCCACCAGCGTTTAATTTCTTTATCATAAATTGGTACTAATCCACCCGACGGTGTTTACTGCTCATTGATAAGTTTGTGCGGCACCCATTTCTAACAAAGCTTATGGAGAGAAAATTCATTGTGAATGATGGTGGCTTGCTGCTGATTCAACAGTGCTAGGTCAAGGTCTACATATGTGATAGAAATTGGTTAAAAGCGAATAAAGCTATTTTGAAATGAAAAATATATGTGTCTTCGCTTCATATGAAATAATAACACATAAATAAAAAAATAACAACACATTTATTATGTCATAAACTATATATCCAGCATTTACGGTGATGTATATTTAGGATGATGGATGTTGGCCTCACCAGTTTCAAACAAAATGAGTTAAGAGTAGCTAAGTAACTTCTTTTGGTGTGCCTTTTCTATTATAAAAAAAATTATAAAACTGTAAAAAAAAAGTTGGCCGTCACGGGACGCCCGGCATATGTGATCATAGTTGATGATAGAATTTGTAATTAATGAAAATCAATAAAGAAATATGGAGTAAAATAGATTTAATAAAATGAAGTGTATAGTATACGCGCACGCACACAAAGAGTAGAGAGCGGTGGCGTACAGGGGGCATGACGGCATAAGAGAGCGTCTTACCGTTTACCGTCACGGCACACGAGTCGGTTATACTGCCCAGGTGCGGCAAAAGACGTTTCACATCAAAAATAGAAATGTTCTGTTTTATGTTCGGACTTAGTACAGCACCGTAGGTCCTGCATCACTGGCTGACTTCTTTAAAAGAATAATGGATACTACATTATTCTTTTAAAGAAGTAGCTAAGATTAAACATTATTAAAAGTGATCTAAAAACTTATGTTTCTACTAGTTGATAGACACGCTGTTACCTATTCCTTCTGACTAATATCAGTGCTTCCACTGCTGTGTTATGGTCTAAAGGCAAGCCAGTAGTAAAGAATGTGAGGCTTCCATCTCATTTCTCAGAGGTGATAACGCCTTTGATAAACAGCTGTAGTAATTTACCATCAGGTGTTAATAGGTTCGGTTTTATAGAAAAAAAGAGAAAAAATCATTAGGTTACTTAACCTGTGCATCAATCGTGAAGAGGTTGTTTATACTACAGAAATGTGTCGACTTATACAGGAATAACTTGAACCTCTCGGGCGTATCAAAGATATAAGCCACTAGAAGAAGAAACTACGACTATAGTTAAAAGCACTAAGTGGGCTGTGATATTTTAGTTTCATTTTTTTTCGAAGTGAATGTTTATCTCTGAGCTATTTATAGATTTTCAAATACTTCTTGCCTATAAACCTTGGGACGGCAAGTTCTTCTTTGCAATGTAAATGTACTTAACGAATTGCGCTGAAAGCCTCTAAGTCAGTAATTACTAATACAATTATAAATGGCACCAATGTGCCTTAGCTATGGATAACTCTAATGTTAAAGTACTACGAAGTTAGTTCATTACTATCATTACAGCCTGTCAAAGTCCACTGCTGAACATAGAACTTCGCATAGATAGCCTCATTAAGGGGATTTTTGCCATAGTTGCCACACTTGGCAGGTGGGTCGGCAACCGCAATTTCTTTATTTTTAGTTATTAGGAAGACGCAGTCAAAAATTAGAATAAGGTTTACTTTTATTTGTGACAGTGTTTTAAACCAATTAGTTAACGGTGCTGCTCAAGTGCGTGACTTGCAGGTCTTCACCGCCCAGCACATAGTAAAATAGAACTTTAAATTGCAATTGACAATTTCATTAGTGCCGGCGAGGATAAAAATCGGGCTGCTCGTATACTGTAAAATTTACGATAAGCGACAGCCTGACAGACAGCAGCCGCTCTCTACAAACCTGCTGCTACAGCTCACTCTACTGAGGACGAATCTAACGTAGTATTATACCAAAATAGACTAGGATGTACCGACAATGTAAAAAAAAATGTCATGTATCCATCGCTGAAAATATGCACAGAATATAATAGAATAGAATAATTTTTTTATTCAATATAGATCACATGTATAATTCTTATTGAAAATCATTTTTTACTTTTACTTTACTAATATATTTACCAATACATAAGGTTGACAAAATTCAAACAAACAAGGTGACGCAATCATTAGATTTTATATACAACCACATCCTTATTTCCGTTAATTATAATTAATTTATCACAACTGCTACTAACAAAGGTTATGCGAGGTTTGCTAGATATATTTACATACCAGTTAAGGAATTACTACAGAAAAAAAGAGTCTAAGAATCCAATTTACCCACATACCTTTTATGTACTCGTATAATAGCTATACAAGAGCCGAAAAATTAGGTTGCATTTCCTACGTTGTGGTTGAACATATTTTCTGGCAAGAAGTCTGTATTTGTATTGGTATGACCTTCTACCTATTTCTATCGACAAGCACTATTCAACCAACTGCTGCGTTCTGAATTGAAGTTAGGAGATAAGAGGGCCAGTAATATTTGAGGCCTTTAGGTGTCTTGATACTAAAAAGGAAAAACGATCTACGGCTTTCTTTGTTTGAAGGTGGTTGCAGTTACCATATGCTATAGTAACCATTCACCATTAGCAAAGTTCGTTTGCGGTGTACTAATATCTGAAAAAGAAAAACAGAAAGGAATATGGATATTATAATAATATATCTTACTTTTATAAGTTAATTTAACTTCTAATTAAAAACAAACACATCTAGTGCTCTTGGCAAAAAAGAACAAACTATAAATTATATATTTTGCGTACTACAATATGCCAAAAGTAAAAAATAAAAACAAAAATTTATAAATATTACGTGTACGTTTAAAATTATACAAATATATTTTCAATTAATTTAGTTAAAGTAAAATTGCACTTTAGTTAAAACGCGTGTGCTAAATTTTAAAATAGTTATGCAATAATTCTCGTGTTTAACAATAGATGAATTTGTAATATATTTGCACTCCTTTTTAAAAGCCCGGCAACGCATCTGCAATTCCTCTGGTTCCCCTGGTGTTGCAGTTGTTCATGGGCGGCGGTATTCACTTACCATCAGGTGAACCGCATGCTCGTTTGCCCCCTCTCCTATAAAAAAAAAAGGTTAGTGAATCCTGGATAAAATTATATTACATGAATAACAACTGCGGATATAAAAGCGAGGAGACGCGATAAACGAGCCAAAACACGACTCCTTATAAACCATTGCTAAACTCATTAAAGACTCATTATCTCACACTAAATCAAAACGAAGTGTCCATTAAAACTTGAAAGCTCGAGAGTACAGTGAAATTGAATGTTATTAATTAAGTTTATTCACAATTTTTTAAAACAAAATAATAAATAACTCTTTATATTTTAATTCGTCAATAAATCTATTAGTATTTTACCCAATATAAATTAAATTAAATTTGCCGTAGCGGTGGCATAAAAATCACCCAATTTCGTTCCGTGGATATAGTAAGATTCAATAGATTGCTATACCATCCAGCGTATGCCACTGTTTTGGTAAACTAGGAGATTAAAGAAAATGATAGTTGGGAAAAAGTAATTTTCATTTCTTACATCGAAAACTGGGCACTCCTGTTGAACTTGTTCATCAATATCCTAACCTCGGACTTCTAATGGATAATCGTCTAAAGTTTGAACACTATGCACCAGCAATTTTCTATGTGGTAGAGCCACGCTGCAGCTATATTATGGCTCTAAAACAAATGGCTCAACTTCGGACGGACCATGTTCTCACAGAATACCTGCGTAAAACAGTAGCTTATTGCTGCTGTGTTTCATAAGGTGAGTGTAGTGAACCGGAGACTCTTTTTCCTGGAAACGAGGCATTCCATTTTAGTCCTCAGGGGTGACAAAACATCTACATTGTGATTCTTATTCGAGGATAGATGTATATGTATATGTGATATTTACTGCGAGCGTTTAGACCCTGAGCTACCACGTCTTTTTTAATTAATTTTATTAATATTAGGTACACCGTGTGCTCGTTTGTAACTTAAAATCATATCCTAGAAACAGTGCGACATTGCTTCAACACGTTAAAAGTTCTTTATAATATACGGACCTACAGAAGCGAAGAGTTGCGAAATATACTTTGTGAATCCTTTACCCTCACTTAATTTAACCATTGCATTGTGGTATGTAGTAATGGCCTTTGTGAGAAATCTCTTGCCTTCATTCAGCAAGTAAACAATGCTTATGCTCGCTTTTGTACTGAAATTTTTCTCAGATAATTTATAAAATGAGAGAACACAATAAATTACAACTTACTTATTGTTTTATATTATCAAACTAAGAAACCGAGTTACCTACCTGAATAAAAATAATTTGGTATTCAAAACATAGTCATAATACTGAGGAAGTATCAAATATCAGACCAACAAAGCTGTAACATGTTCTACTTTTACTACAAAATTTATTGAATTTAAAAGATAAAAAGGACAGAATGTTTGAGATTTTTTTAAATTAATTTTTCTTCACCATTTGCCTGTATTACTTATTCTGAACCTTCTCTACAAATATGGCCGGTTATTGCAAAATAACCTTGTATATGTTGGTAAATTGTTATAATAATACTTTCAATAATATTGATATTTTTGCTCATAAGGTAGGTATTTATAAAAAAGAGTTACTTTCAGTACTCAGAGGAGAATGAGTTTGTGTAATTGGTTATTACAATAATTATTACTTTTGACAGTTGTTTATGGACAGTTGTTTGCGAACTTTGAAATTTGAAGAATGTGGGTTGAGAATGGGTGAGTTAACCGTCAAATGCCTTTTGTACGCCGATGATCAAGTCATATTTGCATCGTCGGCGGCCGAGTTACAATGATGGTTACTTTAATGAATCGGTCATTAAAAGAAAGAGGTATGAAAGTGAACGCAAGTAAGACGAAAGTGATGGTTTTGAAAGAGAAGAAAGTAAAACGTTATGTGAAATAAGAATAGAAGGAGTTGATTGAGCAAGTGGATGAGTTTGTGTATTTGGGATGTTTATTTAGCAGGGATGGTAGATATGATAAAGATATAGAACGATGAGTGAACGCAGTAAATAGAGTGAATGGGGCTCTACACGCTATTGTGAAGAGTCAGAATGTGTCAAAAAAGGCACGTTTGGCAATTCACAATGCTGTGTTAGTCCCTACTTTAATGTATGGTAGTGAAAGTTGGGTCTGGCAGAAGAAGCATGAGAGTAGAATAAATGCTGTAGAAATGCGGTCATTAAAGAGTATACTAGGGCTGAATCTGAATGACAGGGTGAGAAATAGTGTGATAAGAGAAAAGTGTGGTTTGCAAGATGACGTTGTGACCAGGATTAAGAAAGGAATGCTTCGGTGGTTTGGTCATGTAGAAAGAATGAACGAAGAAAGAGTTACAAAGCAAATTTATGCTGCAGAAGTGAACGGCAGAGTCGGAAAGGGACGCCCTAGACGAAGGTTTATCGACCAAATTGGCCATATATTGAAAATGGGCCAGATTAGGAGTACCCTTAACCGACGAGCGTGTATGCGTAGATATATGGATGTAAAGGAGGCGAGAGGTGTGCCAGGATCGTGCCAAATGGAAGTCCGTAGTCTCTGCCTACCCTCTGGGTGACAGGCGTGAGTGTTTATGTATGTATGTATTATTACTTTTCTTTATTATTGTATAATTTGAAAACACAAACATTGTATTAGATGAAAAAAATTGTACGCTATTCTCAATCTCAACTTTTGTTAATAGTAATTGGTGGTCAACATTGTGGGTTGCACTATTATATTATATTTTTTGTAGTAAATGTATTTTAGATTAAGAAATATTGTGTAAACCGTTTGTTGATCCTAACAATAAAAAGGATAACCATCAAATAAATTACAACCTGGATATAAAAGTGAAACAATTGAACTGTTTTATTCGTAAAATTTAAATTTTTATTTTACTTATAAAAATTAAGTTTTTTTTTTTTTTATAGAATAAGGGTGACAAACGAGCACACAGTCCACCTGATGGTAAGTGGTTGCTGTGGCCCATAGACATCTACATCTATCTTCGTTTGCGAATTTAAATGCAGATGCGTTATCAGCCGTGAGGACTAAGATAGAATGCCTCTTTTCCAGTAAAAAGGGTCCCCGGTTCTCTACACTCACCATACGAAACACAGCAGCATTAAGCTGCTATTTTACGCTGGTATTCTGTGAGAACGTGGTCCTTCCCCGGTCAAGCCGACCCATTCGTGCTACAACTATACTATTAATATAGCTGCAACATGGCTCTACCACGTAATGAAGTTACAGCCTATATACGTCCCTCTGCTTGGCACAGGCCTCCTCTCATTTCTGAGAGGGTTTTAGGGCAAGGAAATGAACCCCGCGCTGCCCCAATGCGCGTTGGCGAACTTCACATGTCTTCGAAATATTTTTTTTCTTATTTCTCAGACATGCAGGTTTCCTCACGGTGTTTTTCTTCACCGCCGAGTACGTGGTAAATCAGCATTTAAAATTGCAATTAACAATTTCATTGGTGTCATAGATTCCAGATTGCGCGTACTTCCAGAGATTAGCGTGTTTAAACACGCTAATCTCTGGAACTACACGTCCGATAAAAAAAAATCTTATTGTATATTATAGCCAAATTCATGAGGAATAGGTTATCTAGCATTAGGCTACTCTTCTCAGCTAGCCTTAAATATTGATTTTCGTTGAGCAAGTCAGAAGATCAAGACAATTTTATGAAGGTAAACTCTGCTATTTATAGCGTGTTATTTTCACGCATAGTTTAATAGATAATGAAAAATTTAAATTATTCAACACTCGGCTCGCCATGCGTACGACGCATAAACCGTAGCCGCCCAATGAGAACAGAGAAACCAGCAGTGAATGTCTCTATAAGCGAGGTGTCATGTCGCGCGGCTCAGATGTGTGATAATCGCGGGTGAAACCGCGGGTTACAGCTAGTGTGTATTATAAAACAAGGAAAAAGGAAACTATAACGTTCCTTAGGGATAGTATTACCCTGCTAAACTCTGTGAAGGAAACATCTGTGCAAGTTTGCTCCGTAAATAAACTGTTAAAATTCGTGTCTAAAGTTGTTCTCTAAAGTTGTGTATATAATTCACAAAGCTGTTGTAGTGACGATTCTAGTGGTGAAATCAAAATTCATTTCCATCCAGTAATTTCGCAGATATAAGCAATAACATTTCAAAATTATTTGTTAACCGTCTTGAACCCTGACCTACGACAACCCGCGCGACGCCCGCTGCTCCACTGAGTCATCGCTACCGGGCAGCGCTGTGTGCGCGGCATTGCAATATCTACGTTCTGCGGACTGCACTACGATGGCAAGTCGGACGGCACTGTGCGCGGGCTGCCGCGCTGAGGTGAGCGTAGACGGTCCGTATATGAAATGTGCAAAATGTAAGCAGATTTTTGATATTATTTGTGCAAACATTACTACTGATGTGTTTAAAAATATGTCGGTGGAATTAAAGATGTCTTGGATATGTGGAGAATGTCGCTGTAGGCAACCAAAACGAGATAATTCTCATACTCCAGTGCGGCCACACGTTATGCAGGATCTAAATACCACCTCTACTGCTTCGTGCCTTGACGTATCAATGCAGACTTCTGATAACGTGACTGTACGAGCTAAGCCGCGATACGCCCAAACTACTATGGGAAGCACATGCGAAAGTATTACAGGAAATGATTTAAAAGATTCTGTTGTGCGTGAATTAAAAAACCTGCAAATTGAATTTGAAGCACAGCTAATGAGCAAAATTAATACACTGCTTATTGAACAGTTTTTGGCGTTCAAAACTGAATTCATGGATAGGGTTAATTTGATAACGAACAAGGTTTTACAATTAGAGGAACACTACTTATCGAGCATTAAAAAGGCTTGCGAACCGACGCCAATATCCAAAATCTTGAAAACTAGCGGTACTCAAACCAGTCCAACCCTTGAAAATATACCCACTACACAAAATAAGCCTCCGAAGCGGAAACCTCAACCTCAACCTCAACCAAATATCGAACTTCTCGGAACTGATGAGGATCAGTCTGCGTTTACTGTCCCCAGCACAAATAAAGTCTCATCTGTGGCTCCTGTTCTCAGTTCTCAAAAGATGGTGCACGCAGAATATTCCGAGTCTTCCGTCTCTTTAAGTAATAGCCAGGACTGCGAGCGGATTGATGACAACTGGCAAGAAGTATCACGCAAACGGGCACGCCCTCACTTCCCGGGTTGCTTGAGGTACCGCTGCGCCTGGTTCTACGATGTTGCATGCTGCTGAAAGGTGAAGATACCTGCACTTATACTACGTACGAGAAGGCACCACAGTAGAGCAAGTACGCGAACATCTTAACTCAATATGGGAACGACGAATGCACGGTTGAAAACTGAAACCACGTGGACATTATGCGTCGTTCAAACTCGGAGTTCCATTGAAGCAGGCCGAAAATATAATGTCATCTAAAACTGGGCTGAAGACATTTGTATTAAACCGTGGCGGCAGAACTTTCGTGCCAAAGACTATTACAATCAAGCCTCAACCGCGATTCCATGTAATGCAAATATGCTACCAAAATGTTCGTGGCGTAAGAACAAAACTAATATGTTTTTAATAATGTTATGGAAAGTGAATATGATATGATAGCATTAACTGAGACCTTTCTTACGAGTTCAGTGTCTAATGGTGAACTCTTTCCTCCGGGTTTTCATGTGATTCAAAGATAGACCTGGTGATTGTGGATGGGGAGGAGTTTTGCTCGCGATTCGTGATCGTTATAATGTTAAAATAGTTACGGACATTGTTAGTATGACTGATGACAAAGAATTAATATTTGCAATTGTGACATTTAAAATGTAAAAGTTTTATGTTGTGTCGTATATCTGCCACCAAATTATAAGGATGAGCAATATTTGAATGTTTTGACATGTATAGAAAATGTGATTTGTACTTACCCCGACCTGAATGTTCTAATCCTAGGTGACTTTAATTTAAACTCTTGCAGTACCAATATAAAGACTTCTTTTGACTTTTTTTGTGAATTCTGCTCGCTTAAGCAATATAATACAGTCTTAAATAATCGCGGTGGTATGCTAGATCTGGTGCTGGGCAATTTTGAACCTAAACAGATAGTGGTATCTCTCAGTGAAGATCCTCTGGTAAATATCGATCAGTACCATCCTATGCTCGATATAAATATTACATTTCCGGGCTTTTGGATAGCATCGAGCGTGTCTTTGCAGCAAGTGACACCTCGCTCGAATACCAATACAGATTGGAACTGGCGTAAGGCAGATTTTCAGGGTCTATATAGGACTTTGATTGAAATAGACTGGTCTGATTTGTTGACAATAAGCGATGTTAACTGTGCTGTACAGCTGTTCTACGATAAGCTATACGAAATTATAAATCTGTTTGTGCCTATTAAAAAACAATTATCAAACAATCGGCGATACATATATCCAAACTGGTACAACGTAGAAATAATAAAAAATATAAAAAACAAACACTTTCATCATAAGCAATTCAAAAAAGAGGGCAAAGAATTTAATAAGGCTATGTTTATATATTATAGAGAAAAAGTTAAGAAATTGATTGACTGCGAATACCGGAAATATATGACTGTACTACAAAAAAATATCATTGACGATCCTGTGCAATTCTGGAAATATGTAAAGGAGAAGAAAAACAATAGAAGGTACATAGATACATATATATATATGAAAATACTGCAGTGACAGATCAAGCCGCAGCCGATGCCTTTGCTAAATATTTTGCGTCCGTTTTTCATGTAGAGAAACCCGTGCTAAGCCCGGATACTGCTGCAAAAGCTGCATATGCACATATACATCGAGATGTGACCTCAGTTTCCATCACGACAGTTGATGAGAAGGATCTGAAGAAGGCAGTGAGACGCCTTAAGCCACGATCGGCTGGTGGGCCAGATGGCATTCCTGTCTTCTTAGTTAAGGACTGTATATCAGTTCTTGGGCGGCCTCTTCTGTATTTGTATAATCTTTCATTGACCCAGTCAAGATATCCTGAGAGCTGGAAGCTATCTCGAGTCACTCCTGTTCCTAAAGGAGACGGAGGCACAAATGTTACTTCTTTCAGACCTATAGCTGTCCTATCCGTTTTTGGTAAGATCTTTGAAGCAATTCTAAGTGATTCCATCAAATGCCAAATCGGTCACCAGCTGCATAATGGTCAACATGGGTTTCGTACAGCTCGCTCCACCACCACCAACTTGGTCGCGCATGTAGACTATATCTGCACACAAATGGATAAGCGAAGGCAAGTTGATGCGGCTTACTTTGACTTCCAGAAAGCCTTCGACCTAGTGGATAACGATATACTATTGAAAAAGTTGGCGATTGTTGGATTCGTACCAAAGCTCCTCAATTTTTTTTTCTTGTTACCTTAATAATCGACGTCAATATGTGAGGCTCAGTGGATATAACTCTGGAGACTACTTTACTAGGTCAGGAGTGAGTCAAGGTAGTACGTTAGGACCTTTGCTATTCGTGATATTTATCAACGATTTGCCAGATGTTGTTTTGACTTCAGAGTGTCTCCTATTTGCGGATGACTTGAAACTAACTCTGGGTATTGAAACTGAGGCTGATGCCATGACATTACAGAGAGATATTGATGCTGTGTCTATATGGAGTCAAGAAAACCACCTTCCGTTCAATAATCTCAAATGTAAAATAATAACTTTCACGCGAAAATCACAGCCCATTATTGTTAATTATAAGTTGACTGACGCTCCTTTGGAAAGAGTTAAAGAGGTTAGGGACTTAGGATTACTATTAGATTGCAAATTAGATTTTCACACGCACATCAACAAAATTTGTAAGTCAGCGCACAAAATGTTAGGGTTTGTCATAAGGACTGCGTCACAGTTTGATAATACACGGGTCGCAAAAGTATTATACAATGCTTATGTGCGCAGTAAACTCGAGTACGGTGCTGTTATCTGGAATCCTTACGAAGAGAAATACGTTCTAATGATTGAAAAAATACAACGTAAATTTGCTCGATGGATATATAAGAAACAGTACGGATACTATCCCTACTTATACCCTTCCTTATTCGTGTCTGGTATGGTGGACATTGAAACGTTGAAATTTAGAAGGGCAATGTCTCAAGTTATGCAATATCTGTCCATAATTCACAATAGGATTGATAGTCCCCAAATACTAGAGCGTGTCCGCATCTTGGTCCCTGGGAACGTGTCAGCAAACTCGCAGGGACAGGTGGCGCCGCGGCGCCGCCCGCGACTGCTGGAGCCCCCCCGCGCACGTACCGAGCGCGCTCGTCAAGCGCCCACCAACCGCGCACTCCGCATTATTGGGGACATACTTGCACAGCACCACGAGCTAGACTTATTTGCCGATGGATTAGGACATTTGTATAAAGAAATTCAAATAATTTTAAATAAATTCTAGCCAACTTACATATATTGTTTTCATAATTAATTATTATAATTGCTAGTTGCGTATTGTTTTCTTATTTTTTTATTAATATTATTGCTATTTTATTTTAATATTAATGTTATTTATGGACTCAGATTGTATTTTTATGATTTTTTTCTATGATATTATTGATGTATTGTTAATTAGGATATTGTAAAATAATTTTGCTATATAATGACGAGGATGTGTAATACCGAATTGTTAATCTTATAAGCGTTTTGGATGTGTCATCTGTTAGCTTGTAAGATGAAATGAAATAAATAAATAAATAAAATAAATAAATAAATAAAAATAGAGGTCATCGCTTTCTGTTGTAACTTTTTAGATTAGCCAGTGCTAGGGGCTGCTTTATGCATACCTCTGCCAAATTTGAAACGATTTACATTCACTTTTACGATCGGATTTATATCAGTCCCTACCTACTTTTCGGGTTAAATGTCGTAAATGGCTATTTCAAAAACAATCCTTGTCGTTGGCATCTATTTCAGTAATACTGTTTATTTTTATTTTTGTATTTCTTTGCAAGTGACATTTATGTTCAACATTTTGTAAGAACAATATTGTTTATTTGTTTGTAATTTGGTTTTGGATTTATTATATTTATTTTATATAATTCTTAGTGTTAAAGCTAAAAGTCCTAGCGTTTTGTTGTTCCTTCGATTTATAACTTAAAATTTTATGTTGTTGTTGAAAGAAAACAGTGCTTGTGCTCCTGCAACTACTGAGTCATGGACATTATTGTTTTAAATATGATATCATAGGTGACAACGCATGAGTAGACTTCTTTGTCTGAAGTTGATTGCAGCAGCCACTTATCATCATGTGCACTATAAATTCCTTTTCTTTAAAACGTAAACGTGGAGGTACCACACTATAGGATTTTCTCCTGTATCGTGGGGGCAGTTTACATATATAAATTTCACAAGGGCAAACATCCAGACCCGTAACAATTATTAGTAGGCCATACAATTACTTATTCCGTTCGGAAATGCAACTCACTGCTAAGCCATTGCAGCTTTTAAATTCCCACCGTCCTTTGCCTCTTCAGTGTTATAAAAAAACCTGCATATATCGAACTCCTGGATGCCTTACCTTGCTTAGTTAATTTGTTTTTTCTTAGCTCTGTACTTAAAATAAAATAAAAGACATAACATATTCAAAGCAATTTATTCCGAGCGCGTACTGCTGTATTTTATTTTAGTATTCCGGCCGGTAGTTTTAATGAAAAAGCAGAGCCCTTGGCTATATTACAATATTACGGAAATAACATTATGAAAATTTCTTTGACGCTTGTGGTTAACAAAACACTGTAAATGCGTAGCGCCGCAAAGCTCCCAGTGTTGCTATAAATAGAAAAAGCATTTTCATTGCACTTATAACAACGTATACAAACTATGAATAATAACCGCAACTCCCTATTTACATCCGTGATATATCTCTATATATAAAAATAAATTGCTGTCCGTCAGTGTCGTTAAAACTCGAAACTGGCTCGACCGATTAGATGAAATTTGTTTGAGTGTGTCCCTGGATGGTTTAGATTCATAATTGGACCCGGTAGGTGGAGCTATTATGGAGATCCAGAAATCACCCGTGCGAAGCCGGGACGGATCGCTGGTTATAAAATAAACATGAGTTGCTATAACTCAGATTCATCTTCTTCGTCAACTCGTAAACACAGCTGGACATTTGATTGAGATTGACTATCGCAGTACCAGACGATTCGCACCTCTGACGACGCTTCTAATCGCCAGTTTGAATGAATTACTTCTGATGTTTCTCTCTGATGACTCTCTCTTTTTCTCTTAAGGCGCCACCACAGCTAGCGGATTAAGTAAGATGATTTAAGTTATTTTAAACCTATTATGCACAATCTATGTATTAATACGTGAAGGAAACACTTTGTACCTCTTTCTAAAGATATTGCATGAGTGAGACTTGGCATAGTTAAGATTTATATGGAGATGGAGTGCAGAAAGCTGAAATTCATATATAATGTATGTTACAAATATATTAAATCAAAAATTTATTGCACACCATCTACACCATTTGGTTACTTCGCGGTCCACCGTGCGATTTACTAGGAGTTTTCTTCCTCGCACGACTACTTTGTGGAATCGTTTACTACCGGCGATTTATCGGGACCACTTAGAGACCTTCAAGAAACGAGTTTACTCCTTTTTAAAAGGCGGGAGATACACCTGCGATTCCCCTGCAGAATGATGTTGCAGTTGTTTATGAGCGGCGGTTGACACTTACAATCAGGTGAGCCGCATGCTCGTTTGTCCCTCTTCTATACAACAACTATTTATATTGTCATAATATGCTATAATATAAACAAAGTTACGTTTATTTCACGGAGAGCTTAAGGCGTCTTTCAGTCAAAACTCGGCATAATGTATTTAACAGCAAAACAGATCCGAAGCAACTGAGCATATTATGAATTATTAAAATTAAAGAATTACATTCGAACCAAACGGTTTGGTTTGTCGTTCATAATACAGTACAAGAACAGTAAAGGAGCACAAATATTAGTATTATAGAATAATTTGCCAACATCTGTCTTTCCATCCGATTATAATGTGGGTGACGAGACTTTTGCTAAGCTAAGTCAGTGCGCTTTACCATATTCGGCTGCATTACCACTTACCACCAGGTGGGATAGTAGTCAAGCATTGCCTTTTAATAGTTAAAAAAAATGTTTGGCTTTCAATCGTTTAGCTCGAAGGAGTGGGTTTATTCAGGGCACCGCACCGGTCGATGTTTGGTGTTAAGATTGCTTGTACGCGTATTATGTTATATAATATGCAGTATTTGCGCATATTATGTACGGCTTTCATTTGGGTTTACATGAGCAGCGTTCAGTGCTTATCATTAACTTTCTTTCAGTCGCACGTTCGGATACACTCAACAATTTCCTTAGTTTAGTTGTCTTTACAATATCGATCTACAAAACCAGATTGATATAAGTTGTCGTTTGATCTCTATCTCCTGAATTTGTTGATTAATCCTAAAGCAGGCCAAGCGGCATTTTTTTTTCAAAGTTACATATATGTATATCATATTCGATTTTATCTTCCTACATATAATGACGCCGGTCTGAATATGTATTTAGCACGCATGAAATTTTCTCACAAACACTCTCTCCTGAAAGATTTACAAGTCAGAGTTACAGATACATTTTTCACATTGATTGACCAAAGAAGAGAAAAAAATAAAAAGGTGAAAATTAATCAATGTGTAACGAGTAAAACCGTAGGTAAATCTTCAGAGCGCACTTTGATTTATCGTCTTGCTTGAGCGTTTTTAGCATTGATTGATCTCTATCATCATCATTCATATAATCTCTAATATCAAGTAATATTATACGAAACGACAGGACAAAGACAACAACAAGGAGGAGGTAATAAATAAAAAAATTGTAAACAGATTTTTCTTAAATTAACTATATCAATTTATTTAGGGCTGATTTTCCAATCGTCAAATAAAAGATATCTATAAAATAAAATATAATTTCACTGAATATAAAAGTAAGACCATTGAACTATTCTATTCATACAGCTGTATCATTCAATTTGTTCATGTTATATTTAATTCTATCTATCTATCACGTAGAGCAACTCCTTGCATATCCTCTCTATAGCTCGCGACGCTAACTTGAGTTTCCTCATATGGCCAGCACTGAAGGACCACATCTCAGATCGCATATGTCATCACTGGCAATACCCACTGACAATACACACTGATGAGATGTGCCGTAATCTGCCCAGTTGGATCTGTTGACTGGCCGCGAGGTTGCAGTTGGACTAACCTAGTCAGATTTACAAGCGTCAGTAGCCTAATGGCAGGGCGCGCACCACGAACTCGAAAGGTCGTGGGTTCGAATCCGCCATTCGACTACTGTCGTGAACCACTTCTAACACAAACATTTTAAGCTTACCAGAAGTGGTTTAAGGGAATATTAGTAATGTTTAATAGCATTACTAGTATTTTATTAAGAAAAAAAAAAGATAATTTGTCTTAGGTAAACATTTGCTTAACTGGGACAAATGTTTACCTTGAACTAATTGTCCTTCTTGGTAAGTCTATAAAAACAAATTATGTCAATAAAAACAAAGATAATCCGTTACTGTTGCAGCCTATTAAAGTCCACTGCTGAACATAGGCCTCTCCAATTGATTGCCTCATAGTGGGGATATTTGCCATAGTTATATGTTTGCTATAGGTTTGCAACCGCAGTGTTTTATTTTTAGACCTCATTAGAAAGACACTGCTGCCTAACTCCTGATTTATTCCCCCTGTAGCCTCTCACGACAACCACGGTATGGTATATATAGTGGGTATTCTTACACCGCCACTGCACGGTATGGATGATCCATGAAATCAAAAATTAATTTTTTTTTTATTAATACTTAAAATACATATTTTATTATTGTATTAACGTTAATACTATAAATGTTTT
Organism: Parnassius orleans; assembly: GCA_029286625.1. Lineage (NCBI taxonomy): Eukaryota > Metazoa > Arthropoda > Insecta > Lepidoptera > Papilionidae > Parnassius > Parnassius orleans. The sequence continues at coordinate 406,931 of JAGSMP010000232.1, read as the reverse complement.
AGACTATTCGAAATTACAAAATATAAATACAATGTCCACTATGGGCTACCACTGCGTTATTAAATTATACAACCTAAATCAAAAATTAATACCCCTGTATCTAAAATGCTTAACTTAATTAAATTTTCAGGCCTATCAAATTCAAAATCACTGCCGTCTGTCTGTATCAGCCTCGCTGAATCGCAAGACTTATCCGCAAAAGCTAAATCCGATTTGACTAAACATTTAATTAAAAATTAACGTTTATTTTAAAAGCCGCATTGAAAAGTGGGTTTACAACTATGTATTTAAACTTTTATTAAAAAGTTTTTGACGAGTGAAATGGCTTTTTGTCCGAGTAATTTGCAAAAAGCTGCTCAATTTTCCTCCTGCCCAAACTTTGTACCTGTTTACTGTAAAACTTTCGATTTTACACTGTATTATCAGTGTATAAGTTTAGTATTCATATCTGTACACACTTAAAATCAAATAAATGAAAAATCACTCAAGAATACTAAGTATCAAACGTCTTGATCCTTGGACGGTGTTGCCCATCGCTGGTTTGAATATTTTACGTCCGACGTACAAGTTTTAGTCCCATATCCAGCAGTGGACTTTGAAGGCTTTACACCCCGATAAAAAGAAGACTATTATTAAAAAAAAGTTAAGCAGTTGATTTTTTTTACAGACGACAGTTGGTCCGTACGTAACGTGTGTGAGCATGACATCTCTCGAAAACCTCAATAAATGACGTTATTTTTTATAAGTTGTTTAATGTTTTAAATACAGTGGAAATCTTTTAAAATCAATAGTTCTGTCATTTTCATTTGTTATCAAATAAAAACTTAAAACTGATGGTTTCAAGTTTTAACAACTACTACAAATCAGCCATTTCTTTCGACTTCGCCCGCATAAAATTATTTTTTTGTATTGTTTTTAGGTAGAGTAAATTGGTTACTAACTAAGCTTGAAGTTTCATTATTATAGGCCCAATTATTCAAATAACCTCATCCTCTTTTCCAAACCAAATAGTAATATATATATTATATATATATATATATATATATATATCATTATCATCATGATCACCACCACCATCATTGCAGCACTCCGCAAGTCCACTGTTGAAGAAGGCCTCCCCCGAGGTCTCCATCCACTTCCTCCATGTCTTACCAGGTTGCCACTCCATCTAAAGGGAGGATCCCCTACACCTACACTACCCTTCTCGGTACGAGGCTGTCAATCGCTACAAAAAAAAATATATTATATTAAACATGCACTAAACAAAAACAAAAGAGTAATTTAGAATGGGTTTAATAATTTATTACTGTAATGTATAGACATGCACATAAATCCTTCTTACAATAGGAGAGGACCATGTCCAGCAGAAGACTTTTGCGGACTGATAATGCCGATGAAGAAGATGTGCCACTTATAGAGCTTCTATCATTTTAATTAAGCCTTAAAATTAAAGAAAATGTATCTTCTGACATGCAGTAGGTAATATTCTGAGCGCGGAAGACTATTTTGCTCCAAAAAACTGTGTCAGAAATATAATGGAGCCTTTTCCAACAGTGGAAAGTATATAGGGCTGTTATTTTTTACTGAAAGAGCAAATCTCACTTCACTTTTAACACATGAAGCTATTTCAGAAAAAAAACGTACTTTTTCAGCGAATCCTAGATCTACCCCAAAACGATGTTACTTTCAATATAATAGTGAAAGTTTGTGAGGATGAATGGATGTTTGTTACTCTTTCACGCAAAAACTACTAAATGGATTTTAATGAAACTTTACAATTATATAGCTCATACATGAGAATAACACATAAGTTATAATTAATAAAGATATCGTGTAAATTGGCCAAAATATAACGATAAATGTTAAGTAAGTCGGAAAAAAACACGACGTCTGTCTGAACACGCATCACGCAAAAACCTGTGAACCGATTTGGATAGGACTTTCACTGGCAGATAGCTGATGGTATAAGAAGTAACTTGGGCTACTTTTATTTTAGGGTTCCGCCCAAAATAACTCCACGCGGGCGAAGTCGCGGGGAACAACTAGTTCATAGAAAATTTATCATTGCTATGAGATATATTCCGCCTATGAATAATAGAAAGATCAGCAGCGGTTATGGAGACACATCTAAGGAAAAAAATGGAACCCGTCTTTTTGCTTCGCCGTAGTCAGATTAAAGTTATAGGATATATTATATCGACTGAACTCCAAAGTAACATTGTGTTCAAAATTGAAATCTTTACCTAAATTTGTCCAGAGGTTTCTACATTATAATATATATTTTGACAATTAGGTCTACTGGCCAGCTCCTAAAATAGATAGCGTTGATAAGTATTTAATCTAACGGTTTGATCTTCAAGTAACGCTATAGTGAAAGTCCCATCCTAGTCCGTTCTCAGGTGATGCGTCTAGAGAGTTCAGATAGACAGACAGATAGAAATGTTTCTAAAAATTGATGTTTTGGCATCTATATCGATATTATATATATTCGAGTAGCATACCTCAATAAAAACATATAAAAAAAAATTCAATTAACAGAAATCGTCCCCTAAGAGTTTAATTATAGTTTATTATAAAGATTATGGTTCTTAGTACACGCTTTGGAATAAGAACAAAATCCGTCGAATGTTGGCATCTAATAGTAGCGGTTACCCAAAGGTGACAGAAAACTGTGGTCGCGATTTGACTTTAACTCGACTACAATATATTATATTATATTCAATAATATAGTATATATTATTTATATTCAATTAGTTGACGTCAACTTTCCTACAATTTTCTGTCAAATTGAAAGTTACTTTTGTGCTTTAACTCCTTACCAGCAACTTTCACGCAATAACACTTTCTGTCAACTTATCTTTAAAAAGTGGGCGTAACATACGTCAATTTTATCTACAAGTATAATGTAGTCAAAAGATGGAATGTGTTATAGTTGGCAACAGTTTATCATTACATTGTAGGCAACTTTTGCTGATTAAACGTTTGCTTAGCAAACATATCTGGGTAGCAGAGAATTAAAAAAATACTACCTATAGGAAACTAATGACAGTGAATAAAACATCTTCAAAGTCCGTCAGTGACGTCAGTCTTTTCGGTACTTTGAATTTAGCATTTAGTTTTTTATTATAAATTATTTTTTCATTTATCTGTTTCGATTTTCACGTAGTTCCTATCATACGGAATGGCAATGTTTACCAATAGTCTACGGCTTACGAATTATAAAAAAATATCCTGTGACTGTGTCTGCAAGTTTGTTCGTGCTGGATATTGATTACAAAGTTCATTATTCCATTAATCCGTGCAAAATATTATATTATTAATTTCAGTAGTTTTGAAATAAGGTAGGATAAACTGTAATTTTTGTACTATTTAGTTTGGGAAAATTAATATAATTTAATATATGTATTTTAAATTCACTATAGACCTACGTCCCTATAACGTCACAGACAGACCTTTTACGCACAGTCCGCCTTTTTTATTGGATAGTACAGTACAGTCCACCTGATGGCTAAGTGGTTGCTGTGACCCATAGACATCTACATCTATACTCAATAAAGAATCAAAATGCAGATGCGTTGTCATCCGTGAGGACTAAGATGGAATGCCTCTTTTCCAGAAAAAAAGGGTCTCGGTTCTCTACACTCACCATACGAAACACAGTAGTGTTAAGCTGCTACATTACGTTGGTATTCTGTGAGCCTTTTTGCGTTAATTATTTTGGCGGACCTCACATGTTCTAGAATCTGTTTCGATTTTATTTTTATTTCTTAGACTACAGGTTTCCCCACAGTCCTTCACTCGTGGTGAATTAAAAGTTAAATTTGCCAGAAAAATGTCAATGTTGCAGGGGGGTCGGTAACCGTGTACTGGCTGTGTAAAATATCCACTACCCTATATCATCCCGTGGGTGTCGTATAAAGCGACAGAGGGAAACACTCTATCTAAATGAAGAAGGAGTGGACTGTGTGAACTCCAGCTCCACTCCGTCGTCGAGACGGACCCTGTAAGGGCTATCGCCGTCGGGGCTGCGGTAGTGTGCGAAAGCGTTCCCGTAGCCCCGACCAAGGGCGAAGAGATGAACTCCATGGGGTTTTAGCCGGTAGGAGTCCGGCATAACCTGTCTGTCGCCTTTGCGACAGGCCGGTATCCATGAGGATTTTCCCAAGTAAAAAAAAAAAAAGGTTGTCAGGTCGACGCGACTTATTTTATATTTTTCGTATCAGTTTAAAAATGTCCGTGTGATAAAACTCTTGTACAACGCCTATGTGCGAAGTAATTTAGAGTATAATGCCTTAGTATGGAACCCCCGGGAAACCATGTATATAATGATGGTGGAAAAAATCCAACGTAAGTTCGCCAGATATTTGTACAAACGCCAGTATGGGTACTACCCATTTCTATATCCGTCAACATTTGTATCGGGCATGGTTGGTCTGGATACCCTACAGTGTAGGCGGGAACTTATGCATATAATACATTATTATTTTTTGTTAACTAACAAAGTAGATAACCCTGCAGTACGTGAGACCATACATCTTTATGGACCGGACCAATATATGCGAGGCGCTGGTAGGCGAAACCGTAGCCTCCTCTCCTGTCCGCATACGTGGCGCTCCCCACACGCGGATAACAGTCCCACTTCCAGAGCCGTTAGACTAATAAACTGTTTTCTCAAGGCCAATCCAGAAGCAGATATATTTTTTGACAAACCTAGCGTAATGTATAAAAATGTGTTAATTTTCTTAAATAACTTCGTAAGATAGAAGAATATAAGTTTAGGTAATTAAGTTTGGTTTATGATAAAGTAAAAAGATCTCATTATAAATTGTTGTGTCTGTAATTTATATTGTGTATGTTAACATTTAATTATCGTGATTTTTTTTTGTGTATTTTATTTTATTTTGTAAGTTTAGTAAGCTTATATTTTATCAATAAATGAATATGAATGCCCATGAAGAATTTATGAGGATGTCCATACGCACTGCCACTTTTAAACAGTTACTTAATCAAATATTAAAACAAGTACTATGTGGTATTTTTAATAAAGCTTTTTAAAACATATCATAATTTGCTATAAGATGAAGTTTTCAGGTGCACCTTTCTGTATCACAGAATAAATTATATTCAAGTGTTCAACAACGGATAGATTTTCGAAGAGGATTTGTGTATTTTATATATAAAAGTTGAGGTCACAAAAGTACTTACAGTCCACCTAATGGTAAGTGGCTGCTGTTGCCCATGGATGGACATAAACTATTACCAACTTATAACAATCAAGGCTACAGTTACGACTAAGAACTAAGATTGAATACTTCACAGCTTTCAATTATACTGGTTTCTTCATTCTTCTGACCGGAACACAGCAGTGCACCCGCTGATTCTTGATGGCAGAAATAGGCAACAGGATGGTTCCTAGGCGTAATTGAGTTATACTTAAATTTACTCAAGTCGCATTAACTGATAATAACTTTAGAAACTTTAATAGGTACCATCCTCTTACCTGTCGCCAAATAGTAGTACCTGCACTGCCGTGTTCTGATCTGGAAGGTATCAGCATAATTATAAACAGCCTGTATAATTATAATCTTTGCGGTATTCCATCTTTGTCTTCAGAGGTGACAACGCATCTGTGCCTTCTTTGTTTAAAGTTGGTTACAGGTGTTCATGAGCTGCAGTAGCCATTTACCATCATGTGGAATGTAAGTTCGTCTGTCACTTCAGTTTTATAAAAAAACTGATTACTAAAAGAAAAAGATATAAAAACACATAAACCTATCAAAATATTGCTACTTACAGGAAATACAAAGAAAATACATCACATTTATTCTAGGGTCTTTCTTTTTTTAAAGAGTTCCCTCCAGTTTATTGCTTTTCCCGTCAGTCGATCTGTAAATAATCTGGCCCTCCTTGGCTTCTCTCCATTGTTCAGATTTTGTCTTTTAATTATCTACGGCATACAACTCTTTGATTTTTGTATAATGTTATGTCGGTAAAATATGATGAATTTACTAAACGCATCTCAGTGACATATAAAACGTAAATATCAAGTATAAAAAAAGTTTATTTTTGTTTCGAAGTATAAATAGGTATAACCTAAATAAAGTGTCAATATGTCACTTTCCACAAGAATTTCTGAATTCTTAGGTGTGTCGTAAGAGGCGTCAGTGGGAAACTGGCAGGAGATGGGCAGCAGCATCTTCCTGATAACAGCAATATCACAATAAAAAAACTGCGGTTGCCAACCCGCTCTCCAAGCGTGGCAACTATGGCAATATACCCCCCAATGAATAAAGTTACGAAGAGACGGCCCCCAGTCCCCGGCGGCCCCGCTATTCCTGGCTACGGTGGCGACCATGGTAACGGCGGGGCAGGGGTGCTAAGAATCTCCGGTGGAGGTTCGCTTGCCACCTACGACGACTCGACCTGGCAACTTATAACGCACGTACCCTGAGGACTGACGAGAAGATCCTGGAGCTGGAAGAAGAGATAGACAAGTTGCGCTGGAATATTATAGGATTATCTGAGGTCCGAAGAGAGGGGGAGTAAACGGTAATCCTCGAATACCTGGGATAAATAGTCCGACTAGGTAAGTCCAGCTTCGACCGAGAGGTCAATCGACGGATTCAACTCGGTTGGGCAGCGTTCGGGAAATTACGGCACATCTTCTCGTCAGGTATACCTCAAAACTTGAAAACGAGACTGTACAACCAGTGCGTGTTGCCAGTGATGACCTATGGAACTGAGACGTGGTCCTTCACTGCTGGCCGGATGAGGAAGCTCAAGGTCGCTCAGCGAGCTATGGAGAGGGCTATGCTCGGAGTTTCTCTGCGTGATAAACTTATAAATGAGGATATCCGCAGTAGAACCAGAGTGACCGACATAGCCCAACGGATTGGTAAGCTGAAGTGGTAATGGGCCGGCCATATAGCTCGAAGAATCGACAACCGATGGGGAAAAAAGGTTCTCGAGTGGCGGCCTCGTACGGGCGGACGAAGTGTAGGGCGTCCCCCAGTAGATGGAGTGACGACCTGGTAAGACATGCAGGAAATCGATGGATGCAGGTGGCTCGGGACCGTGCTTTGTGGCATTCCTTGGGGGAGGCCTATGTTCAGCAGTGGACTTGTGAAGGGCTGTAAAGATGAAGATGAAGCCATGCTTACGTGGTAGAGCCATGCTGCAGGTATATTAATTGTATAGTTGTAGCACGAATGGGTCGGCTCGACCGGGAAAGGACCACGCTCTCACAGAATAATCATCATCATCATCATCATCATCATAAACGGTATCAGATATCGATAAGTCAATATTGTTAATTACTTGTGTAGATCTTTTATTAGCTATTTAACTACTCTGTTTATACAACTGAAGATCTGCAGACTAAAAATAAATAAATAAAGCTGAAGTAGGACGATCAATAAGTTTACTTTTAAGGTACTCAAAGTGGAATTCTCTTTATTTCACTATTGTCATTTTAATTCTTGCTTTAGTAATATGGTAATTTGTCGAGTAATTTCAAAAAAACTGAACAAACTTCCAAAAACAACTTGCAATACCTAGCAACTGCCGGAACTTCATGAATCTTCTTTTCAACTGGCTTGACACCTTCTGATGAAAGTTCGTATTCAAAAAAGTATATTTGGGAATCTAAAAAGGTTTTAATCTCAATTCAGCTTTAATAAAAAGTTGTAAAATTCTTTTGAACCCTTCATTTTAGAAAAGATGATGGAACAAGAATATCATCTATATATATTATAGATATCAGATTAGATTATATAATATCACGGAATCAAATCTATGTGACTTAAGAATGCTGCTATGGAGTATACTGAGCGTTACCCCTGAAACTTACTATTTGATTATCAGTTATTGCTAATGGAAATTTGTCTTTGCTTTTTTTTTGTATAACGCTGTAAAATCTATACAAAACCGTGATTCAACAGACTTTTTCTTCACTACAGGACTTTATAAAGGACTTGATTAATATGATCGAGACATAAATAATTTTTTAACCTTAACGATTTTAATAAAACTTTTGATTTTAATGGCAAATTCGTTGAAATCGTTACTAAACTTGCACTAGTGTTCAATGCGTTGGAATTAACCTTTAGCATTTTCTTAATTTCTGGTATAGGTCATGTACCACACTAGTGACAATTAATCAAGGGTGTCAGACATTGATTATAAGCTTGCTCCTTATCACTCCAATTAAAACATGTCCTAGTATTATTCCGAGAAAGAACCGTTACTGCGGTTACCCGTGAATACATTGCAATTATTTTTCTTTTAAATGGGTGACTTATGTAAACAGATTGTTTGATATGCCGAGAGGCTAGGTACGATAATGAACAATCAGAATCCCTTCCTGCATGGGAGTGCTTGCACTCCGTTCTTAATTGCTAAATCAGCAATATCTCGTAATATATGACACAATCCACAGTCTTACATCCAGTTGTCTCACAGTGACTTAGGTAAGATTTTTTTTTAAAGAAAATGCTTGATTTAACCTTCAACTGATCCCTAATATAAGTCACGGTCGAGAGTGGTTCATAACTTTTTTGCTAGGTATGTTGTTTTTGTAAAAACCGTATAGATTGAAATTTTAACTTAACTACCTATCAATGCTTAACGATTTATTATTTGGATCAAATTCAGGTATTACATTATTTTAATTGGAATGATACTAGAATTAATACGCAAATGTTTCAGCTCGAAGTTTAGCTATAATTTAACCAAATCATCTGTATTTTTTATTTGTATTTTTGAATCTTGAAATTTTAAATACGGAAGCTTCTTGAGAGTCATCTTTTATAACTAGAAAGTATCATAATACACCGCGACAGCTATTTGCCACTTTGTCCCAAAGTCAGACCTTCCTCATCGGCATTCATTTTGCAAGCAATAAATTCTGATTTGTATTTAATTTTAATTCTTGTAGCATTTGTTAATGTATATCTTAATTTCAAATACTTACAAAGATAATCAAATACCACAAGTTTAAAAAAAACTATATTGGACAGTCGTCCACTCTAAAAACGGAATGGCTTTAGGAATCTGCGGCACGATTTAAGTGATCATTTTAGCTTTAGTTGACAGGCAATGATGCTATTGATTACCATCTAGCTGCTTTTTATGCCGGAAATCTTTAGTTTTCGAGATATCGATAATTATAGTTTTGAGGTTATATCCATTTAAAAATGATACGAAAACGAAATAACAATATAATTATTAGAAAGAGATAGCAATAGAGCATGGTCTGTATCTGTTTTAAAAAATAACACGCAACAACAATATACCTACATGTCTATAAATAAATGTTTTTATAATATTATATTTGGTCGTTTCTTTTGATCAAACCCTATCTACCAGAAGGTATAAATCACAAAACCGAATCTGTCAACCCCGACTTCCACGTGGTCTTTTCGCTCTTACCCCTAGAGTGTATATGAAAACCCGGAAGCGCGGAGGGAAAGCAGCCCTCGCCCGCTGTAACTAAGCACAGGCACTTAGCTCACCTGCGCAGCTTCGGCTGTTTGGTCGCCTTCGGCGACCAGCCTCAGCCGCTAGGGCTCGTACGCTACCCGCGCTTAGTTACAGCGGGCGAGGGGGCTGCACTTGCCGCAGCGCTGGAGCAGAAGCAGAATCAAAATAGTGTTAATTCCCACGGTTTTTTCCCACCCTGAAAACTCCCACATTCCCACCGGGACCCGAATGTGACTTTTTTAAGCGAAAGCGATTTTGCCTTAACATGTAACAAAACTTTAAAAATTCATTAAAAAAGAGGGGTTTCCGGCACTTCCCCCCTTTAGGGAGGTTGCCACCCCTTCCCCCCTCCTCCCCGGCCACTCGGCGAACATATATTCATGCCGCAGATTACTAAAGAAATACCCATACACGATCATTCCAAATGATAATCATAATAAGTAGTCAAGTGGTACGTATAATCATTTACACATTTGTAGTTTACATTAAAATTCTATCATACAATTAGTAAGCATATAAATACTTGAATATTATTAAATACTGTAGATCACCTACCAGATCTATAATAATTCATTTCTTCCAAACGATTTTACCACGATCACAAACATGATAAATTTAATACCATTGATCACCTACATTATCTTTAACAATGCACTTCACCTTCATGAATATATCTTCATTACATACATATTCGTATTTTATACTATGAATCAGTTACATATAATCTTCAGTAATGCGTTTCACTGACATATCATGATCACATACATACGTGATCATATTTTATACTATGACTCAGCGAGCTTCAGTAATGTATTTCACAGACATGAAATACATCATGATCACATACATGATCAAATTGTATACTATGAGTCCGTTACATGCGATCTTCAGTAGTGCATTTCACCTACATGAATTATATCATGATCACATTCATGATCATATTTTATACTATGGATCAGTTACATGTACAATCTTTAGTTATGCATTTCACCTCCATGAAATGTATCATGGTCACAAACATGATCTTATTTTATACTATGAATCAGTTACATGTGCGTCTTCAGCATTGTATTTCACCTACATGAATACATACAAGATCATATTTTATTCTGTAAATCAGTTACACATACGAGCTTCAGTAATGCATTTCACCTACTTGAAATATACCATAATTGCTTAAAAGATCGTATTTTATTTTGTAGATTAGTTACATACGAGCTTCAGTAGTGCATTTCACCTACATGAAATATATCATGATCACATACATGATCCTATTTTATATTATGGATTAGTTGCACACGATCTTCAGTAAAGCATTTCACCTACACGAAATATATTGTGATCATATTTATGATCATCTTTTATACTTAGGGTCAGTTACATGCACGATCTTCAGTTATGTATTTCACATACATGAAATTTATCATGATCACGTACACGGACATTTTAATAGTACCTACTCATATAATTGATTTCTTTAAATAATGTGACCTTTCGTAAATTGTCAAAAACTAATACATGAAAAAATAATAAAACACTCGTCTGAATACAAAAATTGCATCAAAATGAAGGTAGGTCCGTACTCGGTACTTTCACAATGCAGCGCAGTAAATGTTTAGCGCAGTTATGTTAAACTTCCTCTTTTTATAAAAATTGTTGATAACAAATTGTTAATTAAAGGTATTGATTGATACTTTTTATAACTTTTCATGTATACAAATTCAAGTAATAAATAATAGGCACTTACATGATTTCGACTCGTGGCTTCTTGTCACTTCTGAGATTTTAAGATCTCAATTTTATATCGACGACTTAAAGGTAATATAGAAATATAATAACATAAATTCGAGTACCGATTGATTAAGTAGTCCATTCTACTCTAAAGCTCCCAATCACAGAGTACCTTTATATATACTAAAATATATAGAATGAATCTACTCCCTGCAGTTCCGCTCCCCCCCCCCCTCCCCCCTCTCCAACTTGTGACGAACGTTTTGGGATAATATAACTAAACATATTTTTTATTAATATCTTGAATGACTTATTTTTAATCAAATTATGTTTACGGAAATAATTATTTTTAAATCATATACATGATTATATTAATAAATTTTATGTTATGTTCGAAGTGATTAATAGGGCATTATTTATATTGCCCGGGAAATATGAATAATGCCCAATATGAGTAGGCAATGTGATAAATACTATTGAAATAATTAAATTGACCGGGATTTATGAATAAACTCCGTTAGTTATTGGGCACAGTAATAAAAAGATAGGTTAGGTTAGATTTTTTTTGATGTCACATATTTAACACTTAAAAACAATAACAATAAAGTTATTCTTTATAACGCAAAAGAAGAAATACTATGGCTGCTATTTGATAGTGCAAAGTGGTTTTTCCCTTCCTTCACATCTTTGCACTTGTTAATTTCAGATTTGGTACATTATTAACATATTGTCTTAAAAGTGATTAACATGATTCGGTTAGGTTAAGCTAGTTTATATCAAATTGCCCAACAATTACGTAGTTACGTAGTTCATAATGACCAGACAATGTGATAAATAATGAAGTTTAAATCAGTATTAATTACGTAGCCCGCTTCGACTTGATATTGCCTGGACATTAAAAATAGTGCCCTGATCACTTGGTCCATAACTGATATATAATGGATTCTCTTTAATCCGCCAGCAACCTGCAATTATTAGTTGTGATTTATTTGCAGTTTCTTTTGTTTATGTTTAATTTTCGCTATTTAATGCCTCGGCACATGTATTTTCTAACTCAGCTATATAATGTTAGTTACGTAAGCATGTAGTAATCGTCTCTAAGCAATAGTTTTAGTCATTACGGTATATATTTCGAATATGATTTAGACAAGTTTTTAGATTTTTTTGTACATATATTTTTTAAGTACGTACTAATTAACCTTACCACCAAGGGTCGGAAACCGGTAAAATTTTCAAACCGGTTTGGCTTGCAAGTACATGTGAACGAAATATTAAGGTTTCGTTCCAACGTAACCTTAATTTAACCGGTATTTTCAAATAAAGTTCCCATTGTGGTTAGTGTTCATTAACCGTTATTGAACACTATTTTTTCGTTCTTTAGATTTAAGGCAAGGCGGGGATAGGGGAATCCACCGACCCGCGCGCCGCCGCGCCACACACGCCAGTGGCAGCGGCAGATAACTACAAAAATCACGTCGCACAGACAATTATATCAAGCCGATATCAAGCACCGCGGATCGTGATTCAAAAAACCAGTTTATTTTGTTTACAGAACAAAATGAATTCCGGTTTTGTTCTGAACATAACGTTAACACAAAACCGTTATTAACCTTTATTAACCGTTATTTTTCAAACCGGTTCCGAGCCCTGCTTACCACTATCTGTGGAGCACCGTAGAGTTATTTTTTTATCAAAGCACCTAATTATTTTTTAGACACAATTTTCATTTGCGTGTATATTCAACGTTATCGATAAAAGAGGTTATACTCTTATATCGATTACACTGGTTAACTATTGTGTTTTCTAGCTAAGATGGTATTACGTTAATCTTTTTGAGAAAACATATTTTTTTGCTTACTGTATTTTAGGTAAAAGTATATGTTACAGAACATTATTTTACAGCATTTAATTACGATTTCTTGAACAAATTCAACCTACTCTTGAAAATAATAATCATAACTTATTATAGAATAAACCGTTTTTAATAAAACAAAAGATTATTTTGAAATAAATTGGGTAATTTAGATCATAAAGAGTCAGAGGGACAATTTTAAAAATGATAGAAATGTATTTCATTTCTTTTTTTTGTCCCTCTCAATCGTATTTGTCGCAAAAATATAAAATTTACAGACACCAGCAATTTACAATTTTATCATACGTATATAGAGAATAGATAAAAGTTTTGTTTTGTATTATAATATACCTAATTAAAGCATTCGAATTGCATATATTAAATAATACGCTATATTTCGTGTCTCATTGAAATAAGCATCATTCAACAATGAACCATACGAAACCTTAAAAGTATTTTCATGTTATTCTAAGATCATCGCTGAATAAAACCAAAACGGGCCATAAAGACTGCAATAATTGGAAATGTTTGTTGCGGAATAAAATGGGCATTTATATAGAGATATATTACAATGAATTTATAGCAAAAGAACAAATGACAATCCGAATACGTTGAATAAAACTAACATATTATTGGTATGTATATTGTATATTATGCAAACCGAGTGCGTAGTGTTTGCGGGGGTTAGATTGAGGAAAAAAGGCGTCATGGCGAGTCACGTAGCGGGGAATTTAATCATAGTCGATTTTGATTTATGATAACGAGACGTGGTAGCCCAGGGGCTACGCGCTCGCTGTGTAAACACTGTACGCGAGCAACCCGAGTTCGATCCTCGTCGGCACCACTGAAGTTATTTATCGCAATTTTAAGCTCTGATTTACCACGTTATCGGCAATAAATGAAAACATTGGGAGAGAACCTGCATGTCTGAGAAATTAAAAAAATATATATTTCGAAGACACGCAAAGTCCGCCAAAACGCATTGGGGCAGCGCGGTGAACATTTCCTTGCTCTTAAACCCTCTCAGAAATGAGAAGAGGCATATGCCCAGTTGTGCAACGTATATAGGTAACTTTACTTTACCTGTAGCCAAAATCATCATAATCACTATTACAGTCCATCCAAATTCCATTGCTAAACATGGGCCTCCCCCAAGAAATGCCAAAAAGCTTGGTACTGAGCCACTACCTGCATCCATCGACTTCCTGCATCTCTCACTAGGTAGTCAGTTCAGTGGGGGGCCATCCAACACGAGGCGGCCACTCGTGAACCTTTCTTGCCCATTGTTGTCGTCGGTTCTTAAAGTTATATGGCCATTGCCACTTCAGCTTACTAATCCGTTTGGCTATGTCGGTTACTTTGATTCTATTGCGGATATCGTCAGCCACTACTCGAACATACTCGAACATATATTCTCGCAAACAACTCCCACACATCACTTACGCACCCCTTGTACCATATTTCTCACACTCTTCTTACGCTCGCACTGTATGTTCTGTGCGCAGCAAAATTAACCAATACTATTTTGTGAAACCTAGATATATATGTTTATTACAGTATATTGAAAACTACATTTTCATTACTAGCTTTTTCTTAGATATACCTTTAAAAACGTAAGGCAAAAGTAGGGTATATTGCTATATACACGGCTAAGTTTTTGGCTGTGATGCTGCGGGCCTCGAGATCAAATCTCACACGAAATATGTATTTGGCCTACAAATATTTATACCGGGTGTTTGTGAATATGATATTTGTGTATGCAGAACCTCTCCTCGATATAGGAGAAACTACATGTCAGTGGTAGCTTTTTTTTAAGAACAAACAAATTAATAAATTACATATGTTGTTCACGAGTAATAAAATCCTATCACCGCCTAACATCACGTCGTACGGATGGAGGATAAATTAATGATCAATTTCATTATATAAGCAGTACGTAAATTTGATAATGTTAATAAATATTATTCATTAACAAAAACCAAGTTAGTATATTTCTAAGACTATAATTGTAGTTGTCAATTTATTTTTTATTTTTACATCCACTTACCATCAGATGGACTGTCTGCTCGTTTGTCACCCTTATTCTATAAAATAACACCAAAGATTGCTCGACTGTATTTCTTCTTGCTTGTTTGAAATTAATTATTCAAATTTGCTTTTAGGTTTATCATAGATTTTAGATACATACTCGCCTCTTTTTATGAATACCGTACTATGTATTCGGGTTTAGAAGTTTACAATACAAATATAAATCAATGTAATCATTTATATATTTCATATATCTCGTTTTCTGGTCCGAGAGATTGCTGATAGAAGCTACATATACAGGGTTAATTTGCAAATTTGCACAGAATGTTTAGAATAAGTAATATAATGGGATAATTTTAAATAAAAATAGGAGTCTTATTTTTCGTACATAATACAATAATCGCAGTCACCATGAATCTATGAAATTACTTCGTGTTAAGGCAAAAGCCTTAGAAAGTAAATGCTACACTGACTACCTAGCATCCTTTGAGAACTCTATTACTAAGAACCCTAAACACTTCTGGAGTTTTACAAAATCGTGTTCTAAGTCAAACGTTATGCCTAGTACTCTTTTGTATAACAATAAAGTAGTCAAAACTGGCGACAGTATTTGTGAAGCCTTCTCAGAGTACTTCAGTTCTAACTTTTTGTATGTTAACAGTACACAGCTGTGCCGGACGGGCGAAACTCGGGAGTAAGTGTTATCGAAAGTACTCCGCGAGTCGCTCACGTCCTACACCTATAGGTTCCGGAGGATACTTCTACTGTCGTCTTTGTGGGTGCAGCTGGGGTATTGTGGACTGAGGTTAAATCAAAATGCACGAAATAGAATACAATTGGCAAGGCAGTGGCCAGCGGTTCGACTGCTCAACTGCTCGGCGGAAATCTTCTGACTATTGGTTATTGACCATGGTTTTTGAATATGGTTGTTCAACTACGGTTGTTCACTATCAGTTGGTCACTATATTTTTCAAAAGATTTCTTCAGTTGATTGGTAGTTTCAAATATCTATTAGTAGTAGCTGGTTTTATTAACACTGTCTGACTAGCTACTATTAACAACTAAACTAGCTATTTCTATCACTTGTGTAACTGCAAATATCAGTTAATATGTTGTACAACTAGCTATCACTTTTAATATGTAACTGCAAATATCAGTTACCACGTTATGCAACTAGCTATCACTTTCAATTATGTAACTGCAAATATCAGTTACCACTTTCTGCGACTAGCTAACACTTTTAAATACTCGTATGTAACTGCGAATATCAGTTACCACTTTTTTCAACTAACTATCACTTTCAAATATGTAACTGCGAATATCAGTTACTATGTTGCTAGCTATTATTCACTATTCACTATATTCTGCTACTAGTCACTTCAGCTACTACTGGTTACTACCGCTTCTTACTGGTAGCTCTTCACACTACCGCTTGGTCACTGGTAGTTCTTCATACTACAATGTTACTGGGTCCCGAAGCCATAAGGTAGACTCGAGCGTTACTTTAAAGTGAGCCGCTTGCCATTGTCCGTTTTGCCTCTTTATTGCATAACATTTTCACTATACAATTGGCATAAATTACAATATTTTCTATACAAGATCAATTTCTATACTAACATGCTATACATCATTAAATCGGCAATTTAGTCCTTTATGAGTATATCATAAAGGTTACTCAATATTTTAACATTATAAAAAGTTATTAAACAAAATATCCCGAATTTTCACAATATTTAGGTACATTAATTCCTTAATTTCACTATAAAAAGGAAATAAGTTTAATTATGCAAAATATTCTTTCATTTCCTTAATCTATAAACCTTATGCTAATTTAATGTCATATTTATAATTCTTTCAGAACATAAAAAGTATTCCCATCATTTTCGGGATCAACTATTACACAGTTAATTAAAAAACTTCTAGAAAGTTCTAGAATACGATGCGCTCTGATTGGTCGATTTTTTTCTTTATACAATAAAAGTTGTTTATCTTAACTATTATCAAAACGAAGTTTTTCTGGGAAATCCATCAAAACAGCCAGAAGAAAAACTTCTACCTCAGAGCAGAGTACAATCAGGAGTCAAGATGGGAGCATTATAAAAGGAGAAGAATGTGTATTAAAGAGATGGAAAGAGTATTTTGAAAGTTTGTTTGAAATAGAGGAAGTGCAGGTACAGCATCCGGCACCTTCCATGGAAAGTAATATAAATGTTAATGAAAGTGAGATAAGCATGGATGAAATAGTGAAAGCGTTGAAAGTATGAGATTAGGTAAGACTGCAGGGTATGACAAGATTACCGTCCGTCGAGATGCTGAGGGCTGGACAGGGCATAGTGGCTAGTCAGCTGTACCGCCTTTTAAATTTGTGCTGGCGAAATGGGCAAGTACCGGGAGAATGGTGCAAAGCAGAGTATAAGGAAAAGGGTCACGGCAGGACTGCATAAATTACCGCGATATAAGCCTTCTCAGCGTCGTCGGTAAATTGTATGCGAAAGTGTTGATTGAAAGGGTTGTGAATGAAACAGACGTAAAAGTATGGGATGCACAAGCGGGATTTTGAAAGGAATGGGATGTATGGATCAGGTCTTTTCCTTGCGGTGCATAGCCGAAAAGTGTTTGGCTAAAACAAGAATGTCTATTGCGCATTCGTGGATCTAGAAAAGGCCTATGATAGAGTAGTGAGGAATGAATTGTGGTCAGCACTGTCCGTGAACGGTGTGAGCAGTATCCTCATACGAGCATTACAATCTCTTTATAGGGATTCTAGTGCTTGTGTAAGGATAAACAGGGCATACACTGAATGGTTTAATATCGAAAAGGTGTTACACAGGGATGTGTAGCGTCACCGTGGCTGTTTAATCTGTTCATGGACAATTGCTTGACAGATTTAAAAGAGAATGAAAGTGGGTTGAGAATGAATGAGTTACTCGTCAAATGTTTTCTATGCTGATGACCAAGTATTACTTGCGTCTTCGGCCGAGGAGTTGCAGGAGATGGTAACTGCTATGAGTGGAGCTTTTGTTAGAAAGGAATGAAGATGAAAGTGATAAAGAAGACGAAGAAAGTGATGGTGTTTGAAAGAGATGAGGCAGTGACAGACTGCAACATCGTGATTGGAGATGAACAAATTGAACAGGTGAAGGAGTTTGTATCTGGGTTCAAAGTTTACAAGAGATGGAAAGTGTGAGAGTGATATCGAAAGAAGAGTGAATGCAGGAAACATGGTGAATGGAGCTTTGCACTCCTTTATGAGCAGTCGGAAGGTGTCTAACAAGGCTCGTTTGGCTGTGCATTAGGGGTGTTGGTTCCAACACTCTTGTACGGAAGTGAAAGTTGGGTATGGCAGAAGAAACATGAAAGCAGATTAAATGCAGTTAAGATGAGAGCGTTAAGAAGTATGATAGGAGTTAAATTGAGTGACAGAATAAGAAATAGTGAGATAAGGAAACGTTGTGGTCTGAAAGAAGATGTAGTGACAAAATTGAGAAAGGTATGCTGAGATGGTTTGGCCATGTCGAGAGAATGAATGAAGAACGATTGACGAAAAAGTGTATAAGGCGAGTGAGTGTGAATGAAAGTGTTGGAAAGGGTAGGCCTAGGCGGACGTTTCTAGACCAAATCAGGGACGTCTTGAAAAAGCCAGGTCAAGAGTACCTAAACCGAAGAGCATGTATGAAGGAATAATGAAAGTAGACGAAGCGAAACAAGTATGTGAGGATCGTAGCAAGTGGAAAGAAGTGGTCTCTGCCTACCCCACGGAAAGAGGCGTGATTATATGTATGTATGTATTTATTATCAAAACGACATTCTATACTATACTATATTAGGTTTATAAATATGCTGTAAAACTATATTAATACACTTTTCACTTAGTTTTGTCAGTAATTTCACTTTTAATATTGTCTTTAATCACTTCGTTTCTTAACGCTAACAACAACAGCCTACCTCTGATTCTGTCCATGTTGACTATCCACCCTCTATTGCGGATGTCTCCAAAATCTACGTCAGGGAACAAACGGTCCTCAATCTCTTGCTCAAACTTGACCCATGCAAAACTGCTGGCCCAGATCACCTGCCTGCTGTATTTTTAATAAATTGCGCAAGGTCATTGGTAACGCCTGTAACCCTCCTATTTAATAAGTCTCTAGCTGAATGTACTGTTCCTGCTGTCTGAAATCGAAATCGGCCTTCATCACTCCAATACACAAAAAGAGCTCTAGAGTTGAGGTTAATAACTACATGCCTATTTCCATGTTATGCATACTAAGTAAAGTCCTCGAAAAAGTAGTGCATTCTCAAATATATTCAGCTATTAGAAAATCACTTCACGACTCCCAGCACGGTTTCCTCCCCGATAGATCTACTGTCACGAACCTTGTTCTAGTTAATGTCTTCCTTACTGACTCCATGGATAAAGGCTATCAAATTGATGTCATTTACACGGATTACACTATGGCATTCGACCAGATTAACCATAGTCAACTTCTATACAAGCTTGAATATGTTAGCATAAGCGGAGATTTACTTCGCTGGTTTTCTTCGTATATTAAGAACAGAATACATTGTATAGTGGTAAATAATTACATTTCTAGCGGGATCAAGGTCCCTAGCGATGTTTCCCAGGGCTCGTTGCTAGCACCTTTACTCTTTAAGTTAGCTTCATGCGATAAGATAGCTTCAGGCAAGATCGACTGCCCAGATCTACTTTCGAAATTAAATATTAAAACTCCAAAAAATGTTAGACAAAAGGTCCCACTATCGCTACCCACGGCCACAAGCCCCACCCATACAAAATGGCTAAGCGGTTCAAAGCCATGCTTTCATCGCATCCCTGTTTACCTTTAGAATACAGAAATAAAATTTGAAATACAGCAATAATCATCTCAAATCTATATTTTCGCAATAATCAAGCAAAAACAAATAAAAAACTCGTATTGACAACTATCAGCATAGGCTTTTTATTGAGTTTGGTAAGGGTTTTGGAAAGTCTGTAAAGCAAATGCAGAAGCATGTTCCACAACAAGCAGCTATTATTAGGTGGCCAAGTTACAGACAACAACATACAGTAGAATCTCGGATGACGTATTTCAGACAGAACCAGTTTGAAGATGACATCAGAAAACCGTTGGATTGGGAGCAGAAAACACACGATGTTGAGGAGTTGCTAAGAGAAAATAAAGACTATTTCATGCACCATATTTCTGTTTCTCTATTTTTTTATCTTCCAAGATGAGAATATCACTTATTAACTGTTAAATGTAACTTCAAAGAGCGTAATGAGCATCTCAGCTTCCAAAAGAATTACTCGCGGATTATTTTGATATTCTTCATCCAACTATTGAAAAAAATCCAATGGTTTACAAACACACACTTTAACTGTTCTCACTAACAGTAACTTAACGCAGCGTCATAAGGATCCCGGACATGCATCCCGGATGCGTAAAAAAACTCTGGCCATCGATGCGACTTGAGTGTTCAAGGTTCTGGTTGGCAAAAGATGAGAAACCGCCATATGTCGCAGCGTTTGAATGATCACGAATGGCAGAGGATGGTGCTCATGATACTATATTACGAAGGAATTTCGTTTTATCGGCTCCTTGAGGAAGGTAAAGTAATGACCGGCTGGGTGTATCTTTCCATACTGCATAAAGAAATCAATAAATGGCTTAACAAAAATTTTGTCCTCAACTTGTACTTCTTCAAGACAACGAACAATCGCACAAAGCTAATGTAATTACAGATTTTTTCAAAGAATATAATTCTTAATTTTTTACTTATTTTCCCCTTAAATCGCCAGAAGATTTTAATCCCCAGGGAGTGGCTGCTTGGTGAATTGAAGAGATCGTTGCGAGAAAACACTTTTGATAATTGGAAACATAATTTGCGCAGTAGAGAACATTATCGATGGTACTTAAGAAAATCTGAAATACAAAAGTGTTCGTAATTTTCCAGTGTCGGCAGAAAATAATTGATAGCGAAGCAATTATGCGTAAGTTTATATAATGTAACAAAGGATTTCTTTCTTCTATTAATAAATAAGTATTATATCTCGTATAAAATTACGTAAAATATCTTTTAATTGAAGTACCTACTACCTACTTATTATATTTTACAAGTACGCATCAGTTATGTTTTTGACTCTTCTTCATTATCTGCCAGCCTCAACAGAGGTTTTTCTCGCTATAAGGAGGCTTTGCCATATTTGAAGGTAAGCAACGCTGTTAATGTTTAATATTGAATTGTGCGCCAAATTATGTGGTAGTTTATGAAATCCCTTTGATGAACTATCGATATTAAGTTAACAGGCTGTCTGCTTGAGGTTAACATTATTAAATGCTTGCTGGTATATTTTGTTTGCATTCTACGCATATATAAGTATATTGTACATACTTATATATTTATATTTTGACATATTAATGTTTGGTATTTTGTATAGTATTTGGGAAAACAAACAATGTGCTTCATTTTAATGTAGGCTATCTTAGAATATAATAAAATATGACGACTTTTAATTAATTTTATACTTTTCAATTTAAAACTTGATTGAATGATTCGATTGAACTTCTATGGATATAATGACGTAAGGTTAACGTGATCAGCCTCTATATATTCTGCTACAAGGCAGACCACTTCCCAGGATTTACTAATTGCCCCCATTTTGATAGTTGACATTCATTCATTCATTACAGCTTATCAAAGTCCACTACTGAATCTAGGCCTCTCCAGAGAGGAGAGATATTTGCTTAGTTGCCACGCTGGGCAGGTCAGCAACCGCACTTTTTTATTTTCTAGTTGCTATTAGGAAGACGCTGCCCACCTCCTGGTTTGCTTCTCCGATGTCTCTTACGACACCCACGGGATTATGGGGTAGTGGATATTACACCGCCACTACACACGGTCAATATCTAATATATTTTAGGTCAGTCATTGTCATATAAATAATCAAAGCAATACTATATTACTGAAGATCTTCTGCTACCATAGATTGCATAAACTTGGTATTCTACAAGGCGATTGATTTTTAGTGTTTACAGAAACAGAAACAGAAACAGAAACTTTTTATTCAATATAGATTATAAATAATACTTATTGAAAGTCACTCTTTGTCTAATTACCACTGGTTCGCAAAAACCTCTGTCCTGGGAAGAACCAGCAAGAAACCCAGCGGGACTTTTTTAAATAACAGCTTACAATCATGTATGTTACACAATTAACCACACAAAACAAATTAGAAACAGCCTGGCAGCGAACACCTCATTCCCAGGGTTATTATCATCCATAAATTCCTTAACATTATAATAACCCTTTTTATACAAACTATGTTTAATAAAGTTTTTGAATTTTGAGCAGGTCGAATTTTGTATATTTTCTGGGATTTTGTTGTAAAAGCGTATACATCGCCCCAAGAATGAATTACTGACTCGGTGGAGTCGAGTAACTGGTACTACTAGCTTGTGTTTGTTCCTAGTATTTACAGAATGAATATCACTTATTTTTGTATAACTACTTTTATTTTTGTGTACGTACATTACATTTTCATAAATGTATTGAGAGGCCAAAGTTAATATATTAATTTCCTTAAATTTTTGTCTGAGCGACTCTTTAGGTTTTAAATCATAGATTGCTCTTATGGCCCTCTTCTGTAAAACAAATATAATTTCAGTGTCAGTTGCGTGTCCCCATAGCAAAATACTATACGACATTATGCTATGGAAATAGCTAAAGTAAACAAGTCTAGCTGTTTCCACACTGGTAAGACTAAAGAGTAAGTTAGTCGACTAAAGAGTAAGGTGATATATTTGACGGCTCCGTGGCGTAGTGGCTTGGCAACGAGTTGCAGCGCTAAGGGCCGCGGGTTCGAATCTCGCACGGAACACGTATTTGTATGGCCTACTAGTAATTGTTCCGGGTCTGGATGTTTGTCCTTGTGAAATTTATGTTTGTCAACTGCCCCCACGATACAGGAGAAAATCCTAGTGTGGAGGTAACGTTTCAAAAATGAAAAAAAAGAATAATAAAAAAAATATCTTATGTCAATATAACCATTTCTTATTCAAATCTGCTACTTTATATTCTACATAATATACATTTTGCCGTGTGGTGACGGTGGAAGAGAAATCATCGTCTAATTTAGTCCCATGGGTGTTTATTGCTTACGATAGATGACGGATATAACTATCTCGCTTATCTTCAGATTTTTTTAATATTCAGTAATAAAGAAATATTTTTGCACTACGATCGTTAATCTGCCTGCCAAGAGTGACGTATACGGCAAACCATCCTTGCAACGGGAGAGGCCCATGTCTAGCAGTGGACTTTTATGAACTAATGAGGAGATACTTTTTTTTATTATAACTGTATGTAGCACATATGATCCATGGTGATCGAAATAAAATATTTTTATTTTTATCTGTTTAATACCTTCGGTTCAGATAAACCTATTTAAAAAAATAAAAATTGCAAATATACGCAGGCTTTTAAGTAATACTTGCGGTTATTTAGAATAGGCTTTACAATACCGGCCCGTTTCAAACTTATTGTACTCTTTGTTCTTTGTAAAACGAAACGGTGCAATGTTTCTGGAACTAAAACAAAAGAAAACAAAACTTTCCTTTCTCAGAGAGCGATGCCTTGTAATAAATGCTGCATAATTGAACATAACATCTGTAAGTCACAATTACTTAGTAAAAACATAATTGGATCTAAATCAAAGTCAGCCACAGAAATTAAGGTTACACTGTAATTTATTTTCGCTTACAAAATAAAAGCTGCACTATTCATTACTTTAGATTCAAAAAATTATTAGAACATTTTTTTTATTTAATAATTTTGAGCAATTGTCTCTGGGTTATTGTGGTGAAGATTGACGTAGTGGTTGTGCTTTCGAGGGAAAGAGTGATGATATTCAAACTAGGTACATACAGATTTTGTATGGATCATATTTTCGTAAGTAGTACTTCGCTAGAAGTCCTATATGAAAATAAAATATGAGGCGTAATAGGGAATATGTCAACCGTACTGTATGTTAGGACTGCAGTGCAACTGTGTAACTCTGCTGGGAATCGTATTTGGCTTGGCTTTGACGTTTGACGTCTAGTTCCGCTGCACTGTGTAAAAATTTATTCGAATCGATTATCAGCCAATGTCCTATATCTCTGTCTCATATGTTATTTTAGGTTAACAAATCTTATCATAATGATAAAACATAACTCAGCTGTGGAGCGATTCCCACCGACAAACAATTCCCACCATAGTAACACCATCGCAATGCTGATCGATAGGTAATTATATATAGGCGGTAATTTATCCAAAATGCAGAATTCAAATTTTACGACCGATGCTGGAGACGTCACTGTTTAGTTGATTTTGTTGTTAGCCAGGAGGCTCTTACATCTTCATCGGATGCAGCATTGGCTGTGCGACAGCATTTTGCTCTCCTACTCATCTGACCAGCTTGGGAATTTAGGCCAATGTATGTTAAGTGGTGCAGTCCAACAGTGGACCTAAAGGTTGTTAATTTGATGCAGGACGTAGCAAATAACCTTCGTTTCTCATCTTATATATTCCGCATAGAAGCTCCATAGTCATCATAATCAACATTACAGCCCTTCTCAAGTTCACTGCTTAATCTAGGGCTTCTTATTTTGTTTCTAGGGCTTCTGTATTTTGATTCTTAATCGAGAATAGATGTAGATGTCAATGGGCCACAGCGTCCACTTACCATAAGGTGAACTGTGGTAAACTGAACTGATTTCAGAGTTAATCCCAGCTACTTTTACTTTTAAATTATTGTTTTTTTGTCCGATCCATGCAGAATCAACTTATAGTATCTCGAAGCCTCGGGTATGCTGGGATTGGAATTTAAGTTTTTGATTATAGAACTTCAAGCAGATGATATATAGAATAGCACACAGCTATCTTATCTCTATTGAAACTATGATTACTTTTTAAATTTCAATAGCTTTACAAATCATCATTAGTAAGAATCGGTATTGCTTTGTGTGGATTTGAATCTGATGTAATGACGGGGGCGATCCTCAAAATGTTCACAGAATGGAGACTTCTCCAGAGTGTCGGTGCTTGACGTCAGCACTGTCAAATTATGTCCATAAATGAGGGTTTTTATTGATATTTTTTTATTCTATGTAAGAGAAATTCACAAAATAAAACTACATTTACCATTTAAAATATAAACGTCGGAAATATAAATAAGTAAAAAATAGGTTTGTATTCACTTTCCGCGCGAAGCCTACATGACAGTGTTCACTCGTTTGAACTTACATGAGACTCTCGTAGAAGTGTTTTACAAGGGTCTCTCATGTAACTTGCCTCGTGTAAGATTTGGTAATTTTATTAAAGTGATTTGCATTGCGTTTTAATTTTAATTGGTAGATTTTTTATACGTGTCAGTTACAGCCTATATACGTCACACAGCCGGGCACAAGCTTTCTTTCATTACAAGGAAGAATCCGCCATGGAAGTTCACATGTCCTCGTAATATTTTTTATTTTTCATACACACAGGATTTCTCCTGATGTTTCCAAGTGTTAAACTACAATTTGACGGCCAATTAACAGTTTCATAGTTGCCGACGGAAATCGCACCCAGTATGCTTATGAAGTGCCGTGGTTAGCCGTGTAGTGGCGGTTAAGAATATCCACTACCCCATATCTTCCTGTGGGTGTCGTAAGAGGCGACAATGGGAAACAGGCAGGAAATGGGCCGCAGCATCTTCCTGATAACAGCAATATTAAAATAAAATAACTTCGGTTGCCGACATGCTCGCCAAGCGTAGCAACTATGGCAAATATCCCCCCATGATGAAAGTTACGCCCCCAGTCCCCGGCGGCCCCGCTATTCCTGGCTACGGTGGCGACCATGGTAACGGCGGGGCAGGGGGTGCTAAGAATCTCCGGTGGAGGTTCGGTTGCCACCTAAGACGACTCGACCTGGCAACATACAACGCACGCACCCTGAGGACAGACGAGAAGATCCTGGAGCTGGAAGAAGAGATAGACAAGCTACGCTGGCATATTATAGGATTATCCGAGATCCGAAGAGAGGGTAAAGACACGGTAATCCTCGAATCCGGCAACTTGTTCTATCACCGGGAGGGCGACCATCTGTCTCAAGGAGGTGTCGGATTTATCGTCCACAAGTCTCTCGTTAACAACGTTGTAATGATTGTGAGTGTGTCGACGAGGGTTGCGTACCTTATACTCAGAATCACCAAATGGTATGCGTTGAAGGTCATACAGGCTTACGCACCAACCTCGGCACATCCCGATGAGGAGGTGGAGGAAATGTATGAGATATCTCTAAAGTCATGCATTCCTCAAAACCTACTATACGGTGTTAATGGGAGACTTCAATGCAAAACTAGGCACAAGAGAGAACGGTGAGCTGAAGGTAGGGAAATTTGGAATAGGGCAAGGGAACCCAAGGTGCCAGCAGCTGGCCAACTTCATGGAGAAAGAGGGACTCTTTATGATAAACTCTTTCTTCCAGAAGCAGCCCCACAGGAAGTGGACCTGGTCGAGCCCCGACGGTTCAATAAAAAATGAGATTGACTTCATTATGACGACTAGACGCCAACAGTTCAGTGATGTCTCAGTGATCGCGAGGGTGAAAACTGGTAGCGATCACCGAATGGTTAGAGGCACACTGAACCTAAACGTTAAGTTGGAGAGGTCTCGTCTAATGAAGTCAACGCTCCGTCCCCTTCGTGCTCTAATCCAAAGTCCCGAAACCTTTCAGCTCGAGTTACAAAACCGTTTTCAGTGCCTAGAAGACTGCAATGAAGTGAACTATATAAATGATAAGCTCGTGGAAACTGTCAATGCGGTTGGAGTTAAGTTTTGCAAGAGCCGCCGCAGAAGAACACAAAAACTCTCCGATCACACTCTTAATCTCATGGCTGTTAGACGGGAAATGAAGCTGCAGTCTTCAACAGATTTGACAGCATACAGGCAACTGAACAGACAGATCTCTCCAGCACCTTAAAAACGGCAAGGCCCCGGGTGAGGATGGAATTAAAGCGGGGCTTCTGAAAGCGGGTGGAAAACCGGTACTTAAGATCCTTCAGAAGCTCTTTAATTCCGTCCTCCATGGTGGCACTACTCCAGAGGCGTGGAGCAGAAGTGCGGTAGTCTTGTTCTTCAAGAAAGGCGACAACGCTCTCTTGAAGAACTACAGACCGATTTCCCTTCTAAGCCGCGTCTACGTGTTGTTTTCGAGTTCCAACCTCCGTACAAGCCGGTTTCCGAAGAGGCTTTAGTACCATAGACCACATACACAAACTTCGGCAAATTGCACAGAAGACAGACGAGTACAATCTGCCACTTTGCCTTGCGTATGTGGACTATGAGAAAGCCTTTGGACAAAACAAAGATCATGTTTAATGTCCATGTCACACCTATGCCAGTAGTTATTGGGAGCACTAAGCTCGAAGTTGTTGACGAATATGTTTTTGGGACAAATAGTCCGACTAGGTAAGTCCAACATCGACCGAGAAGTCAATCGACGGATTCAACTCGGCTGGGCAGCGTTCGGGACTAGATTGTACAACCAGTGCGTGTTGCCAGTGATGACTTATGGATCTGAGACGTGGTCCTTCACTGCTGGCCGTATGAGGATGCTCAAGGTTGCTCAGCGAGCTATGTAGAGGGCTATGCTCGGGGTTTCTCTGCGTGATAAACTTAGAAATGAGGATATCCGCAGTAGAACCAGAGTAACCGACATAGCCCAACGGATTAGTAAGCTGAAGTGGCAATGGGCCGGCCATATAGCTCGAAGAACCGACAACCGATGGGGAAAAAGGTTCTCGAGTGGCAGCCTCGTACCGGTAGGTGAAGTGTAGGCGACCCCCCACTAGATGGAGTGACGACCTGGTAAGACATGCAGGAAGTCGATGGATGCAGGTGGCTCAGGACCGTGCTTTGTGGCATTCCTTGGGGGAGGCCTATGTTCAGCAGTGGACTTGTGAAGGGCTGTAATGATGATGATGATGATGATGCTTACGAAATTTTAAGGTGAGCGCTACAGCTCTTTAAACACATGATTAATTTAAATTGCCTAGTAATGCTTAGATATAACTAAAATATTTTTTGATATTTTATTACGATTCGATTCGTAACAGTCATGAATGAAAAAAAAAACATATTTGAAATAAAATGTTTCGAATTTAAAGAAATTCTAATTTCATTAATACGTGACCTTAAAACATAAAATTCTAGGCAAATAACAATCAATTTAAGTACTTAAATTTAATGAATAATGAAAAACAATCAGTCACAACAATGGAGTTGAATAAATGATGGAAAATGATCCTGTCAAGTCTCACTGCGGAATATGCAGTTAAAGATTTTTTATTACTATAATTCTTTGCTTTAGGGGGTTTTGTTTTTCAGAAAAAAATATCATAAAATACATAAAAAATAAATACAAATCACAAGGGGCAAAAATAACTTATTAGAGTACAACCGTCGGCACGCACAGCAGCAATGTTTTATCAGTAATAGTACTTCAGTAAGTCCCTCTCGGCTGTTTCAACACGCGACCCGAGTATGAATCTATTCATATTATGTTTCATGCTTATAATAAAATTCTAAAAGCGAAGAATTTTTGTGCTTCATAAAATAAAAATTAATATAAAATATTTTTTATAAAATAAAAATTAATATAAAAATAATTTTTATTTTTAACGATAATATTTAATGTCGACGTTAGAAGATGCAGAACTTGACATTATAATATGTCAAGTTCTGCGGTTGTCGACGATAAATTAATTTTATTGAATCCTATGCAGCCTCGCACGCTTCGTAAGCGACGGGAGGTTTTCAGTAAACAAGTCAAGTGCGGCGTGTACGGCTTGCTGATAAGTGTGCAATCTATTAACGGTTGAACATTTTTACTGAAAATAAAATCAAGGAAATGTACCATAGATATCTAATTATATAAATGTATGGATAGACAAATAAATCTTAAAAAAGCAAATAATAAAGAATTTAACTTAAATCAGTCGGTTCTAAAATTGAGTTTTAAGTGTCAAAGTTTTAATAGGTGCAAAAATAGAGATCTCTTGAAATTAAATATTTGCTGTAACACAGACAAGACTTTATTTTAACAAGACAGAAAAACAGTAGGTACTAACATCCAAAAAGCTACAAAAGCAAATGGTAAATCAAAAAAGAATCCGTCTATATTTCTAAATATGGATACAACATAAACACCCAAAATTCCTGGAAAGCTGTTAATATAAATGGTTGAAAAATTTGGTAATTCGGTGTAATAATCTTGGATTTTTAAAATTAAATAAAAAACAATTCGTATTTTCTTTATTTTAAAACCAACAGGATCCTTCAATAGACTACGAACTGGGAATTAGAAGCTTATCAACGAAAAGCAAAAAAAAAATCAATACTGCGGGATTTTAAAAAGTACTCCATCAATATTATTTTTATATCTTCAATTGGTGCGGCATTATTGAAAGTGATTTATTTGTAATATTTACTATAAATAATAAAAATACTTGTACAAAATTGATTCTTATTTAAAAACGACAAAAGTGCTTTCGTTGTTTATTTTTTACAATATTTTATATTTATATTTTATTCGTATTTCTACCTACGCAACCGCTTTAATTGAGGAAAGGAAGTATTACGGTTGTAGATTTTTGATTGTGGATGTCGGATTATTTTAGGATTAGGAGTTATTCATAAACTATTTTAATTTCAATATTATTATCTTAGGTAATAGTAATAGGTATATATTGTATTTTATTGTGTGTTAGTTTCTCTTTAGTATTAGGGTTGTAGATTTTTGGATTATTTTAGGATTAGGAGTTATTCTTATACTATAATTATTATATTATTATTGTGTGGTAGTTTCTCTTTACTAATATGGCTGCAGAAATTTGAATTGAACATGAACTGTTCAATATTGACTATTATTAACATAAGATAAAAATAAAAACTGTTTTGTTTAACGTGTTCTCAACATGACCTAAATAAAAAATAAGCCTCTTCATTTGATTTAAGTTTACATAATGAAATCTCTGCAATGTACACGCGTTAATAGCGATTTAGAATCGTCTTTATGTTATTTTTCAATGCTTCTTTGATTTTTTCAATCTTTAATCACTATGATTCATATTTCTTACTTCACACAATCCTTGTGTTTTGCGCATGTTCAATTTTAATAAAATGATTTTGTTTATTGCGCAATAATTTCATTTTAGTAGATTCAAGGGGTTGAAAAAATTAAAAAGTACTACAACGTTGCCTTAAACAAGCAAATAATGTTATTAGTAAATACGCAATATAGCAGTCGAAATAATACTGACATATTTATGAACCCATTTGCAGTAATGTTAACATTTTTGCGCGTTTTACCTCTTTTGTTCAAAAGCCTGTTTTCTGAATAATACTAGTTAATACTAAAACAATTTTCTCGGTATTTGAAATATTTATCTAAATAAAATGGAATGCATAAAATTCCCATTAGGAAGTTGTTGTAATAGATTCTATATTTGAAAGTTCAAATTTCAAGTTTTTGAGGTCTCTAGAGTAGAGGAGTTCGATTGCACGGATTATAAAAGGATGTCTGTGATTTTAAAAGGACGTCTCGCCTACTCGAGAACGAATGATGATATCGACTGACTGCGCTTAAAATTAACTAACCTATTTTATTTGACGCTTAATCACCTTAAGAATACCTCTTTAAGGCTATTCGCACACGGGGTCGTATCGAAAGCGTATCGTAATACGCGCGTAGGACGAGAGCAATACGAGCGCGTACATATTCAAACAAGTCCGCACACGAAGCGGTGCTGCAGCGAATCGTAGATGTTTATTGTCATTACGATAGTTGTAGTGTACTGGCGTAAAAAAGCAAGCGTAAAAAATTAACTGTTCCTTAACTTCTTTAAAATTTAACTGAATTTTTAAATACAATTTTATCGATTAAATTTTTGATGAAAAACTCTTTTATCGAATGAAAAATTCATTCGATAAAAACTGCGGAATTTATTATCGTTTGCTGAAAGTTCACGTGCAGCAACAAACAATCTTTTCTTGTGATTATTTGTAATGTTTTCTACTTCTTACATAATCAAACAATAAAAAATCCTCTTCGTCTGAAGAGAAAGTAAGATAGTCTATAAATTCACCCAACACATCTGGTACCATTGACGTCATGAGTTCAAGTGAGATCTTACAAAACAATACGTCTACTCGACGATTCGTTTGTAGAACACTGCAGGTCTCGTACGCGTTGCGTCATAACGATACGCTTACGATACGACTACGCTTACGACTCGTGTGCAAAGAGCCTTAGTTTTCAATGAAATCTATTCAGTAGTTTTTTAAACAGAAAAAATGTAACGTACCATGAGGGTCGGTCAAATTCCAACCACGCCCATTTTTATTACTTTATTTTGTGAAAGCAATTTTTTGGGTGATATCATACGAACAATATCCAGTGAACTCTAAAAGCTATAACATCAATCACAATAGAACATTAAATTACCGAAGCTTTTATCTTTGAGGGCTTTCAATTCATTCGTACATTTGTCTTATACCTACCTAGATGTTTCTGCGTATAATCCTTTATTGGTTGCGGGTCCACTGGACTTACGTTCAATCTTTAAATGTGTGTGCAAATCGTCATGGGTCGAAAAAATTTTTAAATTTTAATTAATGGTGTAATCTAACATACCTAACAATTTTATTTGATAACTTTTATTTACTATGTACCTAACTTATGTTAGAAACTGGCCTATAAATTATAACAAATATTGTAATGCCCGAAAAGGGTGGTTAAATTGTAAGACACGTTATATTATAAATTAACACCAAATGTTGAATTTATGAGTATAAATAAGTGCAAATTAAAGATTAAAATGTATGTGAGGATAAATGATTTAGTTGGAGATTACGTTTCGTATTTTTTAAAAAGTGATTTTAAATTTTAATAAGTATACTAGTATACTGTAGCATACTTTAATTATTACTAATTCAAATGACATGGCTCAAATGGACCCAAGACTATAGAGGCGTTAGTAATTTTCACGGTTATAGTAAACTTGGTCTTAATTTTCATCATCATCGTCATCAACATCATTATCATCATATAGCCCTTCACAAGTCCACTGCTGAACATAGGCATCGCCCAAGGGATTTCACAAAGCACAGTTCTGAGCAACCTTGCATCCATCGACTTCCTGCTTATAACCGGGTCACCACTCCATCATTATCATCGTCATTTATTTTTATTTTTTATTTTAATACCTTTATTGCGTTCCCATATAAAAATAATACAAAGTGCGGACTTAATGCCTAAAGGCATTCTCTACTAGTCACATCATCGTCGTTGCAGCTCATTAGAAGTCCACTGCTGAATATAGGATTCCCTCAAATTGTGCTACAAAGAACAGTCTTGAGCAAACTAAGAGCACAGCAGTCTGCCTGCATATCTAATTAGGTCACTGTTTCACCTGGAAGGCCTGTCTTCCTCATCGGTTGTTAGTACATCAGGCCATATGCCCGGGCTATT
Source organism: Parnassius orleans (assembly GCA_029286625.1). Classification (NCBI taxonomy): domain Eukaryota; kingdom Metazoa; phylum Arthropoda; class Insecta; order Lepidoptera; family Papilionidae; genus Parnassius; species Parnassius orleans. Next base: position 374,287 of record JAGSMP010000232.1, on the reverse strand, counting down.
GCCACTTTAGATGAACAATCCTTTAAGCTTTTTTTTAAATATACTCTGTGAATCTACATAAATATTAAAAGGGATATTAATTTTTTTAAATTAAGTTAGATTATTTTTATTCATGACAATGAATTTGTGTTGTTGTGCAAGTATACTGTGATATCGAAAGAATAAAAAATTTATAGATGGACTTTAGCTTCAAGTTGAGTACGAATATATTATTTCAGTTCAGACGGACGCTGAAACGATTGTCCCTAGAGACTGGTTACTTAAGATAAAAATCACTAATAATAATACTGCCCGCACTGTTGTTTAGGAATATTCTTTTCCTCGAGGAGGGTTGCGGGGTCGTTAATTTAAAAAAAAACACATTTTCAAACTAGCTCTTATAGGTATAAAACTTGGCCAGAATATCGTTTGAGTGGGTCCCTGGATGGTTAAGATTCACAATTGGACCCGGTAGGTGGCGCTGTTGTCGAGATCCAGAAATCACCCGTGCGAAGCCGGGCGGATATATAAGCAATAAGAAAAGTGCATTATATTAAAATACTAGCTGTCCCCCGCACTTCGCCCGCGTGGAATTTACTACGATTTCATGGGTTTTAATTTTATGCGCGGAACCCTAATTCTTTTTCTAAAATAAAATTATCCTAAGTTACTCCTTATAACATCAGTTATGTGCCAGTGAAAGTCCCGTCAAAATCGGTCCAGCCGTTTCGGAGATTAGCCGGAACAAACAGACAGACAAAAATTAAAAAATTTTTTTGTTATTAGTACCGTATATACTTTCATATGCATTTAGTAAAAAGCTGTTATTTTAACATTACAAACAGACAATTCAATTTTATTTATTTGTAAAGATAGACAAGGAAATTAGACGTTGAGGCGAACAGAATTGTAAGCCTTGCTAAATAATAATTAATCTAAATGAATACACAATTAGGTGGATATAGTTCTGGCTTCTTTTCTTGTTTTTAATTAAACGTTAAAGATAACGTTAACATAATCCAGACAACCCTTAATGCGTTTCGATCCACTTTTCTTGTGCGAGTAGGGTAAAATAAGCCCATACAGGCTTATTCATGTACATTTTAATTCAATTAAAAGCCAATATCAATATTTTCCTGCACAGCCAAGGACGTGATAAATCATTACGTAAAATTGCAATTAACAATTTTACTGGTACCGGTGGGGAACAAACTCGGGTTGCTCGCGTACTATGAAATTTATGGCAACCTCTTAGCGGTAGCTCATACTATCGGAAAACATAAATTACCGCAATATTATGTTTCCTGCATTAGAAAATTTAACGGAGGAGAATTAATTTTTTGTCCTTCCTACAAAGTAAGAGTTAGCAATTCGGAGACTAATCAAATCATTTTTGTGTCCTTCCGACTATCACCGAAATTTTTTCTAATAGTATTTTATTGAGATTAATTGCATGGTACACATTACCCACAGTATAATTATGGATTTATAGACTGTGCATTACCGTTCAATAATAACTTTTATTCAACCATTATAACCATTTAAAATAATTGTAACCATTAAATGCTAACATTAAAAAGTAAAATGTAGTATTTACCGTTGTAAAATATTTAACTGTTATCTCTGTTTGCTATTTAGTGCGACATTCTTTTTTTTTCTTTCTTATTATTTTTTTTTTTTTTTTTTACTTTTTTGACTAGAATATAAGTGAATCTCGTTTTATTGTTTAATTGCGAAGGAAATCACTTATTGTAGCTTCATCTATCTATTTTGTCCACGGATATCTACAGGTGGGGACCTGGTGACATAAGATAGAGGTTTTACCAAGTTCAGGCACCAGTTTTTCACCTAACAATAGTATTGTTTCACATGTAAGCACATAGTTTTTGTTCTTTTCTTAATATTTATTGTTGGTGGAAATAAATAAATAAATAAAATAAATAAATAACCGTTATTGTGTTGCATGGTGCATTTGAACTGTATCACAGAATGTGTTTTATTATCTTTATTAAGTTATTTTAACTATGATTCACATTCTCAATATGCTAAAATCATAGCATTTATACAGCTTCAGTTGTCATTTTGATTATTGATTTAAAATTTTGTGGATTTTTAAAGTACTTATATAATTTGTTAAATTCAAGTTTTTTTATCAATCTGTACGAGCTCAGTCACCAGCGTAGCATCATAATCGTTTCAATCACCATTGCCAGAATTTTAATATATCAAACAATAATTATTTATTATCTAGAAATAAGTGACGACCTGGTAAGTATATGTAGTAAATCGATGGATGCGGGTAGCTTTGGACAATGCTTTGTGGAATTCCTTGGGGGACGCCTATGTTCAGCAGTGGACTTGTGAAGGGCTGTAATGATAATGATCTAGAAATAAGAAGAAAAAGAAAAAAGTAAATCTCACACAGAATATCAGCGTACCATGTATACAAATTACCAATTTCCATCCATACAGGCTATAGAAGTTCACTTCACGTGGTAGACGTGTTTACGTAGTTAACTTTTACGTGATAGAGCCATGCTGCAGCTATATTATGGTTGTAACATGAATGGGTCGGCTCGACCGGGGAAGGATCATGCTCTCACATAATACCAGCGTAAAATAGCAGCTTAGTGTTGCTGTGTTTCGTATGTAGAGTGTAGAGAACCGGAGACCCTTTTTACTGGAAACGAGGCATTCCATCTTAGTGACAATCTTAGCACAGTTTGATCCTTAATTAGAGACAAATGTAGATGTCTATGGCCCACAGCATCCACTTACCATCAGGTGGACTGTGTGCTCGTTAGTCAGCCTTATTCTATAAAAATATTAGTTATAACAACACAATACAAAAATCTTATTAATATTAGGCTGCAGCAACGAAACGGTCACCGACTCGACATAAGCTTACAGCAAATTTCCACATTACTGTTATTCTGTCGGTAGCTTGGTTTAAAAAATATTTAGTCATATATTGCAAGTTACACTTTCATTCTTGTAGTAGGGTCACGCTGTAGCTGTATTATGGTTGCGTGCTCCGTTGGTGTAGTGGTCGTAAGAGCGACTGCTAATCATGTGATCCCGAGTTCAATTCCCGGTTCGTGCCAAAAATCTAATATTGGGTTTTCTTTCGAGAAATCCTTAGTAGCAGCCCAAAGTCAGAAAGTTGGTATTTCAACCACATACCTCCGAAAACTGAATATTAAACTCTGGAAATTGATCATCGCAGATCGTACCAGACGTCTCGCACCTTTGACACTGCTGCCAGTATGTTTAATGACTACATTTATGTTTACACTAAAATACTTATACCAAATTAAAATTCTGATATCATTAATGGAAAACGTTTATCTAAATCTCACAGGGGAAGTCAACGTCCGGGTTATATACACATATGATTACGCTCACCACTGTTTAAATTCTGCTCGGATATTATTAAAAATAATACGTCGGAATCAAGTAATATAGATTTTCTATCCCTTAATTTATTCTCGGCATAAGGACACGACTTATAGGGTTATTCGTTTTCAAAAATTAATTTTGAAGCTTTAAACTTATTTCACCGAGAAAGATATTTGATAAACATTTTAAAACTTCCGATAATCGCTTCTAAAAGTAATTTCATTAATATCGACTGCATAAAAGCTTTGAAATAAAGCTTTTATGCAGTGTAGGGTGGGGTGGCTCCGTTGGTCTAGTGGTCGTAAGAGCGACTGCTGATTATGTGGTCCCGAGTTCGATTCTTGGTTCGTGCCAAAATCTGTTATTGGGTTTTTCTGTCAAGAAATTCTTAGTAGCAGCCCAAAGTCGGAAAGTTGGTATTTCAACCACATGTCTGAAAACTCAATAATAAACTCTGGACATTGATGATCGCAGTACCAGACATCTCGCACCTTTCACACTGCTGCCCGTCGCTAGTTTGGGTATTTTATGTCTAATGACTATATTTATGTCTACACAAATATACTCATACGAAATTAAAATCCTGATTTCATTAATGAAAACGTTTCCCTAAATCACACAGGGGGAAGTCAACGTCCGGGTTATATACACCGATGATTCCGTTCACCACTGATTAAATTTTGCTCGGATATTATTAAAAAAAATATAGATTTTCTATTCCTTAATTTATTTGGTATGAGGGCACGACTTATAGGATTATTCGTTTTCGAACATTAATTTTGAAGCTTTAAACTTATTTCACCAAGAAAGATATTTGATCAACATTTAAAAACTTTCGATAACCGCTTCTAAAGTAATTTCTTTAATATCGACTGCATAAAAGCTTTGAAAGAAAGCTGAAAGGGATGTTTTTAAATTGTCTATAATTTTAACATCACTGCTAAACATTAAAAAATCTAAACTGTCAAACCAAGGTTACAAAATGCTATTTTCAACGTACCGCAAAATCTTGAGATACCATTATCTTCAAGCACTCGTACCCGAACCCTTCAGTTTGCATCAACTGCAAAAAGATCGTATTAGGAAACTGAAAGAAAGACGAGCTAGAGAAGCGCTTAAGATTCTCAGACAAGACTCTCAGCTTAAGTTTTATTCATGCATATTTTTAACCCCCTACGAAAACATAGGGGTGTTATAAGTTTATAGTGTGCATCTGTGTGTCTGTGTGCCTGCATGTGGCATCATAGCTCCTGAACGGATGACCCGATTTTGATTAAGTTTTTTACGTTTCAAATGTGTATTAAGCCAGCTGTTCTAACTATGTTTCAAGAAAATCTGTTCAACCGTTTGAAGATGATCAGTTCTTTTTGTTTCGGTTTTTTTAATTTTAATTTAATTTATAATGTTATCTATTATGTGATATATTTTTTTACGTTCTGATTATGGATAAAAACTTACGAACTGAACGTACGTAATATTTGTAAAAGATATATTTTTAAGTCATAATTTCATAGTGTTAGGTATATTTCTTAGTTTCTATAATATATGTAATGAAAGATATGCTTTCACCGGACTCTTGTTTTTATAGTTTATTGAATAACATTTTCAAAGTAAACACTTTTTATTATGTCTGTATTACGTAATAGAACAACGATTGCGATGGGCTCACACTTATAGTATGAGTGTAATGCTCTACTTGACTACTTAGATCACGGCAAAAATTCTGAATATTTTCCAGCACACCATTATATGACTCAGCAAAGCTCATTATATTAATTATTTAAACCGTTTTGTTCACGTAAATTTATATAATGTACCTGTATCATTGTTATAATTTACATTGATACTATTCTCGTATTTGTATATAACTTTTTATGAAGCAGACATTCATTTATATAAAATGTTTTCAATGTAATTTTGATTTATACGTGGGCGACTTTGAATAGAAGGTTCTGAGATGACTGACGACCCTTTTAGTCCCGCAAAATTCCCGCTTTTAACGGCCTCCTCAATGTTTTATTATGGAGTTTTAATGGAGATCTTGCTATAGCATTTCATTTAACGTGTTGCCTATATCTTTCACCTACGGTTGGTTTTCAAATACGTGACATCGTTGTATAGTATAAAGAATTTTTCGTATTTCGCGTTTTCATGTATAGTGTAAAGTATTTCGATAGCTTTCATTCTAAAAAAATAAGCGATGGTTTCAGTGCTTTGCAGAAAGTCTGCCTCCGCGAAAGTCCCATATATAACACTACATTTATAGCATAAAATAGCTCTTTTTGAGTAGAATGGAACTAATAGTTAAATTTTGAAGGTAGCCCGGTTTAACTATGACGTCAGGACGTTATACCTTTTTAGTTCTATTCGTAATATTCGTAAGTTTTTTCGTTAATTAAAAATAAATTATTCATTTATCCACTAACTTAATTTCCTGTAGGGCTGCAGGTTTGAATCGAAAATTGCGGGTTAGAAACAGCACGAGGGATGCCCAGCAAGCCAACAACAAGACAGAAACAAAACCTATAGTTAAGGCTAACTAACAACGGCCATGCTACCGTAGCACGCGGTCTTAGAGTTTATACCAGAAATGACATCAGGAAATCTTAAAAAGCCAGCAACAAAATAAACACATGAAATCAACTGGACCTGACAGCCGGTAGCTATGTCCAAGCTACGTCATTTCTGACCACTAACAAATTCTAAGACTACATCTTGCCTATAAAATCCGTGTACACGGTAGCATGGAGACTGGTAGTTAGCTGATTACAAAGTCCAGCTATTTCTTGGTTTTCCTTACACTTTTGTCCAGTAAGAAATTAATCCATTTTTTGAATAAATTATCATTGATTTCATTAAGGTATTATTCATATATATTATTCATCATTCATCATTACAGTCAATCGTACAAGTCCACTGCTGAACATAGGCCTCCCCCAAGGACCGTGCTTTGTGGCATTCCTTGGGGGAGGCCTATATATTATTACCAGCTTGATATAAAGTAAGAAGTAAATTTTATTTATAGAACTAGTTTGAGTTTCAAAATCTTTTCGTTTATTTAGCAACTATTTAGCAAACTTCCCATTTCATTGGTTTGTGCAAATTTTAATTAAGCTAGCAATAGAGGTTATAACAGAGAGAATATAACAATCTTCGTCGAAGTAAATAAAAATTACTTAATTTCCTACGTAAAATGAGGGATGTAAAAATATTAGATTCCTACGTAAAATGAGGGATGTAAAAATATTAAAGCGGTTAGAACGATTGAAACGATATTAAGAGAGAATAAAAGGCTTCATTCATCCATTAATTCATAAATAGTGATAAGCCATTTGGACCTAAAAGATTTAAGGTTTTTAAATTACGTTTTACGCACGTCATAAAAATTAAGATTATGAAATTTTTGTTACTGATAATAATTATAAAACAAACCTTATTTTCCAAATTATTATTTATTCATACTAAGCTAAGTGAGCTAAGTGAGCTTAAATGAGTGGTCATCTTCATTACAGCCCTTACAAGTAGCTGTAGTTCTTCTATAAAGGGTTGTCGCCTTTCATGAAGAATAAGACCACGGCATTTCTGCTCTACGTCTCCGGAGTAGTGCCACCATGGAGGGCAGAATTGAAGAGCTTTTGAGGGGCTTTAAGTAGTGGATTTGCACCCGCTTACAGAAGCTCTGCTGTAATTGCATCCTCGCCCTTGCCTTGCCATTTTTAGGGTGCTGGAGAGAAGTCCGGGATATTATTAGAATAGTGCAGAATGTGACTTTCTCTAGGGTCGTCATTCACACTTGCATGTGGCTCTAACAACGTTGTGTACAGCTGTCCGTAGAGCCTCTCAATCTTACTCAAAATCTCAGATCGCCTTTTCCGGTAGACAGATCTCTCGCAAAAACTTTGGAGCCTTCATTAGGAGATGTAACGAAGTATAAGTCTCGCCTTATGCATTTGGAGATCTGTCAGTTTAGTTGCCTTTTCAGAAACTAAAAATTGCAGACGCTGGTAATGTGTATAATGACTGCAGCCAGCACATCCCCAATTACTATTTATACTTGGCGCCAATTATTTAGTATTAATTTCTCGTCTTCCTGACGCTATTTATACGAATATGTGGTTTTCTTTTTAATAATAAAAAAAACGTTACTCCACTGTTGCAATTTCTCCCGTAAAGTTAAAATTTTTACAGACATAAAATGCAAATGCACAAAAACCCAGAGACGGAAAAATTATTTGAAGACTACACAAATACTAATGTATATTCTTCAAATAATACTAATAATTATTAAAATGATAATTCGTTCACGTGCCGGATGTTACAAGACTGGTTTTCTTCCCATTGTCGACTCTTGATACACTTTTGGGTCAAATTTAATATTATTATATCAGATTTTGTCAGATAATGATATATATATATTATAGATTTCATACGCTGCCTCTACATGATTTATGGGATATGGCATAGGCATGATGACCAACGGCGCTACCGAATTGTAGAAATATGTCTGTATTTCATCTTTATCATCATCGTCATCATCATCATCATCATTACAGCCTTTCACAAGTTCACTGCCGAACAAACGCCTTTCCTAAGGAATGGTACAAAACACGATCCCGAGCTACCCATATCCATTGACTACCTATATATTCTACCAAGACATCACTCCATTTAGTGGGCTCCATCCGCCCTATACAGTATTTAACGCACAATAAATTCAATGTTTAAATTCCCTTCAGCACTCATAAATTACGTATTTTTTCATGCAAAGCAAACATCGTAGTTGTGTACAAATCTTCAATTTAAATGTTTATCTATGTTTATATTCGCTGAAACTGTTGTGATAATAAATGGAATTTGTAAAGGCGAATATAATTTTTGCAAATAAACAGACACATAGGCGGCTCTGCGTTGGCGAGAGCTAAAGCTTAAAATTACATTTATATTGCTTTCTATCTAACCGTAGAAATGAGGTGATCCAAAGGATTTACTACAAATTTATTTCATCTCATATCGCTGGGTTTGAGCTGCAGACTTTTTAAATTGAAGGAATAAAACATAAACGGATGTTGTGTCTTTTTAAATAAATACACAAATACACGTCGATTCAAATTCTTTTGGATTTCATTCAAAACGAAAAGACTATAAGTATATTCATTCATTCATAACAGTCTAGTTAAAGTCCACCGCTGAACATAGGCCTCTTTCATAAATTGCCTCATAAAGGAGAATATTTGCCATAGTTGCCACGCTTGGCAGGCGGGTTGGCAACCGCAGTTTTTTATTATTTTGAATTGTTATCAGGAAGTTGCTGCTGCCCATCCCCTGTTGAGTTTCCCTCTGTCGCCTTTAACGACTCCTACGGGATGATATGGGGTATTGAATTCTTGGGTTTGTGGAGAGAATATAAGTATATATTCTTTTCTAATAGAAGAGATGACAGAAAGGTCTAAAACTTCATACTTTATAATATTTTGAAGAAAAAATTTCGCAAAATGCAATTTTATATCGCTGAGAATAAATTTTAATTTAAAACGAGACGGAGAAGCTGCATTGAAAGTAGCTTGAACGTAAACAATCTCTCTAACATTTAACAAACGGTGGTCAAAGAGTGCGATAAGCTATCGACTCGCATATTTATAGAAAGGCTACGAAGGGATACGGGCACAGATCAGCCGCATATACGCCGCAGGGGTATTTTCATCCCAGTATCTCTTGCTTTTATTTCGCTGTGAGTGAAACTATCATATAAAGAATACGTGAGCTCTTACTCCTAGCTTGTACCTACGAGACTATTTTATTGCTTAAAAAAATATTGCTTAATGAATTATCTTTCTTAAAATCAATTACGATCATAAAACATACACAGCATTTAAACATAGAGCCGACAAAAGGAAAATGAATAATAACAGCAACGTACACCAACCGAAGTAAAACGCTTAGTACTTATTAATTAGAGGGAACACGGACAAAATGCAAAAGAGTCTCGCGTCGGGCGGCGAATCTTTGACAGGGGTGCGAGGGCGCGGGTGAGGGGCTGAGGGGTGGCGCGCAGCGAGAGGCAGTCAGTGCCGCGCCGCGCCCGGCCGCGCGTCTCTCACGCGCGCCTTACGTAACTATGGCCGAGCCTGTGAGCTGATGGGTGCCTTCGTCTGGTGGCTGGCGGGCTGCTGCCTGGTGCACGCTGTCGCCGCCGGTAACCCCGACGCCAAGCGCCTCTACGACGACCTCCTCTCCAACTACAACAAGCTCGTGAGACCGGTCGTAAACACCACCGATGTGCTACGTGTCTGCATCAAACTGAAACTCAGCCAGCTCATCGATGTCGTAAGTCCCAAAACTGACCTACTTAGAGTGTGCAATGCGAACGCATAGCTGGTCGCACTTGCGCGTCCTATTTGGAATTTAAAATGACACGGCTTCAACGCCGACGGCACGCGACCCACTTTTTGTGAGACACCTCGGTTTAGCATAAATCTTGAGGAGTTGGGAACGGGAGGTGAGTGTCGCAACCACTCGCCTTTCATTTTGCCTTCGTTCTGAGGCGCCGCGCTGTCTCTTCTTAATTTAGAATGACGGCACTTGAGCGAGGGACACATTTTTACAGGAAATTTACATTAAACCAAAAATAACATTTTATTAGTTGTTTTTCTACCGGAAACGACACATTTATATAAAGTAAGTGGATGCAGCAGCATTACTTTAATCTTAATAATCTTTAATCAAACTAAGAAATTTCGTAAATGGTTTTGTAAATACACAAAATTTATAACGGAAAAAAATATATATCTTTCTAGGATTATGGTGCGATGCATATGAGACAATATTATTTCATACGCAACAACGGTTCCATTAGTAAATACGTTTATAAAAAATAAAATTATAACGTAAATAAAATTTTATAACGCTCTAAAGAGAACACTGTATTCATTTTATAGACACTGGTGCTTAAAAATAAGAAATAATTTTTAAGGTACATACATAAAAAAGTTATAATCGCTTTTATTACATCATAAACTTAAAAAAGGTTGTTGATGTAATATACAACAACAGCCTTATTAAGTCCGTATCTGGGACTTTTCAAGCGCCAGCTTCAAGATATTCTTGGAAGATTTGCCCACAATCACCACGCTGCGCTGTAAAGGCGGATGCACGTAGGACCGATTTACTTGCGCTAGTAATGCTATCAACAAAATATTATTTAGCGATTTGAGAGATGTTTCACCGCTAAGCGGTCCATAGAGTCTCGGGACACTGCATACAGGCACTAGGATAAATATACCTTATCACTTCTATTCACTTATTACAGCATCAAAAGTTCACTGCTGAACATAGACCTGCCCATTGATTGGCTCTTATATTTGTGATAGTTGCCACGCTTGGTAGGCGAGTTGACAACCATAGTTTTTTAATTATTTTGATTTGTTATTAAGATGCTCCTGCCCACCTTCTGTTTAATTTCCTTCTGTCACCTCGATAGTCGATAGAGGATAGTGGGATCTCTAATGCCGCCACTACATGGCACTATCACTTTTATATCTTATAGAAATTAGTTTTTATTTTAAAAAGCTGCAATAATTAAAAAAAACTGTTCCTATATACGTCATTGTTTCCTAATATTCCCACTAACCCTTCAAGTGAGCTTAAAATGCTTATTAGGTGTGGTTCACTTCTTGACAGTAGACGGATTCGAGCAAAAGTCAATAATTAAAGCCCAAAAAATCTTGTGACCTCTGAAATGCGGTTTAAAAAGTCTGGTTATATCGACTATGACGACGAATCCTGCCAATACAATCACCCAATATTTGCAGGAAATAGCTTACAGGCTGATATTGTATCGCATTTGTAATAAACTTAATGACAAATAAGGATTCCAAGTTTTGTACGAGTACATCTTACAATTCAGAACAAATTAAAAAACTAGACGTAAATAAAAGATGACGTTTTATATTTAAAACACAAACTATATTTCGGGTGATTAACTGAATATGCTTTTGTTAAACGAGGCGAAAAGCCTTTCGATTTATTTTATATTTCCTACCATGCTAAAGAAACTGATATTTTATTGCCAATTCTTACAGTACACTCTAGGCGCACCATCTAAGATGTTGGCGTTGTCTACTTTATAGGGAGTAAAGTATTTTTATTGACTTGCGGCAACTTGTTCTGTCCACTTAGATTGAAATACTATTACTTCATTACTGTCTCTAACATAAATCACCAGCTTAAGATGACAAAATAAACTATTCAGACTAATATTGCTTAAAATAGTAATAGCGAAACGTGTAAATTTTTTTCAATAGCCTTTATAGTTCCACTGCTGTACATGTACCCGTTTTCGGGAGGGTTTGCATAAGAGACACGTTTTTCAGGTGGAATGGCAACCGCAGTGAAGTGAAATGTGTTCAATTGTTTAAAAGAATATTGAATTTGTTTTGTCAAATGTATTTTTTTAAATCTGCTATCGTTATGAAATAGTGTTCCTCTGGCCGGAGAAGGAACAGTGAATGAAACTCCACAGGTCCTTCTTTTTGTCATTTTTTTACCGACTTCAAAAAGGAGGAGGTTCTCAATTCGTGTGTATGTTTTTTTTGTATGTATGTTACGCGATATCTTCGCAGATTGTGAACCAATTTTGATGATTCTTTTTTATTAAATAGGTTTTTATAAAAAAAATCACCCTAAGGGTAGCAAATAAATAACTTCTTTTTTAGCAATTTGAAGTCGGTTTATTATTAGTCCAGGCATTCCATATTAGTCCTCCGAAGGGATAGCCCATCTATAGTTTTCTTTGTTTGAAGCTAGCTGCAGGTGTACGTGGACTGCAGTAGCCACATACCATCAAATGGACTATGAGTTTGTTTGTCATTTCATTTTTATAAGAAAAGACGATTTGCGTATGTGCAAATGAAATTATTCCAAAATTAAATGGTGCTGTAAAATTCTTGACACGTTGGGAATTAAAAATTGGTTCAAATTTAACAAAATAAAGTGCAATTAGATTTAATTAAAGTGCATTAGAGAATAATATCATCCTGTGGTTTTCGTTAGAGGCGACAGAGGGAAACAGGAGATGAGCAGCAACATCTTTCTGATAACAACTCAGAATAATAATAAAAACTGCAGTTGCCAACCCGCCTGCCAAGCGTAGTAACCATGGTAAATATCCATGAAGCAATGTATGCGGGGGCCTACGTTCAGCAGTGGATTTTTAATATGCTGTGATGATGGTCACAATGTTGACGGTGATAATGATGATGAAAATGTACTATTCTGATAGTAAAAGGAAATATTAATTGTAAGAATTTTACGGACTAATACTTATAAGTTACGCTTTTTTCCCCGAATTGCAAATTCCTGCTTTACGGAGACGGGACGGAATTTTTGATTCTAAAACTAATAACGAATTATTAAACAAAGTTATCTTCTGTTTACGTTTCTAGAAATTATGATGCTGCTACATTGAGACTAGCGAACAGAATAAAATTATAAAAGTTTCTTTCATCCATCCATCCATTTCAGCCTATAAAAGTAATCCATTTCAGCCCTAAAGTCCCCCGCTGAATATAGACCTCCCCCAAAGATTGCCTCATAGGGAAGATTTTGCCATAGTTGCCACGCTTGGCAGGCGGGTTGGCAACCACAGTTTTTGCTATTATTTTGAGTAGTAATTAGGAGATGCTGCTGCCATTCTATTACAACTTCCCTCTGTCGCCTCTTACGAGACCTACGGGACGATATGGGGTATATCTTATCATATCGTATGTCGTATCGTCTTAGTGGATATTCTTACACCGCCACTACATGGTTTTCTAAGTTCTTTATATGAACCGAAACCCTAAAAACGGGACGAAAGTAAATAAATGTCAATTGAGATAAAGGATGTGACGTTATTGGAATCTCAGATATCTCAGCCAAATTTTGAAAGTCTGATGTAGCTACAAACAACGACGTTATATAATGTATTTCACCACGTATATAGTGAAGAAACAATGGATGTTATAATGTAACGAACAGACATAGACTCTTTATCCTACATAGGTATATTACTTTATACCTATATATATTGATTAATACATAGGTCACGGCACATTATAAAGTATATAACTTTGTCTTTGGGCGTGTACGTGTGTGTTGTTCGAGTTCTATTTTTAAAAAGTTTAGGTTGCTAAGGTTAAAATCCAATACCTTTAATATTCATATTTTAAAGGTTTACGAAGTGGTTGGTTCCTTTCTGCCTAGATGTCCGTCTGGGTTAGTGCTTACTTCTGCCGCAAGCAGCAGTGCAACAACTGCTGTGATCCGGGTTGAGGCGTCAAGAGAGCCGGAATAGGTGCAGGTTATAAGGCATTCCATTCTTCGTTTGAAATTTGTTACGGGAGTGCGAGCTACAGTGCCGCATACATTGTTAGTTTGTTTGTCACTTTAATATTTTAAAAAAGATGATAAAAAGTTCCTTAGTAATATTATTATATTATAGCGGTACTGACCTTTTCACAAATTGAAAATTTCAATAAATTTCATAATAACATAAATTTATTAATATTTTGTAATATACAACTTTTTAGTGTTTCTGTTATTATTTAGGGTCGATTATTATTATAATAATCACCTTTAGTTTCTTTTCAATAGTGATACTGTCTTAGTGAATTTGTATTTTATCGTACCATAGATAAATATTATAATCACGTTTCTCTCTCTCATTTTCTGTGTTGCTTCACTGAAAATCGGTTAAGTCATGCTGCAATCTTGGCTGAGGATCGAAATTAAGGGTTTTACCGTAAAATACGAATAAATGTATAAAATTGCCGCATTAACGATACCCAGAGATCCATTGGCATATACAAAAGATGAATTCTCCTGAGGTGGTAATACACTAAAATAGATAAAGATAAAAAAGGGACATGTAAATGTGAACGTGCATTTCTTACTATTTATTAGGTTACTCGAAATGTTAGTAGGTATCTACTCTCCTTGTCTCATTACATCAAGTTTACTAAGTGATAGGACTCTCTTTTTGCCAAGGAGTCAGTCTGGGTATGTTTTTTATGGGATTAGGGTGGCAAACGAGCACACAGTAAACTACCACGGGGTGTGCTCTGAGGAATTGTTCGGACTAATTCAAGCCGCTCAATTTCACCATTGCACATCGCGACAAAACTCGCGATACCATCCATACTATCTGGATGATTGGCGGTCCACCACTGTTCGATTTAGAAGAAGTTTTCTTCCTCGTACAACTTCCTTGTGGAATCGATTACCACCAGCGATTTTTCCGGACCGATACGACTTAGGGACCTTCAAGAAACGAGTCTACTCCTTTCTAAAAGGCCGGCAACGCATCTGCAATTCCCCTGGTGTTGCGGTTGTTCATGGGCGGCGGTAGTCACTTACCATCAGGTGAGCCGCATGCTCGTTTGCCCCCTCTCCTATAAAAAAAAAAAGATGCGTTGTCACCCGTGAGGACCAAGATGGAATGCCTCGTTTCCAGTAAAAGGGGTCTCCGGTTCTCTACACTCACCATACGAAACACAACAGCGTCAAGCTGCTATTTTACGCTGGTATTTTCATCTTCGAGCCGACCCATTCGTGCTACAACTATACCACTAAAATAGCTGCAGCATGGCTCTACCACGTATCACTATTTCTACCGCCCAAATAACAGTTCGTGCATTATTGTGCTCCGGTCTGAAGGTTATAGAGAGCCATTATAACTACATGCTATGAGGCATTACATATTAGTCCTAAAGGGTGACAACTTATCTGTAGCCATATTATTTTGAAGTTCGTTGCATGTATCCATAGCACAGACAGCAGTAGCTACTTATTTTATAAAAAAAGTTGTACCCTCGGAAAATTTATTACTGTGTGTAGTGTGAATAAAGTCTTTGCTTCAAGACCATTTTTGGTATGATTGCTTAAATGTAATTATTTACTTATATTTAAAATGCATACCACGCGCTTGGCGGTGAAGGAAGAGATCGTGAGGAAACCTGCATGTCTGAGAAATAAGAAAACAAAATATTTTCGAAGACATGTGAAGTTCGCCAACACGCATTGGGGCAGCGCGGCGGATATTTCTTTGCCCTAAAACCTTCTCATAAATGAGTGGAGGCTTGTGCCCAGCAGTGGGACGTATATAGGCTGTAACTTTACTTTTAACTTAAAAAGCATACAAGTAATACTATAAATGCACTCGTTAACACTATATTATGTAAGCTTCTTAAAATGGTTGAGTAACCGTTCACGACAGTAGTCGAATAGCTGATTCGAACCCACGACTTTTATAGCTTGCAATAATCATTCGATTTATACAATAACAATTATTTAATTAAAATGAATTATATATAATAAGCCTGTATATTATGTTATCCCTTGGCTCAGTAAAGGCCACCTACGGAATAGCAGTTTCCGCTAGAACTAACAACACAATACTGCGGTTGCCAACTCACTTGTATGTACATTGCAGTCATAGTTTCGGTTACGTAGTTTGACAATCCTAGCACATAGCCGCCATTTAAGCGATCTATTTTGCTTTGCTTAGTTAACTATAATTCATAGTAACCTTAAAATAAATTATTGAATAAAAGTATCAAAGAACAAAGAGTGTGTACATACAGCTAAAGCGTCCTGTCTGAATGGTATTCACCTAGGTATTACAAGTGATTATATTTCGTTTGTCGTACACTGGTAACGAAAGAGAAAATTTCGTCCGTTCGGTGTCGTAAGAGTATTAAAAAAATCTCATAGATGCCAATAGATGGCAGTATCCATCAGCCAGGCATAAAATTGAAAAATCGTTAAAGTTGCGAAATATTTGGTGCTCCACTCTGGCAACTCATTCGTCCGAAGGTCTTTATCGAACAGTGAACAATTCTTGATAGATGAATCTTAATTCATTTTGTTCTATTAATGCATATGTAGGCCGAAAAAGGCGGCCCCCACTAGATGGAGTGATGACATGTTAAAGAGATGCAGGAATTCGATGGATGCAGTTGGCTCACGGCTTTGTTTTGTGGCATTCCTTGGGGGAGTTCATCAGCGGTCATGAATGCAAATAGTTCTTTTCTTTCTCTTTATTTATTTAGGACATTCTGTATGGAAAAAAGTCTGTCTGACTGTCAGTCCAATTGAAATTTAACCTTTGATGTTTGTGTATACAAACATCAAATATTCATATTGTTATGTTAGAACTTTTTTAGCCTTCTGGAAATAAAACTTTAGCTGTTTATTCGTATTTCGGCCCGTTGCACACAATACTCCAAAGAAAAGTTATTTTAAAGCTGAACCCTTCGTTATAATACGGATGTTGTTCGCTTTCGCAGTGCTCTTTATTGCTTTAAGCGTTTGCTGAAAGTATACAGTACTTATACTTTTACTATAGTATGTAAAGTACTTGTAATCCAACTTAATGACACAGAATCTTTAAATCGATGGTATATGGATAACTCATATAGAGTTTAAGTGACATAATAATATACATTTTTTTCCGATTTGAATAAGAATAAAAAGATTATTGAGTGACAGCCTCGTGCAGAGCGACCGTGTGACAGAAATGAAATAAGAAACAATCTTTAATGAGTTCAGGTGGTATACGTGTTGGCAATTTTGGAGAAATTTCTATGGGTCAGGGTGAGATATACAATAGACATTACGTTTACTTCCTTGCAACTGAATTGGGCTATTATAGGCTGATGATGAAGTAGGAATATATATATTTATACATGAAGGGAAAACTTTGTGCTCCTTTTCAAATATATGGCGCCTACGAAGGAGAGAGAGATTTGGCTTAGTTAAAGTTCATATGGAGAAGGAGTGCAGAAAGCTAAGATTTATATGTATAATATTTGTTACAAATACACTAAATAAAATAAAATAAAACACATTGTTTACGTTCATACTGTCAATTTCAAACACATATTGTCACTTGGACAAATTAAGTAATTTGTTGATGTTCATACAGCCAATATCTCAGTGTTCATTGTGTCAAAATATTGGCAAAAAGGGGAAAACAAAAAATGTTGGGTTATGAGGTTGGGACGCTCGCTGGGTTGGGATACAGAGCTATTGATCGGAACACCTGCCGTTATCGTGTCTTAATTGATTGAAGGTGGCAGCTGGTGACTGGGAAGGGCAATATTGCTGTAAACAGCTAAGGGTGTAGAGCGGTGAGTCTAGGGGCTGAAGATACAGTCAGCATCCTCCCGGCGTCATGACATTTTACACTTACACCGTTCAAGCAAGTGTAATGTCAGTTATTAGTAAAGTACTCTTAAGTAAAGTACACTTAATAGTCTGTAGTTAAAAAGTCGCACAGAGTAGAGATTGTCGCCAATTTTTTTTTAAATGTTGCCAACAAATAATTACTGGCAGATTGATTGAATAATTTGTGAATTTAGTGTGATTTTTTTTATAGGAGAGGGGGCAAACGAGCATGCGGCTCACCTGATGGTAAGTGACTACCGCCGCCCATGAACAACTGCAACACCAGGGGAACCAGAGGAATTGCAGATGCGTTGCCGACCTTTTAAAAAGGAGTAGGCTCTTTTCTTGAAGGTCCCTAAGTCGTATCGGTCCGGAAAAATCGCTGGTGGGTAAACTATTCACAAGGAAGTTGTGCGAGGAAGAAAACATCTAAATCGCACAGTGGTGGACCGCCAATCATCCAGATGGTGTGGATGATATCAGGAGTTCTGCTGCGATGTGCGTTCGTGAAATTTGGCGGCTGGGATTAATCGAACAATTCCTCAGAGCACTCCCCGTGGTAAATGCGAAAGAAAATGCAAAGATGCAACATCTCTTCGCAGCGCCAATGAATCGAGCCGATCGGAAGGACTCGGTCGTCGACGATTCGAGCCGCTCTGCGCTGGATGCGGTCAAGTGGAAGGAGCTGGCACTGGGGCCCCAGCCAGAGATGGGAACAGTATTCCATGTGAGGCCGAACCTGCGCGTTGTAAAGTTGCAGGCGTTGTGCCGGCATGAAATACTGTCCGCTCTGCTGAGCACGCCAAGCTTTTAGAGGCCAATTTGGCCTTCTCTTCAAGTGACCACGAAACTGCGTCACTCGATATGTCGACGCCGAGTTCCGATACTGGCTGAGGCAACAAAGTGCCTTGAAACTGAGGAGATACGACAAAGGGTTCCTTTTAGCGGTAAACGCGCAAACTTGTGTCTTCTGAGGTTAAACTGGACTAGATTTAGTCGCCCCAATCCGAGACTTTGTTCAGTAAAGACTCGACTTCAGACACAAGTTTGTTCGGTACTCGGCGACGTTTTCCCGAGAAATATTGGCACGGCCGGTGTATAGAGCATCACCAGTGCTGTCATCCATAGCAATGAATGCTACCGGTTTGCAACATAACATTGATATGCAGAATAAACAGCGTTGGTGATAGCATGCAGCTTTGTGGAACACCTGCGTCAATAGGCTTGTAGCCGGGCATGCACCGTCTATAACGACCTTGATGCTCCGATCTGCAAGAAAGCTGGTGACCCAATTGCAATTTCTCAGGAAGCCCATAGGAAGGGCTTCAAAAGCGCTTTGTGCCAAACCCGATCGAAAGCCTTCGCAATGTCCAAACTAACGGCCAATGCCTCCACTTGGACTCTGCCTCCGCCCATCTATGAGTCAGGTAGATCAGAAGATTTCCACCTGATCGACCCCGATGAAAACCGTATTAACGGTCACTAATCAGCTGGTGATCCTCAAGATACCGCATGAGCTGGCAGTTTATAATGGATTCCATTATTTTGGAGAACAAGGAGGTGATGGCGATAGGCCTGTAGTTGGACGAGTCTGAGCGGTCGCCTTTTTTAGGGATCGGGTGGACAAAAGCTGTCTTCCATGATTTCGGGACTACGCCTAGGGAGTAGGAGTACCGGAAAAGACGCGTTAGAACCGGTGCCAACTCCGGAGCACACGTCTTCAGCACAATTGGGGATTCCGTCAGGCCCACTCGACTTGTGGATGTCCAGGAGAGGTGATTTGCGAACCGAGCGCTGTGAGAACTGCACATCCGGCATGGAGCACTCACAACGCGGGATGGTCGGCCGTGTTCCCCGTCATCAAGAGTCGAGTTGGACGCAAAAGGGAGCCTAAAGGTCGGCTTTCTCTTTTGCGGCGTGGGCCAGTGAGTCGTCCTCCTGTGCAGAGATGGTAGTGATGGCTTATAGAAATTCCTGGACAACCTTGGCGAGACCAGAATGCACGGGTTCCCGAAGGAAGGCGAACTAGTTTCTCGCCAATTCTGCCTATGTTCTTTGACTTTGCCTTGAAATAACTCTTTTGAAGGACCTGAAGGCGAAGTTATACTTTTTAAGCATGCTGGTGTTTACATCTCGAGCCGCAGAAGCCTCAGCCCAGGCCTGATAACACTCCTGCTTACTGCGTAATGCAGTCTTACAGGAGCGACCAAACCAAGGCTGAGATCTGCCTCCGATGGGTACCACAGATGATGGAATAAATAGTTCCATTCCTGTAGCACCACATCAGTGACAGAGTCAGCAACAGCGCTGGGATCATCCGGCGAGAAGCAAACCCGCCCCCATGAGTAGGATGCAAGGAAAGACTGCATTCCGTCCCAATCCGCCGACCTGTAATGCCAAACACGGCGGCAGCCTGCAGAACGCAACCGCGAGGGGAGCATGACTGGCACCACACTCCGGATCAGACAATGGTCCGAAGAGCCGAGAGGGCATCGACGGAAATCTGATATCCGGCCGGATGAGAGGTCAGCAGAAGGTCCAACAGGGAAGGTGTATGATCTTTCACATTTGGAATCCGCGTAGGCGAAGTAACCAGTTGTGTCAGTCAGACCATATGCCAAGGCAAAGTCATAAACAGATCTACCCGCATGATCGGTTAAACGTGAACCGAGCCATTCGGCGTGGTGGACGTTAAAATCGCCAAGGATCACGATCTCTGCGGATGGGACCTGTTGTAGCAAGGAATCTGTAGCCATTTGGACGTGGTCGATGAGTCGGTATGTATCGGCATTACCGCTATGGGACCTATAGAGGCACTCGTAGACGCGCGGATGGTCGTCGCTATCTACGCGTAGCCAAAGGATGGACAGGTCCGAACCTTTAAGACTGCCGAGGCGTCGAGAACAGATGTCCTTTCTGACGTATACGCAAACTCAGCCCGAGGCACAAAGGAGTGTTCAATTTGTACCCCAGGTAGGAGAGATACAGTATCAGCCGAAGAGGACACCTGCGTCTCGGTCAGAAAGAGCAAGGCCGGCTTCGCCGTCTCGAGATGGTAGTGGACGGCGTTTAGGTTCAGTGAAGTCCCTGATATTGCAAAATTCACGGATAGCGTGGCGGGGTCGCCTTGGTCTTGTTGCTCAGTTGCCCCGAGCAGTTATTGTTTTGAGCGGAATTTTGCCCCAGAATACGCGGGGCAGCCTGAGCACCCACGCTCATGAGTGGAATGTAGTCGTGGATGCTCATCGAGGATTCTCAGGGTGCTGGTACCCTCCTGGGGTAGTCTATGATTTAATTCCGCTACCATGTTGATGGGGAGGAGGAGGAAAATTGGGCCTCCGGTCACCTGCACTCACTAGACGAAACGCAAATGCAGGCTTCCACTTCACGCCGGTATTCTGTGAGGTCGTGGCACTAACCAGGCTCGAGCCGGCCCATACGTGCTACAGCAAAGTTAAATTTTGATTTCAAATGTTCTATTTCAATAGTGTGTGGAGTGTATATCAAGGCATAAAATCGTTTATTTTATATTGTGTAATATGTGTTTTATATATTAATGTGCAGTTGACAGTGAAATACAACTTGCTTAATATACAAACCTAGAAATTTAATGAATTACGGACAAATTTCGACCACTATGCGACCACTAGTAGTAATCAAACTACGTACGTTAGTATGTTAAGATCTGTATAAAAAATTATTTGAAATTTAAGCATAATATGTCGAACGTTTGCGTACGTAAAATGTAGATATACATAACTTTAAATGTTTGTTCTAAATTCATCACTATTTATTAAATCCCAAGGCGCATTTGATCCCCTCGATTGTATGACAGGAATGCATGGAGCGTGTTGACAGGTATGGCAACAATTCTTATAAGGGTTAATATATGTTTATCTGCCTTAAGATTAAGAAAAAAATATTATGAGAATATGTGCGTATCTTCAAGGCTAATGTGAATGGGTTTTCAAGATAGTGTGATTTGCCACAGAGGTCTTACACCACTTACCACCAGGTGGGATTGTAGACAAACACTGGCTTAAAATAAGTAGAAAAAATACTTCCAATGATATATATTTTTGAATCAAATAAGGAATTATTATTCCTTATCAAATATCACGTTTTGATATCGTGATAAAAAATATCCAACTACTCTTACTCGCTACTAGTAAAAAATATCCAAGTACTACTTGCTCTTTTTCATTTTTCTTAAAGTTAAAGTTAAGGTTGCAGCCTATATACGTCCCACTGCTGGGCACAGGCATCCTCTCATTTCGGAGTGGGTAACCCACTCCTCTTTCTGTAATTATAATGAAATACGTCAAACCTCTTGACGTCATGGATAAATTCTCTAGGCATTAAATTGAACCACCCGAGTTCGCGAGTGGACAGCGTTTACCTAAAAGGACCCAATATAGGTTCCAATGCCAAAATAATATTGGCGTAACACGCAGAAAGATTAACCACAACTAGTTCTTCCTGCGCCATAGTCACATACATTGCTAAGCGATGATTTCTAACCGGACTATCACCCATCGTTGTTCTTTGTTTGCAGAAGCAAGAGTGACAAACGAGCACACATTCCACCATCGGAAGATGTAGTCCATAATCAAAAAATCAATAAAAAATCATGCGTGAGTGTTGTGGAACACTCGGTTGGAACGAAGTTCCTTGCGTAATATATTATTATTGATAAACGTATTATATTATTGATTAACAAATACAAATAAATGAAGCGTCATTTAAAATATATTTATAATTGACGGCTCCGTGGCGCAGTGGCTTAGCAATGAGTTACTACGCTAAGGGCCGCGGGTTCGAATCCCGCACGGAACAAGTATTTGTATGGCCTACAAATAATTGTGCCGGGTCTGGATGTTTGTCATTGTGAAATTTATGTATGTAAACTGCCCCCACTATACAGGAGAAAATCCTAGTGTGGAGGTAACGTTTTTTAAGAAAAAAAAATTATTTCATTGCAAGATAAGAAAAAGTGCGAGGGAGATGGATATTATTCCATCTCGCTCGCACTACAGAAAGGGGGTCGTGACGGAAAAATCTTACACTTTTTCTCGCTCCGACAAATTCGTACCGTGCGATAAGGAACTTGGTTCCAAAAACATGTGCGCAGTTCACACGTGGTCGAAGTGAAACCTTAGAGTATAAATAAGCATAGATTGCTTATAAATACTCTAAGAGTGAAACCTTAGAGTATAAATAAGCATAGATTGCTTATAAATACTCTAAGAGTGAAACCTTCAGAAAATTGCGAGTTGCGAGTAAAATTGCTTTGTAACACCGCTATCTACTTCATTTTATAGGTAAAGTCATTTTATCGAACAAAAATTGATTGACTCTTAAGGTGGTACGTAAAATAGACGCTAGACGGCCTGCCTAAACACGACTAAGTAAATATAAATCGGTAAGTTATGAAATCATTGGTTTTTATGAATGGATTGGATATGATAATTTTATTCAATTGGTAATTTTTTCATAAAGTTATATTAACCATCTATAAAGCATCACGGGATAGCATCCGCACAAAGAGGAGACCAAGATAATGGGAAACATGTATACTGTATTCCATCTCATTCTCTCGCAGGCTAAATCCTATAGATGTATGTTAGTCTATTTTAGTGTCGCTTTTTCGTTTTATCGAGTTTCAAATCACAACGATTCTAAAGAAGTCTGATGCGGAGTAAGATGGAATGTCTCGTCACTCACCATACGAAAAACACGCACAGAGGAGTCAGTCCGAACGAAGAAGGACATGCCCGCATGTCCTTCCTAAGGCCTTGTTCTTTCATAATACGTTGCAACGTGGCTCTACTAGGCAATAATGCAATTGCGTCACAGTCAAAGGCAGCTTCGAAGTTAAGACGTTCACGACAGGGCCAGTACGACTTATCTAATGCTGACGCTTGTATAATAGGTATACAGACGTCGGTACGTAATAAACGAAAATCTTACGTTTGCTACTAACCGCTTTTTACGTCATGCTAAGGTAGTTGGTAAAGATAATCTATTCAAGTAAAATGTTTGGATTCGCAGTGGAAAAGTGTAGTATTTATGAAACATGGAATGGGATTCAATAATAACCATTGGTTGTGCTAATGATGAATGAAAAAATTCCAAATTTTAATGAGTTCTAATATTTTTTAATTAATAAAGAGAAAAATACACTTGTTATTAACTTTTTATGCTCCAATTAAGCTTGCTTATGCTAATTGTGGTTGACGGCAATAGCCGACTGGAAGCTTGGATTGGACAAATAATTAAAAATGGATATTACTATAACAAATGCAAACATGGATATTACTATGACAATGGATATTACTTTTATTAATAAAAAAGTCATGAAAATGATTTATGTGTGTGTATTAATATTTAACTTATAGTTTAACATACAAATTCGGAACTAAAAATACACTGTGATTATTTATTAATTATACCACCCAAAAATTTAAAAATGCTCGTACTTTGAATACAGGCAAGGATGAATTGATCATCAAAATTCATAACAGAGATATGGTTCGGAAACTAAACAATAAATTTTTATAAGTGGTAGATCAACTCTGCAGATAAATTATGTCGGTCGACCGGTATGGTCGGATCGACCGGGGAAGGACCACGCCCTCACAGAATACCAGCGTAATATAGCAGCCTAATGCTGTTGTGTTTAGTATGATGAGTGTAGAGAACCGGAGACCCTTTTAACTGGAAATGAGGCATTCCATCTTAGTCCTTAGGGGTGACAACGTACCTGTATTCTTAACTGAGGAAAAATAAGGTTGTCTTTAGGCCACAGCAACCACCCTTATTTGTCACCCTTATTCTATAAAAAATAACTAAATATGTATTAAAACTTAGTGTATTTTACTTTATTTGACTTTATAATTTAACGTGTAGTAACTTATTGTTAGTTAAATTACATATTTCGTTTTTGTACAAAACTAAATATACATACTCGTATGTAAGCAAAAACGAAATATATGATTTTATCATCATCATCACCAGATTATAGCCTTTTTCTTCACAAGTCCACCGATGAACATTAAAACTCCCCAAAATAATGCCACAAAGCACGGTTCTAAGCCACATTTATCCATCGACTTCCTGCATCTTTTACCAGGTTGTTACTCCATGTAGTTCCTACTACGTCCCCCTGGCCACCCCACTCTTCGCTTATCGGTATGAGGCTGTCTCTCCGCGGTACTCGAGAACCTTTCTTCTCCATCGCTTATCGATTCTAATAGCTATATGACCGATCCATTGCCACTTCAATCCACTGATCCGCTGGGCTCTACCAGTTACTCTTGTTCTACTGCGAATATCCTCATTTCAATTTAACTCAATAAAATTTTAATTTAGTTTTTGTATAATAGGATATACCATGACTCTATTGTACATTATCATTCAATTCCTTCATGTATTCAAATAACAAGCGTTGAATAATGAAGACCAACGCACGCTCGTGCTTTCAACAATATCAATCGTATTTACTGTAGAGATTTGATTTTTTTAATTGAAAATATTGAAATGAAGGTAAATATCATTACAACAACTTACAGATGAGAAGTTGATAAATATCAGGGATATAGTTTTTGCATCGTTCTAGGGGATCTATGGAATTTAAAATAAGTATTTACAGAAAATCTTCATACCCTTAATTCTTAATTTTATAGAATCCTCTTGAATACTTTTGGGTTAAAATAGTGTAGGAGAAACAAAAATCTTCTTGCAATTGCTCGAAAATGTAATAAGTGTAACCCGCCAACCTGCCTGACAACCTGTTGTCTACAATTTTTTTTAGAATAAGTGTGACAAACGAGCACACAGTCCACCTGATGGTAAGTGGATACTGTGGCCCATAGAAATTTATATTCATCCCGGATTAAGAATCTAAATGCGGATGCGTGGTCACCCCTGAGGACTAAGATGTAATGCTTCGTATCCCGTAAAAAGGATCTCCGGTTCTCTACACTCACCATACGAAACACAGCAGCATTAAGCTACTATTTTACGCTGGTATTCTGTGAGAGCGTGGTCCTTCACCGGTCGAGCCGACACATTCGTGCTACAACCATAATACCCAAGCAGCATGCAAGCTGTATACGAGCTGTATTAAAGTTCGTTTTTATACTAGAGGCTGTATTTTCGGGCTGCATAAAAGCTATATAAGCGCTTATACAGTTCTTATAAGTAAAAAATTGGCACAAATTATGCAGCTTTATGCGTTAGTAGCGCTGTACAGTAGCTGTACAAGCATAAAAGAGGCTGTAAGCTGTTATTTGGTGTGCAAGGAAACTATTACACTACAGATATTGTCTTATAAGTAACTTTTAAAGACAAACGTTCTAAATTGGTTTTTGAATGGAATTACAAATGAATATAAAACAAAAAGAAAGTTTTTGAATGATGGCGGCATTTAATGTCTTAATATATACATATTATATTAGTATTAAAAAAATTAACATATTAATATTATATTTGGATTGGAGTTGAGTTTTGACGGTAATAATTGGTGAATTGAAACTGCAAAATTAGATTTACAGTATACTTGTATATGTTTTCTATCAAAAAATTGCCGCGCCTGCAAACTAACAAAATAATATAAGGACAAAATACTAAATACGGTAACTAAATATCGGTTGTATAGGTTAGAATAAAAAATATATTAAATTAATGGATATGAAGGCACATTGGGGCACAGTGATCATTAGTCAAACTGAAAGTAATGGTATAGGCTTAGACTAATGTCTAATATTCCCAAAATTATATTTTAAATTTTGTTTTTATGGGTCTTAAAATGGCGACAATTTGCTAAACAGCCTAAACGGTAGTTCAAGGGTCTTATAGCCTTAGTAGCTGTACTATTTATGTTATGGATTATATCATGCAGCCATTGGTTTTTAATCAGTTCTATAATAGTATATTTTTATTACTTTCGTTGTATAGCAGTTTTTTCAACATAACATATAATTCTCTTTAGGTATACGTATAAAAGATGAAAAATCTTGTCTTGGGAACAGTGTAATGGATAAATTTAATTTAGATTTAACATGATCTTTAACTGCACCAAATCTTTTTCTTTTTTTCCACATATTGATAACAAATTAATTTTGTTCACTAGCACAATATAAACACGCAAAGCATACAAAATGGCGATATTGTCACTTATAAAGATTTAAGTTGTACTATGGCTGTTATTTATTTTTTTTAGTTTTATATCACTCTCTTAGACAGAAGTCATAAAACTACTGTATTTACAAAAGTGTACAATGACATCATAAGAATAAGTTTTAGAAGAGAGTTTGCATACACCATTGTTCAGAAATAAGTTTTTAGTGATACTATAATAACACTTAGAGCTGTATAAGCAAGAGACAGCATGCGAAAGAACAGCTTCTATACAACTTTAATGATAAAATCAGATTGAAGTGTTACAAAATACTTTAAGTTGTATAATGGATTTTTCATATTCTGATTAAGAACCCTAAGCTTACTTAGATCCCATAATACAGACTTTATACAGCTTGAGCTTTGTAATAACTCATAAACCACTCTTATTAGGACACAACCACTTTCCAAACTCTTATATGCTTTTAAAAGAACTCTAAGTTCTATGTGGGTTGGTATATTGATGTTCATAACGCTTGTGTGCTGCTTGGGTATATAATAACCACGTCAAAACAAACAACAAATAACAAACCGTGCCATACAGTGAGAGAGGTATGTCAAACACCAAACTATTACGCTGATTTAGCTGATTAAGAACAAGAACATGCCCTACATTCATCAAATAACAGTTTTGATCCAAAGTTATCCTCATAATCGTCATCATCATCATCATTATTATCCTAATTATTACAGCCCTTCTCAAGTCCACTGCTGAACATAGGCTTCCCCGGTCCTGCCTTACCTTGATTCTTAGCAAATACATACAACAGTTAATTATTTTCTTCGCACTTAAGTAACGCTATCTATTTCTGCTTTTTATTGCAACGATTTTAATGCACCTATTTAAGCAACATTATAGTTATAACCTTGGAATTGTGATAATCCTTAGACCACTCGAAAGGGTTAAATAATTAAACTTTTAGTAAAAATCAAATCGGATTTTATAATTAAAGGATTAACTATAACTTAATTAATCCTTTATAATTGCCTACAACGCAATAATTATTTCGACATATCCAATTATTAGGCTTACGTCGTTTGGTAATTGTAGATGTGCATTGTGGTTATTAACTACATAATTAAAAATGAACATGTCTCTTGTGCTCCAATATATATAATAGTCTGTACAAAGTTTTTTACGAGCCCACAGCAACCACTTACCACATGATGGTAAGTGGTTGCTATTGCCCATAGACATCTACATTTATCCTCGATTACGAATCAAAATGCAGATGCGTTGTCACCCGTAAGGACTAAAATGGAATGCCTCGTTTCCAGTAAAAAGGGTATCCGGTTATCTACACTCACCATACGAAACACAGCAGAATTAAGCTGCTACTTTACGCTGGTGTTCTGTGAGAGCGTGGCCCTTCCCCAGTCGAGCTGATCTTATCGTGCTACAACTGTACCAGTAATATAGCTGGTAGCTGCAGCATGGCTCTACCACGTAAAATATATGTGCTATGTTTAACGAAATGTCTAAAATAATTAATTTGCGTTACTTTGCGGAAATCTATTGTAATGAGGTTGTTATAACTTAATTTGCTTAATTCCGCGTAAAGAAAGAAAATGATGTGTCCTGCCCAGTTTTAAGGGGACCTCCCACCCTCCTTCAATTGCGTGCGCTATACGCGTCACAGCCAATCCTAGCACTACCACCTCCAGCACCACCACACTAGGAACGACACACCACTCTCGAAAATACGTCAGTAAATACATATATATTCGTATACATACATTAACATATTGTATTCTTAATATAAATATATAAATACAAAATCAATACATACGTATAAATACGACTAATTACCAATATTTAAATCAAATGATTCCTCAGTAGATGCTCACGAACCGACTTTATGAAGGAGTATTTGTTAGGCACTTTTCTGATGTCATCGGTCAAGGAATTCCAAAGAAGTGCAGCCTGAACAGAGAAGAGAGTCGAAATATAAATCTTGTTGTTAGAGGAAGATCGAATAACCCTAATTTATTTCACGATGTGGTAATGTCACGATGATTAAAAATTTGTCGTTAATGTTAATATAAATTATTTTTTACCTACTTTCCAATTCTGCCTATTATTATTACTGAAATTAAACGATTTTAAATTTGATTTCGTTTATTTTATTATTTTATTACTCTATTTCATTAATTTTAAAAGTAACAAAAGTGTAGCCTTAATGCCTGTGCTGGCATTATCTGCATGTGGTGTCCACGCGGGTACCCACAGATCATGTGGCTAATGGCAGCAGGTACCTAAAATAAAAACTAAATACAATAAAGAAAAAGGGGACTTTATTTAAATTGGTTAATCCACAAATTGAAAAGTAAACAAATGAATACAAACAAATAAATCTTCATCATCATTATTTCAAGCTGATGAAGAAGTATATTCAGAAGAATAATATATACAGTTAACCAATTTATAATGTTACTCATCTAAACCATGATGCAACATTAGTATGAAACTCCTTTTTCTATAACACCATCTGTAATACGTATAATGTTTATTTTATAAGAAAACGGAGTGTGTAAAGTTGTAATTCATTTTTACGGATCACTTAGTAAAGGCACTAGAGACGCGAAAGAGGCTTAGTTTCCATTAGTTTCATTATCATCATGGAATCAGAAATGATAAATCAATTTTACTTCTTCGATTTCTAACGAAAACACTTTTGTTTTCTCCGGTAATAACAAATACGACTTTTATTTATTATTAAAAGGAAAATCAATTCAGAAACGCTATAACTTACAAGAATTATATAACGCTCTAAATAAGCTCTAAATAAATCTCCAGAGACCCTTTTTACTGGAAATGAGGCATTCCATCTTAGCCCTCACGGGTGGCAACGCATCTGCATTTTGATTCGTAATCGAGGATAGATGTAGATGTCTATGGGCCGCAGCAGCCACTTACCATCAGGTGGACTGCGTGCTCGCTTGTCACGCATATCCTATTAAAAAAAAGAATTATAATGACTGTTTGACGTAGAAATCTAAAACTATCTGAAAAATGAATATGCAGTTAAATGAGTAAAATATAATGAAACATTTAAAAAGCTTAAACTTAAGGTTTGACTAAAAGAATACTGTAACTATTATTTGTAAATATTAATATAAAACAATAAATCCAGTAAATAAATCTTAAATTTAGGTGCGTGGTGATTAATCATCTTTATTCTTTCTTATAATCAAATGTTCTGTCTATTTCTAATATATTTTCTATAAAATAAAGGTGACAAATGAGCACATAGTCCAAATGATGGTAAGTGGATGCTGTGGCTCAGAAACATTTACATCTATCCCGATTAAGAATCAAAATGCAGATGCGTTGTCATCCCTGGCTAAGATGAAATGCCTTGGTTCCAGTAAAAAGGTTCTCTACACTCACCATACGAAACACAGCAGGATTAAGCTGCTATTTAACGCTAGTATTCTGTAAGAAGGTGGTCCATCTCCGGTCGAGCAGACCCATTCGTGCTACAACCATAATTTATCTGCAACGTGGTTCTGCCGCGTATATGTTTGTTATTTATTGTTATGTGTCGGCGTATGTTTAGCAGTGGACTTTGGTAGGTTGTAATGGTTTAACAACATACGAGTGCATATTACTAATGTTGTAGTCTATGAATTTCGTTACACACTTTTGATTGATGATTGTTTATTTATCTAACATCCATTTTCTTTGCTCATGAGTGTAGTTTTCTCAAGTAGCTAACACATATATTTTTACCTCCTATCTGTTTTGCGTCCTTTGATTTATTTATCCAGCCTTCTTATACTTATGTTAAGCGCTAAACCTGAGCTAAAATATTTTGCCACGTAATAAAAATACTATGTATTTTGAAAAGAATTAAACATATGTATATTACAACAAAGTGTTTTTTCCACTCAGCATTTGCGGTAAGACACTACGACAATTTTTATGTTAATTTTAGCTTTATTTGTTTATTTGTAAATTTCTTTTGAGAATAAATATCTTTAATCATTAACCATTACTTGTAGATTCTTAAAGCTTTCCGCAATTTATGTAGTATCATTATCATTAACAACTAGCGAGCCCCGGCTTCACCTGGATGCAATCTAATAATGTGGCGTCATTCAGATTTTTAAATTAATCATCAATGATCTCTTATTATATACACTAGCGACCCGCCCCGGCTTCGCATAATTATGATAGGATGTTTAGATATGTGATAATTAAAAAACATTTATTTTATGAACTTTTCGTCTTTTTTTTAAACGTCTCTAAATTTTTAGGATTAAAATATAGCCTAAATCTCTCCTAAAATTGCTCTCTATCTGTTAGTGAAGTTTCATTACAATCGGTTAAGCCATTCCGAAGATTAGCGCGGACAAACAGACAGACAGATCGACAAACATTTAAAAAATGGTTATTCATGTCTCAATGGCATGCAAATAATCCCCTAAGCCCAATATAAGCCAGTTATTACGATACTACCGACAGACACTTCAATTTTATTTATATGTATAAATGTATAAACTAACACCAGCTTTTATGATATTACACAAGCAAATTACTTTTCTCATAATACAAATGAAAGGCGTTGGTTTAAAATGAAGTTAATCGCGTTACACGCAGCGCAGCACCGAAAAGAAAAGTTGCTCAAAGTCGCAGCTTTATAATGCGCTCGCTGCTCATTCTTGCTCATTTTGGAATCTCATTTAAATGTTTCGCTCGAAAGTAATCTTTTTAATTAATAAAAAATATTTTTCTTATATTTTTGCAAATGTTAAATTTTCAATAACTTTACTGTTTTTAAAACGAAAATAGCCTTCCCAAGAATTTATTATGAAATAAATGGGGTTATATTACATGAATTCGACCAAAAAAGTTAAAACGGACAAATAAATTATTTAATATTAAATTAATTGAATCAAATTATTCAATTCCTTCAAATTCGTTACATGATTATGTTCAAAAACTTTGTGATTATATGAGTATTATACTGATAACTGTACGCGAAATTAGAGTAGGCTATTTCTGGCTACGGTTGTGGCCATGGTAACGGCGGAGCAGGGGGTGCTAAGAATCTCCGGTGGAGGTTCGGTTGCCATTAAGACGACTCGACCTGGCAACATATAACGCACGCACCCTGAGGACTGACGAGAAGAGCCTGCAGCTGAAAGAAGAGATAGACAAGTTGCGATGGAATATTATAGGATTATCCGAGGTCCGAAGAGGACATGGTAATCCTTGAATCCGGCAATCACCGGGAGGGCGACCATCTGTCCCAAGGAGGTGTCGGATTTATCATCCACAAGTCTCTCGTTAACAACGTTGTAAAGATTGAGAGTGTGTCGACGAGGGTTGCGTACCTTATACTTAGAATTACCAAACGGTATTCGCTGAAGGTCATACAGGTTTACGCACCAACCTCGGCACATCTCGATGAGGAGGTGGAGAAAATGTATGGGGATATCTAGAGCCACGCATTCCTCCAAAACCTACTATACGGTGTTAATGGGAGACTTCAACGCAAAACTAGGCAAAAGAGAAAACGGTGAGATGAAGGTAGGGAAATTTGGAATAGGGGAACGGAACTAAGAGCCCAGCAGCTGGCGGAATTCAAGGAGAAAAAAGGAATTCTTTATGATGAACTATTTCTTCCAGAAGCGGCCCGACAGGAAGTGGGGCCGCTTCTGGAAGATTTCATTATGACGATCAGACGTCAACTGTTCAGTGATGTCTCAGTGATTGCAAGGGTGAAAACTGGTAGCGATCACCGAATGGTTAGAGGCACACTGAACCTAAACGTTAAGTTGGAGAGGTCTCATCTAATGAAGTCAACGCACTGTCCCCCTCGTGCTCTAATCCAGAGTCCCTAAACCTTTCAGCTCGAGCTACAAAACCGTTTTCAGTGCCTAGAAGGTTGCAATGCAGTGGACGATATGAATGACAAGCTCGTGGAAACTGTCCATGCGGTCGGAGCTAAGTTCTGCAAGACCCGCTGCCGAAGAACACAAAAACTCCGATCACACTCTTAATCTCATGGCTGTTAGACGGGAAATGAAGTTGCAGTCTTCAGCAGATTTGACAGCGTACAGGCAACTGAACAGTCAGATCTCCAAATGCATGCAGCGGGACTTACGCAACTTTAATACAGCTCGTATTGAAGAAGCGATTGAGCGGAACCAGGGCTCCAAAGTCTTTTCTAGAAATCTGTCTGCCAGAAAGAGCTACCTGTCGAAGCTGAAGACCGAGTATGGCAGCGTCGCTTCCGGGAAACCTGAGATTTTGAGTGAGATTGAGAGGTTCTATGGGCAGCTGTAAACATCATCAAACTCGCGATACCATCCATACCATCTGCATGATTGGCGGTCCACCACTGTGCGATTTAGAAGAAGTTTTCTTCCTCGCACAAGTTCCTTGAGGAATCGATTACCACCAGCGATTTTTCCGGAACAATATGGCTTAGAGACCTTCAAGAAAAGAGCCTACTCCATTTTAAAAGGTCGGCAACGCATCTGCAATTCCCCTGGTGCCTTACCATCAGGTGAGCCGCATGCTCGTTTTCCCCCTCCTATTAAAAAAAATATCACCGTTGGAGCCACACGCAAGTGTGAGTAACGATCCAAGAGCAAGTCTTATCCGACACTATTCCGATGATATTCCGGACGTCAGTGTGAGCGAGACTAGAATGGCTCTCCAACACCTTAAAAACGGCAAGGCCCCAGGCGAGGATGGAATTGCAGCGGAGCTTCTGAAAGCGGGTGGAAAACAAGTACTTGAAGTCCTCGAAGCTCTTTAGTTCCGTTCTCCATGGTGGCACTACACCGGAGGCGTGAAGCAGAAGTGCGGCGGTCTTGTTCTTCAAGAAAGGCGACAACGCTCTCTTGAAGAACTATAGACCGATTTCCTTTCTGAGCCGCTTCTACGTGCTATTTTCGAGAGTCATTACAAATCGTCTCGCATACAGACTCGACAACTGCCAGCCTCCCGAACAAGCCGGTTTCCGAAAGGGCTTTAGCACCATAGAGCACATACATACCCTTCGGCAAATTGTACAGAAGTCCGAGGAGTAAAATTTGCCACTATGTCTGGCGAATGTGGACTATGAGAAAGCCTTTGATTCCGTCGAAATTTGGGCGGTGTTGCAGTCCTTCAGCGGTGCCAAGTTATGACCGCTACAGAAATTAGTATATCCGCAGTAGAACCAGAGTGACCGACATAGCCCAACAGATTAGTAAGCTGAAGTGGCAATGGGCCGGCCATATAGCTCAAAGAACCGACAACCGATGGGGAAAAAGGCCTCGTACCGGCGGCCCAAGTGTGGGCGTCGTCCCACTAGATGGAGTGCCGACCTGGTAAGACATGCAGGAAATCGATGGATGCAGGTGACCCAGGACCGTGCTGTGGCATTCCTTGGGGAGGCCTATGTTCAGCAGTGGACTTGTGATGGGCTGTAACGATGATGATGACATCAATTTTATTTATACTTATGTAAAGATAATAAATAAGTGGCAGTAATAGCTTATTATCAGTGGCGTAGTTAGGCGTGGGCGAAGTGGGCCTCGCCCACGGCCTCGCACTTAATGGGGCCTCGCGAGGCCCTTTAAAATGCGATGCCCCAGACTTTACCACACATTACTTTTTTATGGGATTGGGTGACAAACGAGCACACAGTTTACCTGATGGTAAGTGGTTGCTGTGACCCATAGACATCTACATCTATCCTCAATAAAGTATCAAAATGCAGATGCGTTGTCACCCGTGAGGACTAAAATGGAATGCCTCTTTTCCAGTAAAAGGGTCTCGGTTCTCTACACTCACCATACGAAACACAGCAGTGTTAAGCTGCTA
Source organism: Parnassius orleans (assembly GCA_029286625.1). Classification (NCBI taxonomy): domain Eukaryota; kingdom Metazoa; phylum Arthropoda; class Insecta; order Lepidoptera; family Papilionidae; genus Parnassius; species Parnassius orleans. The sequence goes on along the minus strand of JAGSMP010000232.1, from coordinate 339,702 downwards.
TTTTACGCTGGTATTCTGTGAGGCGTGGTCCTTCCCAGTCGAGCCGACCCATTTGTACTACAACTATCTAATATAGATGGCTCTACCACGTAAAGCTCGAAAAGAACGTCACAGATTTAAAAGCGTGTTTCTTTGGGGCCTCGTAAAAGCCCTCATATGTGTGACTGCGAGGCCGTTGTAACTACCTTCAAAGACCACGACCGTTAGATTGACGGAACATGAGACTTGTCAGGAATTAATAGCTATGAGAATGTCGTGTCAAAGCATGTTTGGTAGGATAGGTGTATTAGGTAGATCTTGTATGACTTGAAATATGTTGAAGAATAATATTTCAAATACATTTTAACTTTTATTTTAATAGGTTATTTGTTATGCTGCGAACATTATTAACTTCCCATCAACCCTTCTAGCTTAGCCTAAAATAGTTGTATTAAGAGTACTTCACGACAGTAGTCAAATAGCTAGTTTGAACCTATTATAAAAAAGAAAACCTAGGTACCCATAAACTATTAGGCTTTGTTGCGATTGATTGTAATAAATAACATATTAACTGTCTGCGCCGCAGACAATTATAAACTTTCATTTTACGAATACATTACAGTATCTGCGTAATAAATAATATATTCAATCTGCAATTATAAAATCCATAGATACCTAATTGGTATCTTGGGAACGAAAGAAAAGGGGCCTCGCTGATGCGACTTCGCCCACGTCTATATTAGTCCACGCTATGCCTCTGCTTATTATGAGTTATAACAAAATTACCAAAGCATTAAGCAGTTTAATTTAATATTGTATAGCGGACAATTTGTACATTTAGGAATATCGAATTATGAAGAAATATCAGTAAGTTCATTTTTTCCATACACTAAACACTTCAACTGAATAAAGTCCATTGTGCGAATTCTCGCAACAAACATGATGTTCGCTCCACGTTATTACAGCTTAAGGTAGTAGGAACATAAAGCGAACATCGTGAATTCATATACTTAAGGAAATCCTGTAAATGAGTTAATAAAATAAGTTTAGGATAAATTGTGATAAATGAAATAAAAAAAATTGGCCTATTTAGATTTTTATTATAAAAACTACCGACGTAGGTGGGGGTCTGTTAATGTGGCGTGTTTTAGGTTTACGAAAATTAATTTTATCAAATTTTCCTTTTTATTTTAAATCATCAAGTTTTTCGAATAAATTATAGCCTAGATCACTCGTGGCATTGCTCTCTATCTGTTTGTGAAGTTTCTTTACAATTGGTTCAGCTATTTCGAAGATATATAGACCTTATAATTTATTTATAGCCCGGACAGACAGGCAGACAGACAGAGAGAAATTTAAAAAAATGGTTATTCATGTATTAATAGCTTGCAAACAACCCGCTCAGCTCAATATAAGGTACATAGTTATTTCAAAATTATTGACAGCCTACGTGGTTACATTTCTACGTGGTAGAGTCATGCTGCAGCTATATTAGTAGTATAGTTGTAGCACGAATGGGTCGGCTCGACCGGGGAAGGACCACGCTCTCACAGAATACCAGCGTAAAATAGCAGCTTAACACTGCTGTGTTTCGTATGGTGAGTGTAGAGAACCGGAGACCCTTTTTACTGGAAACGAAGCATTCCATCTTAGTCCTCAAGGCTGACAACGCATCTGCATTTTGATTCACAAACGAGGATAGATGTAGATGTCTATGGGCCACAGCAACCACTTACCATCAGGTGGACTGTATGCTCGTTTGTCACCCTATTTCTATATAAAAAAAAGCCACTTCATATTTATTTATATGTGTAGATGTAACTAGGTATACTTTTGATGCATGGAAATACTCAATTTTATAATATAGCGCAGATATACGAAGTTATCTGTTGAAGTGTAAAGCAAGTATTTTATACATATCAATACATTTCTACGCAAACCACAAGCATGTTACGCTTGCCTGAGTATCTCCAGTGTTGGTTTGAGGAAAGTGGTCGGCGTGTCGGTTCGCTGAGCGGAGAATTCATGTCGCTACATTATTGCTGATTCTATCGATATCGATTGTTTGATAATTCAAATATTAGTTCTATTCTTGCCAATAACATATAGGTCATTCATGTTATTGGCAAGAATAGAACTAAGGAATGAAGTATACACATCTATAATTTTTTAAACTCTAAAAATTACGATATTGCAAAAGATCCGAAAAAAATATTACTCTTTGAAATTTATATTACTCTTTTAAAGAATTGGTAAAATAGGCAAAAATGGCTTAATGGCATAAGCTTCGCGGCTTTGATAAAAGTTCACATCTGTTCTCAAACTTACAGTTGAAAGCCTGTACTGAATATGGAAGTTAAGGCGAGGATTTCCTACTTTAAAAGGTTTTTAGCGGTCCTTTCTCCGCTACATGCATATTTGTGATGTTTGTCCGCTGCATGCACATTCGGTGGACGAAAAGTTATTTTATTTGAAACGTTTTTGCTTATTATCAGGAAATAAAGGATCTAAATAAAAATGTAGCCGATTAAGACTAATTCAATAACATGCCTTTCATATTATTGAAAAATATTATAAGGTTATCGCTCAATATTATTGAAAAATATTATAAGGTTATCGCTCAAAAAATGAATGTTCAAAGCAGGTAGGTTCTGTTTAAAGAACCAGAAAACATGCATTGTTTTTTTGAATAGCATCCACACTTTTCTTTTTAATTTTTGGAGTCTTTTTTAAAGTTACTATAATTCAAGATTTGTGAAAATAAATGTAATTAAAATATGCAATTAATTGTATGGGTTTTTCGTGCAATACGTTCTTATAAATTGTATGCCGATGAAAAGTAGACAAAACACTTAAATACGTTATTGAATTTGACAAGCACCATAGATTGCGTGTCTAAATAACACCTAAGTTACCGTTGTAATTGCTATGCATAATTTTTCTAAGTAAAAGTTAATTAACACCTATGTGTAAAATGTTTTTACACTTTCTCATGCCACAAGACTTAAAGAGGGAAACAAAGGCATGTGATGAACAGCATCATCTTCCTGACAACAACCTGCTGACCAAGTGTGACAACTATGATCGATATCCTCTCTATGAAACAATCTATCGGGGAGTTCTATGTTCTGCAGTGGACTTTTGATCGTCTGTAATGAATGTAATATGACATGCACAACACAGCCTTCTACTCTCTATTTATATGTAACAAACTATCCCGCTTATCTTATTATTCTATCACCATTTGGTGGACATGTGCCTTTTCCAAATTAGGAATAATAATAAATGCGCCGTTACGTCACCGGCACATAGCTAATTTTAAAATAAAAAAAAGTTATTAAATTATATTACCAGAAAACCATATAAGTTTTTATTTATATTACTGTTAAAGTAAAAGTTTTAGACTATTACATACACATACACACGTCTTACAGAAGGCACAGGCCTCCTCTCATTTTGAGAGTGTCATGAAACAATTAGTCCGCCGCTCTGCTCCGTGGCGTGTTGGTGGACTTTACATGTGCTCAAAATATTTTACTTTTCCATGCAGATTTCCTTACGATATTTTCCTTCACTAACGAGTACGTAGTGAGTCAACACCTAAAATTGCTATTAACTATGGTGCCAGCAGAAATCGAACCCGTATTACAGTCAAATTTACGGCACTTATTCTCTGAGCTACCACAGCTCTTAGTTCTATAGTGACTGAAGCTGAAGTGATAGAACGTTCCATAAGATACTTCGAAATAAAAGTACCTACCTATCGAAAACTAGAATACTTAAATTTCTTTTCATGCATATCGTAAAGTGATCTCAAGTGTCTTAAGTATTGGGGAAAGAAAATTGGGGTTGATAGGGTTTTAGAATTCGCTAAACTTGACGACACGTTGATACGTTTTATCTGTATAACAATCAATCTGGCCTTTGCTACATATAATTATTTCCAATAAAATTTTTAGAGACTTATTTATTCTTTATTAAACCTTACTTAAACTTTATGAATACATTTAATGCTAAAAGCCGTATCGGTCAATCTTAGGCCAGTTATAAAACGTCGAAGGCGATATAAATAGATAGAAAACAAGACATTACAATAAAAAATATAGGTACTACAAAACACACTAAACATTCAAAACCAAGCACCTACCACTCGACTGAAAGGCTTAAGCCTACTCCAGTAGAGTATCCGAGTAGAATTTTTAACGAAACACGTACGTCGTTAAGTGAATAATGTCATTAGACGCAGCGGTACGCTATTTGTTAAAACCTATTGGATGTTGCTGATGCTGAACTCGTGATCTAACCTACCGTGTGACATACACTTTACGCAAATAAACTGATATAAGCTTTTTTTATAGCAGTTATTTATAAGTTACTTTTAGTTTATTGACTAACTGTTATCAAAGCATTAAAAAAAACAAAGTAACGACTTAGTCCAATGATTATTAGGTTAACAATAATTATATTATAATACAAAATATAATGATTCCAAATATTTTACGGTAATACTACACTATGAATACAATTAATTTTAGTTACCGACGTCCCGAGCGCTTTAAAGCACCCAAGTCAAGTAGGGACTAGTGTTCAACGTTTTGGTATTATAGAAAACCCAGGCTACCTTTAGCTTTTACATAATAATTTTTGGTCCGATCTATGCAGAATGAACTTCAGTATCTGAAAGACGTGCAGTGTTAAGCTTAGGTTTTAGTTTGTTTTTAAACATTCGCAGCCTTATAAATATTAATTGTCGCTTACTTATATTAAGTATAATTATCTCTATACTATATAATTGTCTCTTTCTATTATCTTTAGGAAAAGAGAGAGAGAGCAGCTTTAAACACTTCTTAAATTTTCACCTATTTTATGAGTATGGCCGGGTAAGTCAGCTATCATTTGGGTGTACTTTGATTTTCCCGTACCTGGATGATGGCACCATGGAACTAATATCATATACATCCAAATAATATTTCGATCAAGTATCGAAAAAGGTATCATATATTACGGAACAACAAAAGGAGGGCATTGTCGTGGGACAAATCACTACTTTTACATGACGTAATTAAAGCCTAAGCTCGACCGTATCAGGTAGTGGACCCTTTCACTATGAACTTTAACCCTGAAGCTGATTTTATTCCGACCGGTATTAGTGAGGGATCTAACACGATTATTCAAATTCACTTAAGGTCATACGTTACCTTGTTAACACGTCTGCATTCCAAAAACATTTCTATTCTATTGATATAAGGTCTATTTCATTGTCATCTCATCAAGGAGGCCATTTTACAGGTGCAAGCACGGCGTGTTGAAGAGGGTGAAATTATTCTCGTATTTATAATGGTTTACCGAATTGCTATCATACAAGGGTTATGCCTTAAATGTATTTTTGATTACTTTATTATATTGAAACTAAATTGGGATTATCTATACATACAAACATATAAATAAAATTGAAGTGTCTGTCTGTAATATTTAAATAACTGGGGTATTTGCATGCTATTAAGACACCAAGAACCATTTTCAAAATTTCTGTCCGTCTGTCCGGCCTAATCTTCGGAATTGCTGAACCGATTGTATAGAGGCTTCACGAACGAACAGAGAGCAATTTCAGGAGTGATTTAGGCTATATTCTATCCGAAAAACATGCAAGATTATTTTATGAAATTAGAAAACTGATAAAAAATATTTTTTGATGATTATCTCCTTTAATCTAATACATAAAAAATTATTTTTGTTTGTTCGTATTTTATGCGCTGCCATACCGTTCATCGGGTTGCGGTAAAACTTCGTCGACATATTGCTTGCACTTGCGCGAAGGCTATAGGCATAGTACAAATAACTTACTTATTTTTTTTTAATATTTATCATTCAACTTCAATGAACGTATTATGATTCCTAATTAAACAATATAACTCTTCTAAATTTAAAACGATATTTCCATAATTATTTCTTCTGCGGCTGCAAAGCGCGGAGTACCAGCTAGTATTATATGTGTAATACTATAAGAGATTTTTTTTTTATAGAAATAGGGTGACAAACGAGCACCCAGTCCACCTGATGGTAAGTGGTTGCTGAGGCCCATATACATCTACATCTATCCTGGTTGCGAATGAAAATGCAGATGCGTTGTCAGCCTTGAGGACTAAGATGGAATGCCTCTTTTCCAGTAAAAGGGTCTCCGGTTCTCTACACTCACCATACGAAACACAGCAGTGTTAAGCTGCTATTACGCTGGTATTCTGTGAGCGCGTGGTCCTTCCCCGGTCGAGCCGACCCATTTTACTACAACTATCTAATATAGATGGCTCTACCACGTAAAGCTCGAAAAAAACGTCACAGATTTAAAAGCGTGCTTTGGGGCCTCGTAAAAGCCCTCATGTGTGACTGCGAGGCCGTTGTAACTACCTTCAAAGACCACGACCGTTAGATTGACGGAACATGAGACTTGTCAGAATGTAGCTATGAGAATGTCGTGTCAAAGCATGTTTGGTAGGATAGGTGTATTAGGTAGATCTTGTATGACTTGAAATATGTTGAAGAATAATATTTCAAATACATTTTAACTTTTATTTTAATAGGTTATTTGTTATGCTGCGAACATTATTAACTTCCCATCAACCCTTCTAGCTTAGCCTAAAATAGTTGTATTAAGAGTACTTCACGACAGTAGTCAAATAGCTAGTTTGCACCTATTATAAAAAAGAAAACCTACCCATAAACTATGTTTTAGGCTTTGTTGCTTGATTGTAATAAATAACATATTAACTGTCTGTGCCGCAGACAATTATAAACTTTCATTTTACGAATATATTACAGTATCTGCGTTATAAATAATATATACAATCTGTAATTATAAAATCCATAGATACCTAATCGATATCTTGGGAACGAAAGGAAAAAAGAGGCCTCGCTGATGCGACTTCGCCCACGTCTATATTAGTCCACGCTATGCCTCTGCTTATTATGAGTTATAACAAAATTACCAAAGCATTAAGCAGTTTAATTTAATATTGTATAGCGGACAATTTGTACATTTAGGAATATCGAATTATGAAGAAATATCAGTAAGTTCATTTTTTCCATACACTAAACACTTCAACTGAATAAAGTCCATTGTGCGAATTCTCGCAACAAACATGATGTTCGCTCCACGTTCCTACAACGGTGGTAGGAACATAAAGCGAACATCGTGAATTCATATACTTAAGGAAATCCTGTAAATGAGTTAATAAAATGTTTAGGATAAATTGTGATAAATGAAATAAAAAAATTGGCCTATTTAGATTTTTATTATAAAAACTAGCGACGTAGGTGGGGTCTGTTAATGTGGCGTGTTTAGATTTACGAAAATAATTTTATCAAATTTTCCTTTTATTTTAAATCATCAAGTTTTCGAATAAAATATAGCCTAGATCACTCGTGGCATTGCTCTATATCTGTTTGTGAAGTTTCTTTACAATTGGTTTAGTTATTTCGAAGATATATAGCCCTTATAAGTTATTAACTACGTACAGTTACATTATTAAATCAAAAATATTTTTAATAATTTATGTTATATATCTCACAACAACACTATATAAGCTACTACACGCCCCGTGTAGTGGCGGGTAAGAATACCCACTACCCCATATCTTCCCGTGGGTGTCGTAAGAGGCGACAAAGGGAAACTGATACAGAAGATGGGCAGCAGCATCTTTCTGATAAAAGCCAAAAAAACAATAAAAAACTGCGGTTGCCAACCCGCTCGCCAAGCGTGGCAACTATGGTAATATACCCCCCCTGAGCGACGACAATGAACGGCCCCCAGTCCCCGGCGGCCCCGCTATTCCTGGCTACGGTGGCGACCATGGTAACGGCGGGGCAGGGGGTGCTAAGAATCTCCGGTGGAGGTTCGGTTGCCACCTACGACGACTCGACCTGGCAACATATAACGTACGCACCCTGAGGACTGACGGGGAGATCCTGGAGCTGGAAGAAGAGATATATAAGTTACGCTGGAATATAATAGGACTATCCGAGGTCCGAAGAGAGGGGGAGGACACGGTAATCCTCGAATCCGGCAACTTATTCTATCACCGGGAGGGCGACCATCTGTCCCAAGGAGGTGTCGGATTTATCGTCCACAAGTATCTCGTTAACAACGTTGTAAAGATCGGGAGTGTGTCGACGAGGGTTGCGTACCTTATACTCAGAATCACCAAACGGTATTCGCTGAAGGTCATACAGGTTTACGCACCAACCTCGGCACACCCCGATGAGGAGGTGGAGGAAATGTATGAGGATATCTCTAGAGCCATGCATTCCTCCAAAACCCACTGTACGGTGTTAATGGGAGACTTCAACGCAAAACTAGGCACAAGAGAGAGCGGTGAGCTGAAATTAGGAAATTCGGAATAGGCAACGGAACCCAAGGGCCAGCAGCTGGCCGACTTTATGGAGAAAGAGGACTCTTTATGATGAACTCTTTCTTCCAAAAGCGGCCCCACAGAAAGTGGACCTGGTCGAGCCCCGACGGTTCGACAAAAAATGAGATTGACTTCATTATGACGACCAGACGACAACTGTTCAGTGATGTCTCAGTGATCGCGAGGGTGAAAACTGGCAGCGATCACCGAATGGTGAGAGGCACACTGAACCTAAACGTTGTTGGAGAGGTCACGTCTAATGAAGGCAACGCCCGTCCCCTCGTGCTCTAATCCAAAGTCCGAAAACTTTCAGCTCGAGTTACAAAATCGTTTTCAGTGCCTAGAAGTTTGCAATGAAGTGGACGATATGAATGACAAGCTTGTGGAAACTGTCCATGCGGTCGGAGCTAAGTTCTGTAAGACCCGTCGCAGAAGAACACAAAAACTCTCCGATCACACTCTTAATCTCATGGTTGTTAGACGGGAGATGAAGCTGCAGTCTTCAGCAGATTTGACAGCATACAGGCAACTGAACAGACAGATCTCCAAATGCATGCGGCGGGACTTGCGCAACTTCAATACAGCTCGTATTGAAGAAGCGATCGAGCGGAATCAGGGCTCAAGGTCTTTGCCAGAGATCTGTCTGCCAGAAAGAGCCAACTGTCGAAGCTGAAGACCGATTGTGGCAGCATCGTTTCCGGGACACCTGAGATTTTGAGTGAGATTGAGAGGTTCTATGGGCAGCTGTACACGTCATCGTTGGAGCCACACGCAAGTGTGGTAACGATCAAGAGCAAGTCTTATCCGACACTATTCCGATGATATCCCGGACGTCAGTCTGAGCAGATTAGAATGGCTCTCCAGCACCTTAAAACGGCAAGGCCCCAGGCGAGGATGGAATTACAGCGGAGCTTCTGAAGCGGGTGGAAAACCGGTACTTGAAGTCCTTCAGAAGCTCTTTAATTACGTCCTCCATGGTGGCATTACACCGGAGGCGTGGAGCAGAAGTGCGGTGGTCTTGTTCTTCAAGAAAGGCGACAACGCTCTCTTGAAGAACTACAGACCGATTTCCTTCTGAGCCGCGTCTACGTGCTGTTTTCGAGTCATTACGAATCGTCTCGCATGCAGACTCGACGACTTCCAGCCTCGAACAAGCCGGTTTCGAAAAGGCTTTAGCACCATAGACCACATACATACCCTTCGGCAAATTGTACAGAAGACCGACGAGTACAATCTGCCACTTTGCCTTGCGTATGTGGACTGCAGTCCCTTCAGCGGTGCCAAGTGGACTGTCGGTATATCGAGGTGCTGAAATGTTTGTACAGTAGGGCTACGATGGCTATCCGAGTACAAAATCAGAGTACGAAACCTATCCAACTGCAGAGGTGTAAGACAGGGTGACGTTTTATCCCCGAAACTCTTCACCGCTGCATTGGAAGACGTTTTCAAGCAACTGGACTGGAAAGGATAAGGTATTAACATCAATGGCGAGTACATCACTCACCTTCGATTTGCCGACGATATAGTCCTTATGGCAGAATCGCTGGAGGACCTAAGCACTATGCTCAATGACCTCAATAGTGTCTCCCAACGGATAGGTCTCAAGATGAACATGGACAAAACAAAAATCATGTTTAATGTCCATGTCACACCTATGCCGGTAGTTTTGGGAGCACTAAGCTCGAAGTTGTTGACGAATATGTTTACCTGGGACAAATAGTCCGACTAGGTAAGTCCAACTTCGACCGAGAGGTCAATCGACGGATTCAACTCGGCTGGGCAGCGTTCGGGAGATTACGACCCATCTTCTCGTCAGGCATACCTCAAACCCTCAACACTAAATTGTTTAACCAGTGCGTGTTGCCAGTGATGACATACGGAACTGAGACGTGGTCCTTCACTGCTGGCCGTATGAGGAAGCTCAAGGTCGCTCAGCGAGCTATGGAGAGGGCTATGCTCGGAGTCTCACTGCGTGATAAACTTAGAAATGAGGATATCCGCAGTAGAACCAGAGTAACCGACATAGCCCAAAGGATTAGTAAGCTGAAGTGGCAATGGGCCGGCCGATGGGGAAGAAAGGTTCTCGAGTGGCAGCCTCGTACCGGCAGGCGAAGTGTAGGGCATCCCCCCACTAGATGGAGTGACGACCTGGTAAGACATGCAGGAAGTCAATGGATGCAGGTGGCTCGGGACCGTGCTTTGTGGCATTCCGTGGGGGAGGCCTATGTTCAGCAGTGGACTTGTGAAGGGCTGTACCAATGAAAAGTAGACAAAACACTTAAATACGTTATTGAATTTGACAAGCACCATAAATTGCGTGTCTAAATACACCTAAGTTACCGTTGTAATTGCTATGCATAATTTTTCTAAGTAAAGTTAATTAACACCTATGTGTAAAATGTTTTACACTTTCTCATGCCACAAGACTTAAGAGGAAACAAAGGCAGGTGATGAACAGCATCATCTTCCTGACAACAACCTGCTGACCAAGCGTGACAACTATGATCGATATTCTCTCTATGAAACAATCTATCGGGGAGTTCTATGTTCTGCAGTGGACTTTTGATCGTCTGTAATGAATGTAATATGACATGCACAACACAGCCTTCTACTCTCTATTTATATGTAACAAACTATCCCGCTTATCTTATTATTCTATCACCATTTGGTGGACATGTGCCTTTTCCAAATTAGGAATAATAATAAATGCGCCGTTACGTCACCGGCACATAGCTAATTTTAAAATAAAAAAAAGTTATTAAATTATATTACCAGAAAACCATATAAGTTTTTATTTATATTACTGTTAAAGTAAAAGTTTTAGACTATTACATACACATACACGTCTTACAGAAGGCACAGGCCTCCTCTCATTTTTGAGAGTGTCATAAAACAATTAGTCCGCGCCGCTCTGCTCCTTGGCGTGTTGGTGGAATTTACATGTGCTCAAAATATTTTACTTTTCCATGCAGATTTCCTTACGATATTTTCCTTCACTAACGAGTACGTAGTGAGTCAACACCTAAAATTGCTATTAACTATGGTGCCAGCAGAAATCGAACCCGTATTACAGTCAAATTTACGGCACTTATTCTCTGAGCTACCACAGCTCTTAGTTCTATAGTGACTGAAGCTGAAGTGATAGAACGTTCCATAAGATACTTCGAAATAAAAGTACCTACCTATCGAACACTAGAATACTTAAATTTCTTTTCATGCATATCGTAAGAGTGATCTGAAGTGTCTTAAGTATTGGGGAAAGAAAAATTGGGGTTAATAGGGTTTTAGAATTCGCTAAACTTGACGACACGTTGATACGTTTTATCTGTATAACAATCAATCTGGCCTTTGCTACATATAATTATTTCCAATAAAATTTTTAGAGACTTATTTATTCTTTATTAAACCTTACTTAAACTTTATGAATACATTTAATGCTAAAAGCCGTATCGGTCAATCTTAGGCCAGTTATAAAATGTCGAAGGCGATATAAATAGATAGAAAACAAGACATTACAATAAAAAATATAGGTACTACAAAACACACTAAACATTCAAAACCAAGCACCTACCACTCGACTGAGAAGGCAAGCCTACTCCAGTAGAGTATCCAGTAAAATTTTAACGAAACACGTACGTCGTAAGTGAATAATGTCATTAGACGCAGCGGTACGCTATTTGTTAAAACCTATTGGATGTTGCTGATGCTGAACTCGTGATCTAACCTACCGTGTGACATACACTTTACGCAAATAAACTGATATAAGCTTTTTTTATAACAGTTATTTATAAGTTAGTTTTAGTTTATTGACTAACTGTTATCAAAGCATTAAAAAAACAAAGTAACGACTAAGTCCAATGATTATTAGGTTAACAATAATTATATTATAATACAAAATATAATGATTCCAAATATTTTACGGTAATACTACACTATGAATACAATTAATTTTAGTTACCGACGTCCCGAGCGCTTTAAAGCACCCAAGTCAAGTAGGGACTAGTGTTCAACGTTTTGGTATGATAGAAAACCCAGGCTACCTTTAGACAATCGTTCTAAATGTTATGTTGAGAAGGCAATCGCCGTTTATCATATTTAGTTATTTGACAGTTTCGAGGATCTAAAAGACTTTTTTTTTTATAAAACGGATGTAACAAAAAAATTTACAGTCCACCTGATAGTAAGTGCAACTTCAAATAAAGAAAACTCTATGGTTAGCTCTAGCTCTATGCGTTGTCATCTCTGAGGACTAAGTTGGAATGCCTCACATCCTGTAATTATAATGGCTCTTTACACTCTTCAGACCGGAACGCAGTAGTGCTAGCACTACTATTATGTGAGGCTTATGTATGCCAAGTACACAACTTTGCATTCTTTGGTCAAGTAAGTTGAATTATCGAAAAACTACTTTAATCAGCTTTTTGCAACTATCTCCAAAACTATGTGCGATATGGAAAAATGGTAAAATAACAATTAAAGATTATTAATTTCACGTAAAGATATCTTGTCCTTTAACACTCATAGTTTTGTTGCGAAATGGTGTTGAAGTTAAAAAAAAATTAGAAATCGATTTTGCATCAAAGATATAAGAAATAGGAAAGAAAATGTTAGAAGCCGTTTTGTGTAAAATTGCAAACCAAAAGTGTTTTTTTTTAACTTGTTTATACGTGGTAGGGCCAAGCTGCAGCTATATTTATTGTACAGTTGTAACACGAATGGGTCAGCTCGACCGAGGAAGGACCACGCTCTCACAGAATACCAGCGTAAAATAGGAGCTTAATGCTCCTGTGTTTCGTATGGTGATTGTAGAAAACCGAGACCCTTTTACTGGAAAGAGGCATTCCATCTTAGTCCTCAAGGCTGACAACGCATCTGCATTTTCATTCGCAACGTATAGATAGATGTATATGGGCCTCAACAACCACTTACCATCAAGTGGACTGGGTGCTCGTTTGTCACCTATTTCTATAAAAAAAATCTCTTATAGTATTACACATATAATACTAGCTGGTACCCCGCGCATTGCAGCCGCAGAAAATAATTATGGAAATATCGTTTTAAATTTGGAAGAGTTATATTGTTTAATTAGAATCATAATACGTTCATTGAAGTTGAATGATAAATATTTAAAAAAAATAAGTAAGTTATTTGTACTATGCCTATAGCCTTCGCGCAAAATTAAGCAATATGTCGACAAAGTTTCCGCAATCCGATGAACGGTAGCGCATAAAATACGAACAAACAAAATTATTTTTATATATTAGATTAAAGGAGATAATCATCAAAAATATTTTTATCAGTTTTCTAATTTAATAAAATAATCTTGCATGTTTTCGGATAGAATATAGCCTAAATCACTCCTGAAATTGCTCTCTGTTCGTTCGTGAAGACTCTATACAATCGGTTCAGCAATTCCGAAGATTAGGCCGGACAGACGGACAAATTTTGAAAATGGTTCTTGGTGTCTTAATAATGCAAATACCCCAGTTATTTAAATATTACAGACAGACACTTCAATTTTATTTATATGTTTGTTACCAGATAATCCCAATTTAGTTTCAATACAATAAAGTAATCAAAATACATATAAGGCATAACCCATGTAGTAGCAATTCAGTAAACCATTATAAATACGAAATTTTACCCTCTTAACCGCCGTGCTTGCACCTGTAAATAGCTCCTTGATGAGATGACAATGAAATAGACCTTATATCAATAGAATAGAAATGTTTTGGGTGCAGACGTGTTAACAGGTAACATATACCTTAGAATTTGAATAATCGTGTTAGATCCTCACTAATACCGGTCGGAATAAAATCACCTTCAGGTTAAGTTCATAGTGAAAAGTTCACTACCTGATACGGTCGAGCTTGAGCTTTAATTACGTCATGTAGTAGTGATTTGTCCACGACAATGTCCTCCTTTTGTTGTTCCGTAATATATGATACCTTTTCGATACTTGATCGAAATATTATTTGGATGTATATGATATTGGCTGCATGGTTGCCATCATGCCAAATGATAGCGACTTACCCAGCCATACTCATAAAATGATGAAAATTTAAATTGTTTAAAGCTGCTCTCTCTCTCTCTTTCTAAAGATAATAGAAAAGAGACAATTATAGTATAGAGATAATTATGCTTATATAAGTAGCGACAATTAATATTTATAAGGCCGCCAATGTTTAAAATCAAGCTAAAACCTAGCCTAACACTGCGTCTACTACACTGAAGTTCATTCTGCATAGATCAGGCAAAATTATTATGTAAAAGCTAAAAGGTAGCCTGGGTTTTCTATCATACCAAAACGTTGAACACTAGTCCCTACTTGACTTGGGTGCTTTAAAACCTCAGGACGTCAGTAACTAAAATTAATTGTATTCATAGTGTAGTATTAGCATAAAATTTGGAATCATTATATTTTGTATTATAATATATAATTATTGTTAACCTAATAATCATTGGACTAAGTCGTTACTTTGTTTTAATGCTGATAACAGTTAGTCAACTCTAACTTTCTCTGTTATAAAAATATCGGTTTATTTGTTAAGGCTGTCTGCGGTAGGTTGAATCACAGTTCAGCATCAGCAGCATCAATGGAACTGGCAAATAATACCATATTCACAACGAACACGTCGTCGTTAAGTGAATAATGTCATTAGACGCAGCGTACGCTGTTGTTAAAACCTATTGATGTTGCTGATGCTGAACTCGTGATCTAACCTGCGTGTGACGCACTTTACGCAAATAATGATATAGCTTTTTATAACGGTTATTTATAAGTTAGTTTTAGTTATTGACAACTGTTATCAAAGCATTAAAACAAAGTAACGACGGTCAATGATTATTAGGTTAACAATAATTATATTATAATACAAAATATAATGATTCGTATTTGCCTAATGCACACTATGAATACAATTATTTTAATTACCGACGTCCGAGTGCTTTAAGCACCCAAGTCAAATGAGGACTAGTGTTCAACGGTTTGGTATGATGAAACCAGGCTACCTTTAGCTTTTACATAATATTTGCTCGATCTATGCGAATGAACTTCAGTGTAGTAGACGTGCAGTGATGGGCGCTAGGTTTGGTTTGATTTTAAACATTGGCGATATAAACATTAATTGTCCTTACTTATAAGCATAATTATCTCTATACTATATAATTGTCTCTTCTATTATCTTTAGGAAAAGAGAAGCAGCTTTAAACACTTCTTAAATTTTCATCTATTTTATGGTATGGCCGGGTAAGTCAGCTATCATTTGGTGTACATATGGCACCATGCAGCTAATCATATACATCCAATAATATTTCGATCAAGTATCGAAAAAGTTATCATATATTACGGAACAACAAAAGGAGGACATTGTCGTGGGACAAATCACTGCACATGACGTAATTAAACTCGACCGTGTCAGGTAGTGGACCCTTTCACTGAACTTTAACCTGAAGGTGATTTTGTTGCGACAATTGTGGTGAGGATCTAACACGATTGTGTTCATAAGGTCATATGTTTGCCTTGTTACGTCTGCATTCAAAACTTTTATTCTATTGATATAAGTCTATTTCATTGTCATCTCATCAAGAGGCCATTACAGGTGCAAGCGGCGTGTTGAAGAGGGTGGTATTCTCGTATTTATAATGGTTTACGAATTGCTATCATAGGGTTATACTTATATATTTTTTGATTACTATTGTGAAACTAAATTGGGATTATCTATGCATACAAACATATAAATAAAATTAGAAGTGTCTGTCTGTAATATTTAAATAACTGGGGTATTTGCATGCTATTAAGACACCAGAACCATTTCAAAATTTCTGTCCGTCTGTCCGCCTAATCTTCGAATTGCCGACCGATGTATAGAGTCTTCACGAACGAACAGAGAGCAATTTCAGGAGTGATTTAGGCTATATTCTATCCGAAAACATGCAAAGATATTTTATTAAATTAAAAGCTGATAAAAATATTTTTGATGATTATCTCCTTTAATCTAATATATAAAAATAATTTTGTTTTGTTCGTATTTATGCATGCCATACTCGTTCATCGGATTGCGGTAAACTTCATCGACATATTGCTTGCTTGCGCGAAGGCTATAGGCATAATACAAATAACACTTATTTTAAATATTTATCATTCAACTTCAATGAACGTATTATGATTCCTAATTAAACAATATAACTCTTCCAAATTTAAACGATATTTCCATAATTATTCTTCTGCGCTGCAACGCGCGGGTACCAGCTAGTATTATGTGTAATACTATAAAGATTTTTTATAGAAATAGGTGACAAACGAGCATGATCCACTTGATGGTAAGTGTTGCTTGAGGGCTCATATACATCTACATCTACTCGTTGCAGATAAAATGCAGATGCGTTGTCAGCCTTGAGACTAGATGGAATGCTCTTTTCAGTAAAAGGTCTCCGGTTCTCTACAATCACCATGCAGAAACACAGGAGCATTGGCTCCTGGTATTCTGTGAGCGTGGTCCTTCCAGTCGGGCAAACCATTCATGCTGCTACTGAACAATAAATATAAACGCGCAGCCTCACCACATATAAACAAGTTAAAAAAAAAAACACTTTTGGTTTGCAATTTTACACAAAACTGCTTCTAACATTTTCTTTCCTATTTCTTATATCTTTGATGCAAAATCGATTTCTAATTTTTTAACTTCAACACCATTTCACAACAAAACTATGAGTGTTAAAGGACAAGATATCTTTACGTGAAATTAATAATCTGTCATTGTTATTTTTACCATTTTTCGCAGTTTTGGAGATAGTTGCAAAAAGCTAAAATTAAAGTAGTTTTTCGATAGTTCAACTTACTTGACCAAAGAATGTGTTGTGTACTTGGTGCCATGGCTCGCATAATAGTAGTGCTAGCACTACTGCGTTCCGGTCTGAAGAGTGTAGAGAGCCATTATAATTACAGGATGTGAGGCATTCCAACTTAGTCCTCAGAGATGACAACGCATAGAGCTAGAGCTAACCATAGAGTTTTCTTTATTTGAAGTTGCACTTACTATCAGGTGGACTGTAAATTTTTTTGTTACATCCGTTTTATAAAAAAAAAAGTCTTTTAGATCCTCGAAACTGTCAAACGACTAAACACGATAAGCGGCGATTGCCTTCTCAACATAACATTTAGAAGGATTGTCGCATGATTTCCGTCACAATTTTTATCATTACATCATTAAGTAAGTTATTAATACGTACAGTTACATTATTAAATCAAAAATATTTTAAATAATTTATGTTATATATCTCACAACAAAAGCCTTATAATTATTTTAAGCTAAAGAACCCCGCTCAAGAAGAAAGGGCTCAAATAGATTAAGAACTTTAAACCGTCCCTATTCCACTTGTATCATCATCATTACAGCCCTTCACAAGTCCACTGCTGAACATAGGCCTCCCCCAAGGAACGCCACAAAGCACGGTCCCGAGCCACCTGCATCCATTGACTTCCTGCATGTCTTACTAGGTCGTCACTCCATCTAGTGGGGGGAACGAGGCTGCCGCTCGAGAACCTTTCTTCCCCATCGGTTGTCCGTTCTTCGAGCTATATGGCCGGCTCATTGCCACTTCAGCTTACTAATCTGATGGGCTATGTCGGTTACTCTGATTCTACTGCGGATATCCTTGTTTTTAAGTCTATCACGCAGAGAAACCTTCTCCATAGCTCGCTGAGCGACTTTGAGCTTGAAGGACCACGTCTCAGATCCATAGGTAATCACTAACAACACGCACTAATTGTACAATCCAGTTTTGAGGTGTTGAGGTATGCCTGACGAGAAGATGTGTCGTAATCTCCCGAACGTATATGGGCAAACGAAAATAATTATTTAGTTTGTCTATTCCACCAAATTGATGGGATGATGGGAAGGAATTTATTCATCAGAAATTTATCATACATAAATTAGGACTTATTGAGTCATCATAGGTTTATTATTCTTGATTCCCTCGTGAGTTCTTGGATTGGGGCCAGCCTCGGTTTTAGTACCAAGTAAAACGTAGTATATGCGGTGTTTGTATGTATTTTTTTATCAAGTTATTGATTACCATTGAGGAGTTCGGTCATAAGAAAATTCCATCAAAAGAACATATCATTCTCAATTTTATCCGATATCATCCTTCATACTAAATACCGAGACCACCAAATACCAGTAACCATTTAAATAATTCATCACGAGACGATCATGGATATAGTCGCAGGTCACCCTTATTAATATTAATTCGTCTTATCCCACTTCAACTCGTATACCGACGTCTAAGACTTTTTAGCCATTTAAGAGTTCACTCAGTTGTCGGTGTAAGAATATCCACTACTCCATATCATCCCGTGGGTGTCGTGAGAGGCGACAGAGGGAAACAAATCAGGAAATGGGCAGCAGTGTCTTCCTGATAATGACTAGCAATAAAAAACTGCGATTGCCAATCCGCTTGCCAAGCGTGGCAACTATGGCAAATATCCCCCCTATGAAGCAATCTATGGGGAGGCCTATGTTCAGCAGTGGACTTTGATAAGCTGTAACGGCAGAATTCACTCGCGCAAAGATCTTCCTGGCTACAGAATCATATCAACTCTACCAATTGATTGTTTTATGATAAAAATGTGACGAGTATATAAAGATTTAACTTAAGTTATCAACCAGGATGACCAGGATTTTGTCCAAAATTAGCATACGAAATTTGACCTAAACATCCAAACATCCTTCTAAAATATAATAAAAAACATTTGTAAAAAGATTGCGTTATTTTTGGAAACCACCATTAGACTGTTGTCTTTTTGATATTAGTAAGGGTGATAACGATCATCTGGTCGTAAGCGAATGCTGTGGCCCACATACCTACATCTATCCTCAATTAAGGATCAAATCGCAGATGCGTTGTCATCCCTGAAGCCTAAGTTGGATTGCCTCGTAACCAGTAAAAACGTGTGATCAGTGTAGAGACTACACTGATCACAGGAAACGGAGCAGCAATTATTTTACGCCGATATTTCGTAAGAGCGTGGTTCTTCCCTATTGGAGCCGACCTATCTGCAGCCATAATATAGCTTCAGCTTGCCTTACTCACGTAAACAAGAAATTTCTGTACTAGGAATAATGCAATTACATTTAGTTCTTGAAGTCAAGGTAAGTCTGATTTATAGGATAGTGCTACTGTATCAGGTCACTAAATCTTGTTACTAGAGAAATGTCTTCATTGATATATATATAATACATATTATTTGTTTTTACATTATTATTATTTTGTAGTATTCTCGTCTGGTTGGGGTATTCATTACAATTATTTTTATTGTTATTATAACATTAGTTTTTCTTTAGATAGGAAACTGTACTTATCAAGCTTACACAATAGTAACAGTGGTAATTTCAATAACCCTTATTTTTAGTTCTTAAATGCAACTAAGGTTATTTTGAAATGACTAGGTAATAAACCAAATATTTTATTAAAATATTCGTTTTTGTAATCTTTATTAAAATCGAAATTAAGCAGCTGATTAACTAAAAAGTTACAATTTAGTAAATTACTAGAAATATTTTATTGCTTTGTTTCTTCAATTCAAATTTTTTCTTGTATTTAGTACCTTTACTCCAGAAGTAAAAGTAAAAAAATAATTAGAAAGTAGCTTATTAAATTATAAAATCGTTTGCATCTTGTGTTACATTTTGTTGATCTATCCATGTGAATATTTCGCACTGTAGGAAATCTCCTGCAGTACTCGCCTAAGCCTTACTTAGGCATTAGAAGAGCACTTGTCTACAAAAGTGCTTGACGTCGCCGAAACATTCACAGAAATGTTTCAACTGAACCTCCTTTTCCGAAGTGGCTTCAGAATTCTAAAGCAATTAGTCCGTTTTAGGATATTTTCCGTAATACTTTGAAAATGATCCATAGAAATTATCAAACATTGGAAATATTATTATTAGTTTTCCTTACCAAATTAAGCGAAAGAGAAAAGTAAAAATCTGTTTGTCATAGAGATTTTTTCTGAATGTTTCACAGGTGATTGAAATTTATTTAAAGTTTATATAAAAATTATACTTTTTTAAAACTTATTATAAGCTAGTGCTTGCTTATAATTCCACCTGGTGGAGAGTGATGATTAAGCCTTAGATAGAGCATCACATAATATATAATTTTTCATAAGATCATCGTATAGGATTCCATTTATAAATTCTTTGAAGTACCATTATATAATTTCAAATTATTATTTTATGTTTAACTTTATTTATGTAGTAGTGATATATTGTGGTCGTAGCACGAATGGGTCAGTAAGACCGTTAAGTACCACGCTCTCACAGAATACCAGCGTAAAATAGCGGCTTGATGCTGCTGTGGTTCGTATAATGAGTGTAGAGAACCTGAGACCCTTTTTACTGGAATGAGGCATTCCAGTTTCCATTGTCATTCTTAGTTCTCAGGGATGACAACGCATCTACATTTTGATTTTTAAACGAGGATACATGTAGATGTCTATGGGCCACAGTATCCACTTACCATCAAGAGGACTGTGTATTTGTTTGTCACCCTTATACTATAAAAAAATATTTGTTGAAAAATTGCTTTAAAATTGCTATTCCTTACCTCCTAAAGTATCGCTGAGTAAAATGTGAAAAAATCATGAATTGATCATGATCATGTCTTATATTCATGAGTACTTAATAAATACACTTTAAATTCAAACATATTTTTTTCGTTCCTCGGTGGCGGTGGCAGCAAGTACAATTTTTGGTAATATTAATATTATAATAATAATATTATTATTTATTATATAAAATTCTAAATTATTAATAATAATAATAATATTATTATAATTAATATTCTTAGTATTCTTAAAAGCAATCATTTTTTCAATTATTGTCGTTTAGTGTGCATGGTGACCATGTAGTGGCGGTGTAAGAACATCAACTTCCGTACCGTGGGTATCGTAAGAGGCGACACAAGTATAGAAACCAAGAGATGGGCAGCAGCGTTTTCCTAATAACAACTAAAAATAAAAACTGCGGCAACGCGCCTGCCAAGCGTGGCAACTGTGACAACCTTTGGGAGAGGACAGTATTCAGCAGTAAACTTTTAATAAGCTGTAACGGCAGTGTGTATGTCAAATACATACATATTCTTGTAAATCCTAACCATATAAATAAAAATCCTGCGATTGGAACACTTCATTTAGGCGTTATATAGGAATACATATCAGTTAATTTAACAAAAATTGGTCTAAAGCTATTTATATTGATCTGGAATTAGAGGTCGAGGAATTGATATTACCTTATTAATGTATGTGATAAATCTACTTTCGATATAGGCCTCTCCAAATGTCTTTTACTGGTTGATTTTGATTCCCTGGAACCATAAATTTTAAACCTCAATTAGTGTTAGTCAATTAATTGAATTATTAAAAAATTTACAACGAACCTTGACTTGAACTGAACTTGAACCACGAGAATGTGATATTATACATACTTTTCGATTGAAACTTTGTCAAAATACAATTACACCTTTTTCAAAGACGGTTAAAAAGCGCTTAATCATCGATAATATAAGATGCACGTGTTTACAACTGAAAAAGACTGTATTTTAGACAAACAGCCAATATTATTGAAGCTTACTATAATATCAAATTCTGTCATGTCAACGACAACGTCTACGATATTATTCACGAGATAACTCCGATTGGATATTTTCAACGTCGAATAGAATGATCAACATCAAATAGATCACAACGATGTTTACGAATTTCCTTTCAATTTAATCCAATATTTTAGTAAACTTACAACATAGAAATTCTATTGAGATCACAACTATATTTCGACACTTGTTAGACTCAAATTAACATATTGACAGAGAAGATAACGCTATAGACTTTAGAGTTATAACATATGTATGTTAGAGTTATAACATATGTGTGTAGGAGATACATATGTATGTTAATCTTAATATATAAAAATCCCGTGTCCCGTTTCATCTTCGTTCACGCTAATTTCTGAAACCGCTCAACCGATTTTATTGAAATTTTGTATATGTGTATTGCTTGCTTCAACTTGAGAGATAGGATAGTTTTTATCCCAGTAAGTGACCCTCAATATTTTTATTGCGAATTTAAGGTTTTTTTTTATAGAAGGAATGTTCGTCGATAAGGGCATATAACGTTTGCCTGGCCAGCTAGTACTTTATTAGTAGTACTATTACTCTTTGGGCGGTATTGTTGCCAGGTGCCTGGTGGAGTTAAAAACAGACCAATAATGTTATTTTTTCTTTTTGTTAATTTTCAGTTCTAAAAATTTTAAGCAAATTTAGAAACAGAAAATTTTCGAAATATAAAAAGTATGATGAAATAAAAATGGATAGGATCCATTCTGACCAATGAGAAATTGAAGCACTGTCTTCCATTCTACGAGACAGTTACTAAGACCTGGACTCCGACATGTGCTTCTAGTTAGATTACCCAGCGTGAGTTTCGGAGGAGGAGCCTCCGTTAGAGGAAAGCCTTCTATTCGGCATTATTTTTGAATGGATATTTAAAGTATTATATTGAAGTAGTAAAGAAGATTAAGCTACAAAAATCGTTAATCGTTGAGTTATCCTTACTTTATGTCGCTCACTGCCAATCAGACATAGCTACTATTATACATACACACACATTTGATGCCTGGAATTCCTAACTTGAATGATGATAGTTCATCGCCAACTCAGAGCATAGCACCTATTTACCTTATACCAATATCTCGAATTCGGTGTTTGCTTTGTAGGCATTTTAGATATAAATGCGATTAGTACTAAAGGTAAATTTAGCATTACTTGCAGTGCTCCAGTTCTGTCTGGTCTTGACAGTTTTTTGATAGATAAGTAAATGCTTTAATTTTTTATATTATAGGCACAACAAGCACTAACTGAGTGCGGTGGCAATTTTAATAAGGATCCCTAGTTCTTTTAACTTTTGTACACAAAAAACGGCTACTAAAGTCTAAGAGGACGGTAGCTTTTGACCTGATGACCATCATGTGGACCGTGAGTTCGTTTGTGACTTCAGTTTTATAAATAAAAAATATATAATAGCAGGGTAGCTTTGCCCTACTTCTCTTCAGGCAACTCTTTTGAAAAGCATCGGACCAATAGCAAATTGCTCTGCATAGAGCTCTTCCTTATAATTTAACCTTATGGTACGTAAATATAAAGATCTGCGTTAGTTCGTTTTCCAGTCTTTGGTTATTGGCAGTTGGTATCACGATACAGAGCTTTTAAACATTCCATAGAATATCTAATGCGAAATATTTGTCAATCCATATTTTAAAAAGGATATGAAAATCGTATTAGCATTATGGCAAAACGTTTCTAATAAGCCAGAGTGAATGATGAAAATACATTTTAGACAATCTAATAGGTTAGACTTTGCTTCTGACTGCATCGTTACCCAACAGATAAATCTAGAGTACTAAACTCATTCAAAGACATTCAACTCCCGCAGCCGCGCTTACATAACATAGTTTCAACCACATTTGACGGAATAGGGATAAGAATTTATATGAATAGATTTTAAGCTTAAGATACTCTTCAATATTTTTAAAATTAAAGAAATATTTCCTAGTAACGAGTAATTAAGTTATAATACAGGATACACAGAAAGCAGTTACAAGTAAGATACAAGTAACCAACTGAATGACTTGATGGCCTTGAAAGACAAAATCACGAAAACCAAGATAACCGATCGAATGTCTTCAAAGGATTGCCCAAAGGGTAAGGTAAGGGTAAGGGTAAAATATTTCACAGTAAATGATTTATTTAATTTGATAATTTTCAGTCACAATAGGCATACAATATTTATATATAAATATCAATTGCTGTCCGTTAGTCTCGCAAAAACTCGAAAACGGCTCTAACGATTTTGATGTTTTTTTTTTGTTTTATCTCTCGATTCTCATCAGGTGGCTAGGCGTCGATCGCTTGCCGAGCTGAGTGTTGTATTATTTTAATTTTTCATTATCTCTTAAACTATGCGTCCGATCTCTTAAAAATCTACCGAAAGAAGGGCCCGTCTGACCGTCAGTCGAAACTTTCATAGTGATTGGAAAACAATTCTACAGAGGGGAGGTGGGAAGTGGTTTATTAGAAAGATTGAACCTTTCCATTTAGGAATGGAAGACAACATCATTCAAATGACTGCCACGGCCAGCCTTACAATACCCCATTCGATCAGTCCAATTTTCATTTTAGATTGTTTGGGCCTCTATTTGGTCAATGGCAACTTCGATTTCATGTTTCAAGTCGTCCATCGTCTCTGGATGGTTAGTGTGACACTTGTCCTTAACGGCTCCCCACAAAAAAAGTCCATCGGAGTCAAATCGCAGCTTCTAGGTGGCTAATTGACATCAGCATTTCGGCTGATTATGCGATTTTCGAAAACAGTGTTTTTCGAACACATCTTAAAGAGTTCACTTTGTCCCACCAGTGGGACATTTGGTGGGAAAAAGTGGAATAAATATTTTTATTAATGCCCCCGCAACCCCCTTGCGGGTGGAATTTCGTAAAATCCGTTCTTAGCTGACCTCTACTCGGCGAAAGGAATACTCCTACCAAATTTCAAGTCTCTAGGCATTATGGTTCCAGAGATATCGTGATGAGTATACGTAGTAGAGCCATGCTACAGCTATATTAGTAGTATAGTTGTAGCACGAATGGGTCGGCTCGACCGGGGAAGGACCACGCTCTCACAAAATACCAGTGTAAAATAGCAGCCTCTTACTGGAAAAGAGGCATTTTGATTCTTTAATGAGGATAGATGTAGATGTCTATGGGTCACAGCAACCACTTACCATCAGGTGAACTGTGTGCTCGTTTGTAACTCTATCCTATAAAAAAAAACATAGGTGGAAATCTTGTATATATATATATATGTAGATTAAAGAAATGATAATACATTAATTGAAATTGAATGATATAGAACTTTCAATACATTTTGAAGGAGCTTCTATTCATATCAGTGTATCATCCTAGAAGGACAAATTAGGTTCAAGGACGTCTTTTCTGCCTACGAATCCGTCTGGCCGATAAAAATCGTTCAATGCGCGCTAAAGTTGATCGCTCAACAAAACAACTGGCTGATCACAACAGGCAGATGATAAAAACACAGCAGCGTCATCATCACTACAGCCCTTCACAAGTCCACTGCTGAACATAGGCCTCCCCCAAGGAACGCCACTAAGTACAGTCCTGAGCCAACTGCATCCATCAACTTCCTGCATCTTTTACCAGGTCATCACTCCATCTAGCGGGGGCCGCCCTACACTTCGCCTACCGGTACGAGGCTGCCACTCGAGAACCTACCTTCAATAATATACGATATTAGCTTCCACGCGCACGTGGCTTAAACCAGTACAACACCTCTGTTACCAGAAGTGCACCCTGCTGTATGCTGGAGACACTCTTGCCGTCGGTGTCTATTGCGTCTTTTTTATCATATCCTAAGGCTAATTACATACGAAATTGCTTCTGAGATCGCAAAACAGTTCCTCTGTCGTGATACAAATTTCTCACATAATCTTTTAAATCACACTTACCTTAGAACTCAAATCTAAATAGATGTGCTGTTAGTATACTGTTGTTATTTTTAGATCCATCCTCTGTAGAATTTTCCTCTAGACTGAATATTTAGTATTAAGTTTGTTTGCAATGTAATAATTAAGATAATTCCGTTCATACTATTTCGGTTTTTTACAAAGCCTCTAATATAAAAAAATTGTTTACTAGTGTTTAAGGGCTGCAGACTCGCATCAGTTGTATTATGATCTATTTAAGTAAGTGTATTAAGAATCAAAATGCAGATGCGTTGTCACCCCTGTGGACTAAGATGGAATGCCGCGTTTCCAGTAAAAAGGGTTTCCGGTTCTCTATAACCACCTTGCCAAGTATAGCACAATTAAGCTGCTGTTTTTTATTGATATTCTCTGAGAGCGTGGTCGTCCTCCGGTCGAGCCGACCCATTCGTGCTTCAACTATAATATAGCTGCAGCGTAACTCTACCACGTTCAATATCAGGCAAACTGCGATCCAAAAAATATAATATATGCAAATTTCATGTCGAAAGGGTTTTGGGGATAAATATAATCAGGCATAGTATAATAGGATTGCCTAATGTAAGCGAATGAATATACAATATTATATATGTATAATATTTCTTTAAGATCGATGTCGGTATTGAGTCGTACAAACCTTTGATAAATGGATATCGTGTTTATCATGACAAGGCATTTTATCAACACTACGAAACTACGAAATCTCCATTTTATTAAATACTAACGATCCGCCCCGCTTACGCACGGGTGGTTTCTGGATATCGACAACAGCGCCACCTAACGGTTCCAATTGTGAATCTAAACCATCAAGCTCTCTCAAATACACACAAAAATTAATTAAGGACATAGTTCCATTTTTGACGTGCAAACGTCAGGCAGAGCGCTGAGCAACGTGACCTCTCTGGAAAGCCTAGTGCCTCCTCTACACTACTCGCAGAGTTACCTCGATGAAGTGCTCGTCAAAGTCAATCGCAGTCCGAAGAACGTGACTACACACTCGTGCAACTTCGCGAATAGCTCAGTCGCCTTGAACCGCCCGCACCCTTAACATGGATAACGTTCAAAAGGCAGCTGCTATAGGTACCTAATTGTGTGAACAGTACGACGTCAATGCGTTTCCAAAATAAATATGTTGGAAGCTACATATTTAATATTTATATATTAAAAAAATTATATATAACTGGCGTACGCCGAGTAGTATAGTGAGACGCTTCGTGTAATTTCGGGGCACTTCGCGAAGTCCTTTGAATCGGGCGCAAAAAACCGACAGCGATCGGAAGTCGCCCGAGGCGAAGCGAGGTTGCACGAAGCGAATCGAAGTACCTCTCTACACTATTCCCCTCGCCCAACTTCGATCAACTTCGCGAGTAGTGTAGAGGGGCCATAAAATTTAGATATCCGAATTGCAAGCTGACTAACGTATGGGCACAGTGAAACAGTTTTCTGCTGTATTTTATATATTATACCTACTAAACTTGATACTTGCTCAGATCAACAAAGGAAGAAAGACAGAGCGCTGCGTACATTTTAAGTGAAACTGAAACTATGCTCAACTTCTTGACACGCACTTTTCTTTTCTCTTTTTTCTTTATCAGCCCGTAAGATTTTACTGATGGATGCACACATGGATTTACCTAAAACCATGTTAATGGTTGCAAACGATTTTAGATGCATACATGCACGTGAGTGCGTGTTCTTGCAATAAGGTGAGCATGGTTTTAGCTTGGATTTTGCATCCCTTGAACTTGCTGCGTACAGCAGCGCTCCGTTTTTATTTTTTAGTTGGTATCAGGATACTTGAAGTATTATTAATTTTACAGTCGTTAAGTGAAATTGGTTGGCGAAACTACGCAATCGCATTTGGTATCTGGCATGATAATAAGGTTCATATATATTATTTGTAAATTTGAGAGTGGGGTGCGGGTTCAGCATTATTACAATATAATTTTGTATAGGACGCCACGAGCACGAGTGTGCTTGCGGCTGTATTACCGTACATGTACCGATTGTATGTGCATGTGTGAGTGATGAAAATGTTTGCTTTTACGCGTTATTTCATCAGTATGTTTTTATTCGTATGTGAGCTTTGATATCTTAGATTCATATATTTCGCATATCTACTAGCTCTTGAGGTAAGCAGTTCTTGTAGAATTTTCTAAATGTCCCTCCACGTTTTCCTTCCAGAGCTGGTCGTCACTTTTTATGAATTCAAATTTAATTTTACCGTCGCTTATCCACAGGCAAATATACACATATTTTGACCAGTTCGTAATTAGCTCTGAACTTGGTAGTACCATTTGCTTTTTGTGTTGACTGTGAAAACGTCAGATGTATACAATCAAAAGTCAATTTTCTTTTGTTTGAATGCTTCTTCGGGTTCCATATTATAATCGGATCATGGGCATTTCACTTCTAAAGAACCAGGTTCATATTTGCCGTCTAGACTAGCACCCAGAAATGAAAATTTGTCGTATGTAAACTACAGTCATGTATAAAGCCCCTTTTAATTCTCGGGAAGCTTTACGCTCGTTGTTCTTGCTATTTTTTATAGATGGCACATTGCTTAAATCGTAGCCACACACATCGAGAGCACAGCAGGTATTTTCAAGCCGCTTGCAAACTCTGGCAAACCATGAAGCTATCCACTTTTCTTCTAGTTTTCAAGAGCGAGTTTGCACTGTAAAACAGTGCTCCATTCAATAAAGTTTTCTGTTCTGGGGATTTTACAAACTGTAATATAAGGTCAAGTATTTATAAGCATAGGTCCGTGGCCTGACAAAGACTATTTACCTGTTTAAGCCACAAAATTTCTTGATTGACATATGATCTGGTTGCACAATTTCTTTGTTTTCTGATTTGTCATGTGACAGAATATTAATTCTTCACCCCACAGTACAGTACTTCTTAACTGTGCTGGTCACGAATTGTCGCAGCGTTCGAGGAAGTATCGTAGCTTGTGCCGTATGAAAGTTTAATCAAGATGCGTCTGGAATTACGGCTATCATTGGTATTCCTTGAGATGACATATTTCCGATGAGTTTTACATGCTCCACCTCTTCTTTCCTAGCCTCAACCATACAATGCTCCAAACTAAATTACGCGTAGCTTCATACAACCGCAGAGGTACGGTGGGATGTCTCCATAGGCAAGAATAATATGAAACTGGATATATACAACAGCAGTAGATATAATTCCTGCTATAACTTCCTGATTTATGGCCCATTAGAGCCAAAGACATTTAAGTAGTAGTAATAGACCGGACATCAACAACAAAATGGTCACCTCTTACTTATGTCCGATAGGATCTATTTCGGATTTGTGTCATTTAATATAAGTGACATCGTCAAAAGCTCAAGACGCATTCGTTTCCTAAATTTAAAAAATATTTTTTAAAGAAAATATGCCCGATTGTGCATTAAGGTATATGTAGCAAAAACTCAATGTGATTTCAGTTTATTATCGCGAGTATATGTATATTTACCCCATAATTTTTAAATTTTATTATTTCTGGTAGATTGTTCTAGAACATTTATTGTTATTGTAATAAGCGCCCTCTGTTATCCAGTAACGTCACCAAATGAGTTAGTGATTGACAACGTTTATCGATTGGCACTATCGATAAAAATATTATACAGGATGCAGATTTAATCATCTACAATATTTAAGGAGGTGAAACAGTAAACAATACTGTACCCATACCAATAAAGAAAACGGGTGGGTCTGTCGGGGCGCAAGGCTGTTGGTTTTAACGTGAAACGTCTATGTCAGCCAGTACAATCAGTACAACCAGTCAACAAGATAGCCTTCTTTTTAAAATTTTAATATAATTCTACAACACCAGGAGAATTGCAGATGCGTTGCTGGCCTTTTAAGAAGGAGTAAGCTCGTTTCTTGAAGGTCCTTAAGTTGTATCGGTCCATAAATATCGCCCATGGTAAACGATTCCTAAGAAAACTCCTAATTAATCGCACGGTAGTGGACTGCCAAGCATCCAAATGATGTGGATGGTAACGTAAGTTTTGTCGCGATATGTGTTGGTGAAATTTGGTGGTTGGAATTAATCCGAACAATTCCTCAGAGTATTCCCCGTGGTAAATACGATAGAAAATGCAAAGGGATGCAAGATTTCTACGCAGCGCCAGTGAATCGAGCCAATCAAAGAGGACTCGGTCGTCCATCATCCAAAGTTTGGAATCCAAACGCAAATTGATGTGTAAATCCGAATCGACAATAACCAAATCCAAACTTTGATTTGGTTATTGTCGATTCGGATTCGTTTGCAGATCGTAAGATTGTAGCTTAGTTAGGTCGATTTTGAAATCGATACGATTCGATTTGTGTTTGAAATTGGATTTTAGATTTAGATATATCTAACGCATGCCTGCTCTGCTCTCTATGCGCTCAAGTGGAAGGAGCTCGCACTGGGGAGCCCCGGCGCAGAGATGAGAATAGTATTCTATGTGAGGCCGAACCTGCACTTGTAAAGTTGCAGACGGTGTGCAGGCATGAAATAGTGTCCCGCTCTACTGAGTACGCCAAGCTTTTTAGAAGGAAATTTAGCTTTCTCTTCCAAGTGACCATGCTACTGCAGGTCATTCGATATGTCGACGCCGATGATTCCGCTACTGGCTGCGGCTACAAGGGAAGTACTCTGAAATTGAGGAGATACGTCAAAGGTGTTCTTTTCAGCGGTAAATGCACACACGTGTGAATTTGTATAATAATTTATCGTGTAACGACTTTTAAGTACAGTGATTTCCTAAAATATGTTAGATTTAAAGTGTATTTTTGTAAAAGAAACGAATTTGAAAAACATGGAGGCGCTCTCTTATTGGATTTGACGTTTCGCGATATATGCCGACCGACCAATCATATGCTATTATTAGACCGTCTAATGGACCTAGTGACGTCATCCAAGATGCCACCAATGTTACAGCTATATATATTGCTTATATATATATATATATGTGTATATATATATATATATATATATATATATATATATATATATATATATATGCTCGTCGGTTAAGGGTACCCTTAATTAGGCCAATTTTTAATATATTATCGCCAATTTGGTCGATCGATAAACTTTCGCCTATGGCGTCCATTCCCGACTCTGCCGTTCACTTGTGCAATATGTGAATAAATTTGCTTTGTCACTCTTTCTTCATTGATTCTTTCTACATGACCAAACCACCGAAGCATTCCTTTCTTAATCCTGGTCACAACATCATCTTGCAAACCACACTTTTCTCTTATCACACAATTTCACTCTGTCATTCAGATTCAGCCCTAACATACTCCTTAATGACCGCATTTCTACAGCATTTATTTTACTCTCGTGCTTCTTTTTACTCTCCGATGGGATGGTTATTCGACACGAACGTGGAGAGATCAGTCACTAGACCAACGGCTTTACGTGCTTTCCGAGGTACGGGTGTGAAACCCCAACTTCCCGGGCTGCTACTGAGAATTTCTTCACAGAAAAACCCAACAACTGATTTTGGCCCGACCCGATATTCAAACCTGGGATCTTATGATTAGCAACCACATTTACGACCACTAGACCAACGAGGCAGCACCACACAGTTCAGCTGTAGCACATATATAAGCTATAACACTATTTTCATCTTCGTCATTACAGATCTTAACAAATCCACCGCTGAACATAGGCCTCCCACGAGAAATGTTTCAAGGCATTCATCAACTTCTTGCATCTTTTACCGCCGCCCTACACTTCGCTTACCGGTACGAGGCTGCCACTCGAAAACCTTTCTTCCCCATCGATTGCCGGTTCTTCCAGCTATCTTACTTATTATTACATTTTTAGTATATAATTTTACGAATTTTTGTATTATATCATCATCACCAAAATGTAGACTGCTGAGCAAGGGCCTCGTCTATTATAGGGAGAATTTGCTTTAATCGTCACTCTGCAGGCAGGTTGATAATCGCAGTACCAGACGTCTTGCACTTTTACGTTGCTTTCCGTCTCCGGCCAGGGTATTTTACGCCTGGCGTAAACTAGATCGTTATACCGCCATTTTTTGGATGCCATAAGATCCGTCCAGCATTTTCCGTAATCGCCTACGACACCCATGGGATGAAATGCGATGATAGATTTACTTATGCCGTCAACACAGTACCAGTATTTAATGTATTTATAAATATTTATTAAAATACTAATTTGCATCTAATTAAATGCTTTAAACGCAAAGAAGTCTTGTATAGAGTCTATAATTTATTTAAAAAAAATGTCTTGATTTCTGAAGCTCTGTTATATAAAAATGAATCTTCTTTGTTAATACAAAACCCATCTAAACGTTATTAACTCCAAAGTTAATTAAAAATATGGCAGGACTGTAATTAAAGAAAGGCAGAGGGATTTTTCATTTAGGTCAGAGAATATTTTTAACGTCAAAGTTGAACATCATATTTATGGTTATTTTATTGCTCAAGTATACATTTATTACCTGGCGGCGTAAGAATATCCACTACCCCATATACTCCCGTGCGTGTCGTAAGAGGCGACAGAGGGGAAAAAACAGGAGATGGGCAGCAGCGTCTTCCTAATAACGACTAAAAATAAAAAACTGCGGTTGCCAACTAGCTTGCCAAGCTCGGCAACTATGGCAAATACCCCTACATGAGGCAGTCTATGGGAGAGGCCTATGTTCAGCAGTGGACTTTAGTAGGCTATAACGGTAACGGTGTACATTTATAAATGGCACATTTTTTTTCATGCCAGACCTGAACCGTGCATATAAAGAAGCTCAAACTCACTCGGCGAGCTATGGAGAAGGCTATGCAGAGAGTTTCTTTACGTGATAGAATCCGTAACAAATAAATTAGTAACTGACATAGCCCAGCCACTTGCCACTTTAACCTACTGATCCAGTAGGTTAAAATGGCAATGGTCCGGCCTTGGTATAGGTCAAAGAACCGACGACCGATGGGGCTGACTGATTCTAAAATGGCAGCCTATTATTGTTAACAACAAAGAGGTTTTAAGTATATTATTTTCTTTTATTATTTACTTTGTTCTAAAAATATATTGTCAATTTATTCAATAATACAAGTAATACATTATTTTCATTTTTATGCAGTATTTACGCATCTTATCCAACAAGTATTGACAAGCGCAGTATTGGGCAACCCCCCAATAGATACAATAAACACCTGGTCAGATATTAAGAAAGTCGAAGTAGTTAGCTCAGAACCATACTTTAAAACCTATGGGCGAAGTCTTCTACGTATACTGGGAATGCATATATCTCGACATTCAAGTTATTGGAATAGTTTAAAATAATTATACGATCTCATAAACCACTTTGAGCAGCTAAACTTAGTTCTCAAACTATCAGATTTCAAACTTGCATGCCAAGCAACCATTACCATAATATATTTACCATAAATGAAAATACAGGAACATTAATCCGCTCTCGATTAAGTTAAAACCAATCACATTGTTTTCCTTTACTGTAGTCGTCTAGTGTACGTAATCGCCACGCTGCCGCGCCGATTCCTTCCCCGGTCACTCCAACCGATTCTCGATGCAGCCATACTACGCTGCATCATGGCTCTACAACGCAGGATTGAGTACCCGTAATTATGCCAGATTTTAATAAAAGTGCAGAAACTGCGTTAAAATAACTATAAACCATTTATTGAAAATATCACGATGTTTATTTAATACTAGCTTTTTACCCGCGGCTTCATTAAATGCAGTTCTGTGCCAAATTTAGCAAAATTCGATCACTTTCGATTTCGATTCGGTCTCTTCGGTGTCTGTGTCTCTATGTTTGTCAAAGATTTTTTGGAATTCTACTACTAAAAGACTAGTAGACTTAGATGATTGGTATTTGTCATAGATATAATAGCTACAGGAACACGTGAATATATATGTCTAGAAAAACCTACTATTTTTTATATCGGGCGTGTCTTCCTATGTATCCATAAGAAAGGTAAATTGTCTTAAAATCAAAATTTATTATTATTATTTATATTTTACTCTTTACATTCATTCATTCATAATTAAAGTTAATTTAGTTTTGATTTAATATTGATTAGTACCATAAAATAGATGTAGATATTTTTTTTTTACGTTCGAGTAGACTTCAAAATTTCGTAAATGCAGTTCTATAATAATGTATACTACACACGGAATAAAACTAATGTCACGGATTTTATCACGTTTAATTTTAACTTTTTTTAGGAGGGGGATTTTACGCATCTTTGGATGAAAGTTCCATAAAAACCTCGCGTAAAGGTACATATCGTTGATGATGTGAAGCACCGACGACCCGGAAAGTCTAAAGTATGTCATGTCATATTATGTCCGTGACATGTTTAGTATCGTCCCAACCATTATATCGGATCTGATAGACAATAAATCCTTGCATTAGAACACCGATTCCTACCAATGATGAATCGCGAGGCTATTGAAATTAAAAAACATCGTAATTTTAATAGGGAAGTTGGCTGAGTGCTACCATCTGCTAAGGACCCCATAATTAATAAAATTAAATTCAAACCCCAGCATACTACTGCATAATTAATAGAATCAGGCGTTACTTTGCGGAAATCCATTATATTAAAGTTGGTAAAAATTATTGCACGTGCAAAGTAATCTTTACCACGTTTAATAATACTGCATTTATTCTATTCTATTATATTCTAACTATGACATCAGGTGGTCAAACAACTCAGTCCTCCCGTTACCATGGGTGCTGTAATGTGCCCAAAACATCGGGAATTAAAAAAGTTAAAATTAAACGCAAAAAATCCTTAAAATTAGTTTTATTCCTTATAAATTTTATTCACAGTGAACGTGGGTGGCACTAAATTCATGGGAGTAGAAAATGTTCGCCTTGTTGTAGCGGTGAGAGAAAACCTCATACCGTCCCATCGTAAAAGGCGACATAGGAAAACAAACAGGAGATGGGCAGCATCATCTTCCTGACAACAGATCAAAATAATAATAGCTGCGTTGGCAACCCGCCTATCAAGCGTGGCAACTATAGCAAATATTAATATTAATAACTACAGCTACTTGACAATTTATGGAGAGGCCTATGTTCATTTCAGTAGATTTTGATAGGCTTACGATAATGAGTTATACTCACCTTTGCAACCTTTAATATTTAAGGTAGAGTGAAAACAAAAAGTAACATACCGAAAATATGAATGAAATAAAACTGCATATATTGCCCCATCAAAAGTAAAAAGTAGCAGCTTACATACATGTTACATCAATCAACAGATTCATCCTCAAGGGAATCGTACACGTTTTGCTCCCGTGCCATGATGAAATCTCATGGTGAAATACACGGCCCTAGTATTTGTTTAAATACAATTCATAAAAACTGAAACTAAGCTTTTGCATGATTTTTGACCACATCTACCTAGGTAATTACACATCCAACGATACCACGAACAAATTTTCAATTATTTACATCGTATATTCAGTAGCATTCTATTATTTAATTTTATCAGTGACTAACCATTTTATTTTATTTAGAAGTAAGTAGATGGCGCTATTATTAGATGAAATAATGAAATCCAAAACTATACTATCTAGTAATATTAGCGATATATCGAACAATATAAAAACCTCTTAGAGTATTTATAAGCAATCTATTATAAATACTCTAAGAAAACCCTTATCAATTTTCATGTTTTTGATAGACGTCACTTTTATCTATTGAAATTATTACACTTTTAAAATAAAATAACAAAATAACTACAAAACTCAACGTTAATAAATAATTTTAAAAATCTAATTATTTAAATTTTCGTAAGTGATTTATATTATTTAATTTATAACTATGTAACTGAAGGCAAAATATACCACTTTTTCCATTTGATGGCAGTTGGCGCTTTTTTGATAATAAATCTGTAGTTTCAAATTATTTTACCAAGGCTATAACTATATTTTAATCCTTGTTTATAAATATGGTATTTATTTGAAAAACACCCGTCATACCGCCTATAACTAAGATATAATAGTAAATAAAAGAAAATACTTAACGTTCTTTTTACGAAGTTCCGTAATCGGATAAAAAAGTAGCACAAATTTTCATATAAATCGCTTCAGTAGTTTTTGCGTGAATCCGGAATACACAGACAGACAGACAAAAATTCTAAAAGCCACTAATTTGGCTTGAGAACCAGTCCCAGAATTAGTCCCCTGTAAGTCCCCTGGACTTGTTTTTTCAAGAATATATTAGAATTACAGACACGACTTTTCTACAGATTTATTATATGTATAGATTAACTTCTATAATCATTATCAGACTATAATCGTTATCACTACCAACATAAAAACAATGTAATTTTTATAAAAATATTGTAAATAACATCCACTTTATAATTGATGTTTACGTGGACAAAAATAGACATGAAAATTTATAGAAAAAGAAAGTAAAAGAACAATACATTACAGATACATGGAAGC
The DNA here is from genome assembly GCA_029286625.1 of Parnassius orleans. Classification (NCBI taxonomy): domain Eukaryota; kingdom Metazoa; phylum Arthropoda; class Insecta; order Lepidoptera; family Papilionidae; genus Parnassius; species Parnassius orleans. The sequence goes on along the minus strand of JAGSMP010000232.1, from coordinate 303,265 downwards.
TTTGGTTTAACAGCAAGTCGAAACACTACGAACGCAGAGCTCTGGGAATAAATATTCAAAAATTCTGGGCAAGCGTAAAAGAGAAATTCGAAGCTAGCAGAGTCGTCCAATAATACAAAAGACGAGGCGGCGGCGGAGCGGAAACTCTTTAGAGCCTTTTTAATCTGAATAGGGCCCACCATCACAATAATTGAAAAATATATGGAAAAGCATAAAAAGGCATTCAAGTGATTCAAATTTTTTACTTTAATCCTTTCACTTAAACACTTTACCAGCCTATAGGACAAGTAGAAATTGTGAATGTTTTGGACTTTGCTAGTATAAGTCATTATTTAAAACAAAATTCATAAATCGTTTGAAATAACTCATCTGGTTAATATAGGTTATGGTTGAAAATTAGTGAAGAAGCGACAATTGGCATGGGTTGCGGCCATTCGTAGCCGCTTGAGCATAAAATGTCGCACTTCACCCGTTCACTAAAATTCTGCTTCTGCTACTATAAAAACTGATTTCTGATCCGACCTGAAATTCGAACCTGGGACCACATAACCAGCAGTCACTTACGAGTAGTAGTTAACATTAAGTAACTATTGATCAAACTGACTTGTCACTCCTGAGAACTACTATAGAATCCCTCATTACCAGTGGAAAGGGTCTCCGGTACTCGTCACTAACCACACGTAACACAGCAGCATTATGCTACAGTTTCACGTTGGTATTCTGTGTCTGAGTGGTCCTTACCCCATTTGTGCTGCGGCCATAATATATCTACAGTGTGGCTCACCCACCTAAAAAAAATTCTGCACTATAAATAATGCAAATACATTTAGCTCTTAAAATCAAGGCAAATCTCATTAGGGTAGTGCTACTGTAGCAGGTCACTAAATCTTAATACGAAAGTAACACCTTTACAGAATATATATTTTTTTTGTTGTTGTGAAGTGAGTTTAAGCTTTTATATCAAAAGGTTATTCAACATTCAGCTGTTGTACTAGTTTTATTGTTTCTATTCAATACATTTGTTTTTACATTATTATTACATTTTTGTAGTATCTCCTCTAGTTGGGATATTAATTACATTTATTTTTATTGTAATTATTACATTTCTATTTCTTTGAGCCTCACACTAAATGTAAAAAGCTGTACTTGTCAAGCTTGCACTACAGTAACAGGTTATTTCAACCTTCTTAATTTTAAGAGAAGTTGCAGTGACGTTCTGCCACGTATATTATAACTTAAAAGAGGAAGACGATAAAGCAAGAAGATAGGAAGTCATAAAGCACAAGTACACAAATATAATGTCCTCCAGATCAAATTCCGGTCACCGCAACCAGTCTCAACAGAGACTAGCTATCTGCGCAGGACGGGATTACAGTGCACGAGAGTAGAGTGTGCTGCGCAAGCACAAATGCACTCTCCATTCCCCACTCTCAAAGTCCGATGGGACGGTTATCCGACACGACCAAAGCGAAATCAGGCACAAGATCAACGGTTTTACGTGCTTTCCGAGGCACGGGAGTGAAATACGGCTAACGCCCTGAATACGAGCTGGTACTGAGAATTTTTTGACAGAAAAACTCAATAACAGGTTTTTTGGAAAGACCTGATTTGGATTTGAGTCTCGAACCCGGGACCGCAGTCGCGCTTACGACCGCTAGACAAACGAGGCAGTCAAATCAAGTTGAAAATTAAAATTTAAACACTTCCATAAAATTGTTTTAAGTTTACCAATACGATCTTGAAACTATTTCACGAATTGTAAAGAACAATCTGAAGACAACTCGACCGACGTGCAACAATACAAAGCGACGGAAACTGGAGGCAACCCGCTTTAAGAAATAATATGACTTCCACAACAATAAATGGAAAATTCAAAATGACATTCTTGGCTTTTTCGACTTCTATCATATAATAATCATTAGTATTTACTTCATACATAAAAATTTATTGATTACGTTATAAAGAATAAATAATATATATAATTAATAATTAAAGATTGGTTATTTTAAAACTTATTTTGCTTAGGTATATAGCCTCTGGTCGTTTAAGCCTTTTTTAATTCACTGCTTATGTCAAGTACTGACTGTTACAATAAATAACATTTACCCAAATTTATGTGATAGAGCCACGCTGTAGATGTAGGTGTCTATGGGCTACAGTATCCGATTACCACCAGGTGAATTGTGTGATTGTTTAACACACCTTTTTTTTTACATGTGGTAATACCTACGCATACCCGCCTCGCGGGGGCAAGGACGGGTTATGTCGGACTCGCACCGACTAAAACCCCATGATGTTCCACCTTCACCGCATATTGGCAGGGCCACGGGAACGCTTTCGCACACATTCGCAGCCCCACCAGCGCCGGCCGCCTCATGGCAGTCCCTTCTCGGGGAGGACCTCTCCTCCCCATTCTCCTTTTCGGGCAAGGCGCACCAGGAACACAAGGCACGCCCCCCTCCACGGCCTCCAACTCCACCTGCGTAACGGGCCCCCCGAGTCCGATACGCGGAGGCCATGGGGCCAGGAAAATCGAGCGCTCAGTAGCACCCGCTTTCCCGACCCCAGCGGCGGATCTGGTCTCTGGCTCTGCCGCCAACCAAGTTTCGACCACGGAGGGTAGGGAGAGCGGCGCCTCGCAATACCGACACTCCTCTCCTCCCGCGGCCCCACCACCACCGCATCAACGGTGCGTCCCCGTCAGAGTCGCGGAGGATAGGGCGAGTGGCGCATCGCCATACCAACACTCCTCTTCCTCCGCGACTCCACCTCGGCTGAAGCGATAGGGGAGAGGACACCTCTCTCGCCGCAGCCCACCGACACACATCCGAAGTGGGCTCGACAAGCCCACTCGGAGTGGCCACCTCGGCCCGGCCCTACATCACGGGCCAGCCAATGGGTTCCTTTTGTTCACCGCGGGTGACTAAGCCACGGCTACTAAGCCCCCCCCGCCACGACAAGGCAGGAACCCGTTCGGGGGTGTTTAACACACCTACATCAATAAAAAAAATTGTCAACCTATATAATCTCAGTAGACTTTTTACGCTTCGCTTTTTCAACGCTTCATTGATTAAAGTATTATGCCTGCCTTGTAGCCTATGCACGACATTTGATAATGCGTCCCGCACACAGATCCAATTTGATTATGCGAAATAGTATCCCACAGGAATCGTACATTTATCCAGGGTAAAAGAACTCTGTGTTATTCCAAGATCTAAAATATTTCCATACTAAATACATATTATCAGAATCCGTTCAGCTATTTTCGCATGAAAAGGTTATAACATTATTACGCTCTAGTTCTATCCACAGAAATCGTGTATTTTTCCGGGATAAAAATATGGGCCCATAAACTATCTCTATGCAAGAAATCATATCGATCCGTTGCGACACACTTTCGAATTTATAATATTAGTAGGAACCAAAAAATTAAGTGCTTATTATTGACGAATTTACATGATAAAACATATTGCTTAGGTTACCAAAATATATTATAATATTTTACTTTCACATTGCACTAAAATCCAATTTCTTGTTTTGTTTTTAATATTTTTTTGGCTTTTGCTGCAACACTGAGCTAGTCGTCTTCCTCGCGAAATCTTAGATGCATTTCATACTCATAAATCAATAATATGAACCCTACGTCTATTATTAATTGTTACTCAACTACATTGGAGTATTCTTTGCATTTTGCAGATAACGTATATTTTCTTAAAAGCTTCGATGGTTTCTTTCTCTGATTTTTCTTAAAAGGAGAATATGTAAAGTGTGACAGAGTGTGGGAGCTGATTTTTAAATAAAAACGTTTTTTGTACTCCAATATATTATTGACAGAGTTTCTACAAATATGTAATGAATTAAGTCTGAGTATGCTTTGGTTTTTATACCCGCATTATGCAGTTTACAATTATTCCTAAACGGAAACAGTTTAAAGTCACCTACATTATTTATTACATCCGGAATTAATGTATTATAAACATTTACGGTACGTAAATATTTAATATACTATAAATCAAATAATAATGAATTAATTTATATATATATATATACTTATTTCTAAAACAAAAAAGGTAATCAATAGAAAAAATATAATTATATCACAATCATGAATATTAAACGACATACATTGGTATAACTTAATATTTTTAGTGTTAAAAGGTCAGAGTTAAGTCAAATGGCTGAGGACGGGAAACATTTTCAAACAAAAGTTCAGTTGAACGCGTAGGCATAAAAATGCACAATAAATAATACTGCAAATAAACAATATGCAAAGTTAATTATTAACAGTAAATCGTTATCAAACTTAGAAATTGTTCATTTTCTTTTTATTTCGTTTTACATACATTAAAATTTGGATTTGACAGACCCAAATTTGATTCATAGTTCATACTTTACGGGAAGCTGCAACCGCATTGTCACTATTCACTAACGTCAAAGCTTTGAATAATTTGTCTGTGGAACGCCTAGTGCAAAATTGCAGTTTGAATAAACACTGCCTGACTTCCCCGTTTAAACAGGAGATTTTTTAGCAGTTTTATAGCAACGCCGAAAAATCTCCTGTTATTTTCCTGTTACTTATATAAGTTTTTAAAAACATTATTTTTGATGGCACAGTGGGGTTTATTTGAATCGAGACGGACCACAAAATCAATTCCTGAACGAAACTAAGTTGTTTTTTTTATTAAACTTAAGTGATAATGAAGTTACAGTCAACCTGATGGTAAGTGACTACTGCAGTCCATGAACACCTGCAGCCTGCGTTTTTTATAGAAAAAGGGTGACAAACGAGCACACAGTCCACCTGATTGTAAGTGAATGCTGTGGCCCATAGACATGTCAAAGAAAGAAGGCTCCAGATGCATTGTCACCTCTGAAGACTAAGATGGAATGCCTTACATATACTACATATACTGGTACAGCCTGCATATACTGGTTATGTATACCCTTCCAACCGGAACGCAGCAGTGCCAGCAGCAACAGAAATAAGTAACAGGCTGGTACCCACCCAGACGGACTTATGGGATGAAAAAAAAAGTCCTACGACCGAGAAAAGTAGTATTTGTATAATTCCTATAAGTAATTGTTCCGGGTCTTATTGTGAAATACACATGAAGTGAATTGAAATGAAAGTTTGTAAAGTGAGATTTCAAAACAAAACAACAAACATCTAAATGTTTGGCTCTGATACCCCCTCAAATGAGTGAAAATTATTTGTATTTTATTATCTATTATTTGTTTATTGTTTTAGTTTTATTTATTTATTTATGAGTTTTATTTTAAGATACTTGTGTTTCATCACTTGTCTAAGACGTAATGCGCAAAGGCTGTGGCAGAATAGCAAGATTAATGGATTTCCCGTTACAACAGAATCACAGACCGTTTTGTCACAACTATTTATTAAGTTGTTTATTTAACTTTTAACATTGTATTTTTTTTTTGTGGCATTTAATACTTTTTATTTTATTTTTATTTTAAAGTAGCTAATTACATAACTGTATTAAGACATTATTTTAGGAAAATTTTCTGTCAGTATTTTTAATAATATATAATAAGTAAAATAATTACACATCATTTCTATGTGTGTCAATATTGTTTATGCAACTATGTTAATATGGTTTTTGCAAAAAATATTATGAGTGAGGTCTGAGCGGGTAGCATTCGGCCATAATAGTATTTTTGGTTCTGCGAAGCGTGGAAATTGTCGGAGCGAGCGGTATACAATTTTTGCGCCCGCCACTTAGGATTCCGTACTACAAGGTTGGTCCTATTTCGTCCAGTGGTTGTTGTAAATGTCGTCTAATAGATGAATTAGAATACAATAATTTAACAATAAAATAAAAATAAAAATCTTTCGACCTAGAAACATGTGGTGTAAATACTTAAATTTTTTAACTAAAATAAGTTTAATATGCGGGATACAATTCGGTACCTTAAGAGGAAATGCGGGTGGTCTTTTCTCCATACAAACGCTCTCGCCTGTTTTCTTTCGGTTTATGACCTACTAACATTGAGTTTTTACAGTAAAATAAACATCAACCTCTTCTACGTCCTGCCCTATGTTTTCCTTTTTGATGATACATTATCTTTATAGGCAATTATCTTTTATAAGGATTCTTACAAAATGCTTAAAATTGCCTATTTAGGCTGTCAACAGAGGCCTTTTTTATATGGGGAAATGCCTGCGCATACCCACCTCGCGGGGGCAAGGACGGGTTATGTCAGACTCGCACCGACTAAAACCCCATGGTGTTCCACCTTCGCCGCATATTGGCAGGGCTACGGGAACGCTTCCGCACACATCCGCGGCCCCACCAGCGCCGGCCGCCCCATGGCAGTCCCTTCTCAAGGAAGGACCTCTCCTCCCCATTCTCCTTCTCAGGCAAGGCACACCAGGAACACAAGGCACGCCCCCTCCACGTCCTCCAACTCCACCTGCGTAACAGCCTTCCACCGTCCCCCCGAGTCCGATACGTTTATTCAGTTTATGAAATATTTTTTAAATTGGTCTTATATTGGAGGAGGAAATGGTAGAAAGGAAAACCTTGAATTATGTCTTTTTACTTAGGCTATTCAGTCGGATCTGCAGTTGCCTTATCGGACGCGAAGCGCTCGCAGAGCGACAACGATACTCGTAGTTTCTTGAAATACCTAATTTTCAAAAGTCTCTCGGCCCGCGTTTCCACTTAAGTTAGTCACTTACTTTAGAATAAGTTCAAATGTTAATACAAGGTTACTTACCTGATTTTTGTTGTATCCGATAGAAAACGCCCAAGGTCAGAAGGATTGGTAGCATTGTCAAAACAAATATTGGTTCTGTTATTTGTGTTTTGCTGAAAAATCAACCCTAACTTGGGATTCAAACCCACAAAACCGTTGAAATTATTAATCAGTTTATTCACGTTGCTCACAATGTACTCCTTATCATTGAAATAAATATAGTCCATAACGATAATAGACATCTTTGGCAATTATATGAGAATTATAGCAATTTATTTCTAAATATGTACGCCACTTCGCATTAGAAATAATGCCAACATAAATATCATCGTAGAGAAAGGTAGTCTATTTTATCTTTTCAAGATAATTTTTCTGATAAATTATTCTCATTTAACAAGAGAAATATGATGCAAGCCTTCATTATTTTCAAGAGGTCATCATTTTTTTTATAGATACATAAATATGACCTTTTTCATTTACTCCATTTTTCATTTTGAAAATAAAATTATTGGCCTGGTTCGAAATATTATTCAGTATAAATAACACCTATTCAGTATTTATAATTTAGTACTTAGTAAACAACCAAACTGCAGCCAAGAAATGATCACATCTGTCGCATAACTGACAACCGTTACAGGAAACGTATTTAAAGTGGAGAACGGTCTCTTAGCTTAGCCAAAAATAATACGAATCGTCCGTGTGGTATTCGGAGCGACAGTTTGCCAAAGATGGCTGACTAATATTTCGCCTATTTTTACTTATTTATTGGAAAAGAAGGCAAACGAGCATACGGCTTACCTGATGATAAGTGATCACATCACAGTTTATTTGTCTAGGCCTTACGTCGCCTTTTATCAATGGAACGGACCCGATATAAAAATGAAATAATAGTGAGCATCATATGAAACTATGTTAGATGTTCGCCTATTCACACGGGACTTAAATATCGAAGGTAAAGTTAAATGAAGGATTGAGCTAGCAAAATGTTTCTTTTACAAGATGTTCAAAAACTCCTGTAAGTGAACTTCTATATAAATCGCCGCATAATTATGTACCTACTACGTTTGGACAACACAAGGTGATATTGATATTATACAGATGACATGATTGTATCGAGCGTGTATTGACGGAGTAAGAATATCCACTACTCCCCATATCGTTTCGTAGGTGTCGTAACAGCCACAGTCTATGGGCGACAGCATCCACTTACCATCAGATGGACTTATTCTATAAAAAAAATGTTTAACATAGCGATTGCTGATTTGTTATTAATGATATTCATAAATTTATAATTATTGCAGTTTGAATCCACCAGTATTTTAATGTGCAATTGTTTTAAATATGTTCATTGATATTACTAAAATAATTCTACAGTTTTTTTCCAGTATTATATATTTGTATATATATATATATATATATATATATATATATATATATATATATATATATATATGTTACGGCTAAAAGCCAAAGTGCGGATATACCTAGGTTTAGCCGGCTGCTACTAGGTGCAGCCCATTGCGGTAGGTTAAACTAAGGTGTATCATATATAATTTATAAATTAGATAAATGTCTGCGGTTTTGGGGTGGCCCAAGGGCCATCCCAACCGCACCGCTGATATTACTTGATACGTATATCCGTGTTTTTACAGATTTAACAGTACACCTAAATTTAACCACGCCTAGTTCTAGCCGGCTAGAACTAGCTGTAACCGCACTTCGGCTTTTAACCGTAACATATACACTACATGCATAGAAACGTGCTTATTAAGAAATTAAATATTGGAAGAAATTTTTCATATATTTTTCTTTGACAAACTTCCGAAAACTTAAGTGCGAGTTATTACAAAATGGATGTCTTCTTAACAAAAAGAAACAAGTTTGACGTTGTGATCAACGAGTACACGAGTTTTCCACGTCGTATTGGAAGATTGAAATTCATCTTTAATATCGAAGTTTGTTTAGGAAAAACGGAATAAATTTTGCATACCTAAAAATATTGCGTATTATATTCTTGAAGGACGCTCATCGTTTTCCCTTAAGATATTAGGATATAAAGTGTAGGTGCGTATTGTTCGGTTTTTTGCATTACTTATCTAAAAAGGTGTTTCATGAGATACACATTATTACTGTTACTATACTCCGGATCAGACTCTACAACAATAATACTGCACTTTTTATTTCTGTATGTCCATTCTCCATCTTATACTAAGTTGAACAGTTGAACTTTCTCATTCTGGTGGTTGACTTAATAATCAGCCCATCACGGTTCACTGCTGAACATTGGCCACCGCCATAGATTAAAAGGATCATAATCGCAACGCTAGGCCGGCCATTGGCAGTTGCAAAATCTAAAAGTAATGTTTTTTTTTAAATAGAAGAGAAAACTCGAAATCAATCCGCCGTTACTAATGAAAGTGTTAATTGCAATTTTAAGTGCTGATTTACCACGTGCTCGGCTACGAAGGAAAAAATAGTGAGGAAACCTGTATGTCTGAGGAATAAAAATATTTGAAAGACGTGAAGTTCGCCAACACTAAATACCCCATAGTCCTCTCAGAAATGTGAGTAAGTTTATATAAGTAAAGATGGCAAATGAGTATACAGTAATACTTACGGTAAGACCCATATATGTCTGTTTCTTTCCTCGGATAAAATCAAAGTAAAGATGGTTTGTTACACAAAAAGCAAAATGGTTGCCTGTTGTCGTCTCTTTACCATATGAAACACAGCGGTACTCGTATTATGCTGCTATTTAACGCTGATATTCTGTGAGAGCTTACTTATTTGAATGAAAAAACTCAAATCCACACCTATATTCACGTTATTAAATTACAAGTACCTTTTACACGACCTCATAAGAAGGGTAACTTCAATTTCTACCTCAACCGACAAGCAAAGCATCTATAAAGAAAAGCATAATATTCTTTTAGTATATTATTTTAAAGCAGTTGAAAATTGAAATTAAATAAATGTTTGTTTTCGCTCTACGTGGCAAACCTTTAAAAATAATGTTTACCTAACTTAAATATTCAAAAAATGTACGTATAAAATAAATATAAAGTAAAACCAAAATTATCAAACACTTCTACTCCCCGCGGTATTGCCAAAAACGCTGGTGCCTTTCCTCACTAAATGGCTATACTTAGGCTCATAAAGAACCAGCCCTCTTCTCCAGCATAATAATCGTGGAATAATCTGCTGGCGTTTGTCGTTCCTTTCGATTCAATCTGGGCGTCTTCAAGGCAATACTGAACAGGCTTTTGTTACACTAAGTGCGATTTACCATCTAGGGCTTCATCATCATTTACCACCCAGTAGGATTGTATCAAACACTAGCTTATAATAAGTAAAAAATATCTCCAGCGGCGACAACCAATCGCTGATACAGTTTCTATAGTAGGTTAAGCACGCGTGGACCCCACGGACCTATACGGCTCTACAACGAATGGCACAAATAAATAGTCATTTCTCAAAGATTCTACTAAGACACTTATAGACAGCAATAATCATACCGTCAGGTGGCATCGTCTCCTTCAAATATTCCACAAGAGTCTGAAACGAAGGAAACTTTTATAGAGACAAGCTGGTCGGATAACTTCATTCAGGGAATCTGCAATATTACTGATGGAACTGATGGATCTCTGCTTACGGTTTGGCCAAATTAAATATTTAATCAAAGCAAGATCCTTCAAATTATTTGAACACTAGCGACCCGCCCATTGGCAATGGCAATGGGCCCGCCATATAACTCGAAGAACCGACAACCGATTGGGAAGAAAGGTAAGCGAAGTGTAGGGCGGCCCCCCACTAGATGGAGTGACGACCTGGTAAAAGATGCAGGAAGTCTATCGATGCAGGTGGCCCGCCCCGGATTCGCCTGGGTGTTATTATTAATAGGGTGTTCAATCAATTTTTAAATTTCTCAAAAACATCTCCAAGTTTTTCGGATAAAAATACAAAGATCACATCACATCCTGGCATTACTCTCAAGACAAAAGTTTAAGAAACGATTATTTATGTCTTAATAGCATGTACATAGCCCCGAGTTTATTAGAAGACAATAATTTCAATATTACAGAGAGAAACTTTAATTTTATTTATATGCTAGTGACCCGCCCCAGCTTCGCCTGTTTAATTAAAGGCGCGTTATTAAGATTTAAGATGATCAACAAAGACCATTTTATCAATTTTTTGATTTCTCAAAACATAATATCCAAGTTTTTCGGAAAAAATATAGCCTAGATCACTCTTAACATTGCTCCCTGTCTGTTCGTCAAGTTTCTCTACAATCGGTTAAGCCATTCCGAAGATTATCCCGGACAGACAAAAGTTTTAAATACTTATGATTATATGTAACTTCATCATTACAGCCCTTCACGAGTCCACTGCTGAACATAGGTCTCCCCCAAGGAACACCACAAAGCACGGTCGTCACTCCATCTAGTGTAAATTAATGGCATGCAAATAACTCCTTCAGCTCAATAAAATACAGTTATTTCGATATTACAAATAGACAACTTCAACTTTATTTATATGTACAGATGTATAAATTTCAACGTAGCTCTTGAAATTCCTTGTGAAAGGCAAGAAAAGTAATGTGCAGCGATGCTGACCTTTTACTTCTTTCGTTATACGGCTGCACGAATTGAGTCATGAAATTTTATGAACCTAAATAAACAACGTTTATGTGACATACTCCTTTAAATTCATGCTTGGGATAACAAGCTACCCAAGTCGCTTTATTTATGCTTTGAAAATGTAAATAAATAGTACTGAATATTGGACTACAATAGAACAAATTAGTAGCAAATACTAATAACTATTTAAAATGTATCTACTATGCATATATTTTACTTCTAATGTAGTTCTGTTACATTTAAAAAATGTAAAGATTTGATTTACGAGTAGTATGAACAGCTCGCTTGATAAATAAATAAAGTAATACTCGACTATTAATTAAATTAATGCCCTCTAAGTCGGGAAACATTTTGACTCGTAATCGAGGATCCACCTACATACATATATGTGTCTATAGGCCACGGCACTTATTTCGATATTGCAAATAGACAACTTCAACTTTATTTATATGTACAGATGTATAAATTTCAACGTAGCTCTTGAAATTCCTTGTGAAAGGCAAGAAAAGTAATGTGCAGCGATGTTGACCTTTTACTTTTTCGTTATACGGCTGCACGAATTGAGTCATGAAATTTTATGAACCTAAATAAACAACGTTTATGTGACATACTCCTTTAAATTCATGCTTGGGATAACAAGCTACCCAAGTCGCTTTATTTATGCTTTGAAAATGTAAATAAATAGTACTGAATATTTGACTACAATAGAACAAATTATTAGCAAATACTAATAACTATTTAAAATGTATTTACTATGCATATATTTTACTTCTAATGTAGTTCTGTTACATTTAAAAAATGTAAAGATTTGATTTACGAGTAGTATGAACAGCTCGCTTGATAAATAAATAAAGTAATACTCGACTATTAATTAAATTAATGCCCTCTAAGTCGGGAAACATTTTGACTCTTAATCGAGGATCCATCTACATACATATATGTGTCTATAGGCCACAGCACCCATTTACCATCAGGTGGAGTGAGTCCCTCGTTAATTACTCTTATTTTTTTTAAATAATTAGTATTTATCTTTATAAGTGGTTAAGCTAAGCTGCAACCTATGAGCCCACCCACGTAAGGGTTGTCTCTGTCTTTTTTTTTAATAGAATATGATCGTATATTACCATTTTAAGTGGCACGAATGGGTAGGCTCGACCGGGGAAGGACCACGCTCTCACAGAATACCAGCGTAAAATAGCAGCTCAACGCTGCTGTGTTTCGTATGGTGGTTCCCTTTTTACTGGTAAAGAGGCATTCCATCTTAGTCCTCAAGGCTGACAACGCATCTGCATTTTGATTCGCAAACGAGAATAGATGTAGATGTCTATGGGTCACAGCAACCACTTACTACGAGGGTGGATTGAAAAGTACTCGGCCTAACACAGATCCATTCAATTCTAAAAATCAAATCTACCCACATTATTTAGTTCAGTTCAGACTAGTTCATTGTGTGAAGTTCGAAACGTGTGCGATAATTAGTTGTGATTTTATAAATTTATTAACAAAGTAATCGGACATAATTTCCGCGAATGGAGCAAATCGAGCAGCGTGCCGTCATTAAGTACCTCTATAAGAAGGGGCTATCATCAAAAGCCATCCATGATGACATGGTCAGTATATTAGGCGATTGTGCTCTGTCATATTCATCCGCCAAAAAATGGATAGCAGAATTTAAGCGTGGTAGAGAGAGTGTGAAAGATGAACCCCGCTCTGGAAGGCCTTCGACGTCAACTACTGACGAAAATATTAAAAAAGTACTTGATTTAATAATGGGAGACCGCAGATTAAAAATTAGAGAGATAGCCGAGATTATAGGCATCTCTTATGAACGAACTCAAAACATCACGAGTTGGGTTTCCACAAGGTGTCTGCGAGGTGGGTTCCGCGACTGCTTTCAGTTGAACAAAAAAGGACGCGATTGACTATTTCACGCGACTGTTTGAAGTTATTTGAAGCCGATGCAGATGATTTTTTGAATCGTTTTGTTACTATGGACGAAACATGGATTCATTACTGTACACCGGAAACAAAACAACAATCAAAACAGTGGAGAAGACCTGGTTCACCACCCCTAAAAGGCTAAGTCGATTTTGTCGGCAAATAAGGTGATGGCTTCAGTATTCTGGGACTCGAAAGGTGTGATTATGATTGATTATCTTGAAAGGGTCAGACTATAAACTCTGATTACTACTGCACCTTACTACGTCGTTTACGAGAGGAAATAAAAGAAAACGTCGAGGAATGCTCAGAAGAAAAGTCCTGTTTCATCAAGATAACGCCCGTGTTCACACGTCAGTACAGTCAATGGCTGAAATTCACAACTGTGGCTTTGAACTGTTACCGCATCCGCCGTATTCACCTGATCTGGCACCATCAGACTTCTTTCTGTTCCTAACCTAAAAAGCACTTGGGAGGTCAAAGATTTTCGACAAACGACGAGGTCAAAGCAGCTGTAGACGCATATTTTGACTCTAAGGAAGAATCATTTTTTTCAACGGTCTAAATGCTTGGAAGGAGGTGGCAAAGTGTATTGAACTTGATGGTGATTATGTAGAAAATAAAAATATTACTGATTTAGTATGTGTTTATTTACTTGGTTAGGCCGAGTACTTTTCAATCCACCCTCGTATCAGGTGGACTGTGTGCTCGCTTTTCAGCCTTATCCTATAAAAAAACGGAGAGCTTAAACACTCCCATATTTTGGAATGATAGTGATCGCAGATCTTAAATTAGGGTAAGGTCTTTCGATTAATGAAAACCGCTCTTAAAATCTTTCTCTTCGTATTCCAGTTCATTTATAATCCTTCGCAAATAAATAATTTTCTGTTACAGTTGTACACTTGAGGAACACTTTGACTCTACTAATTTGCCGTGCTCAATACCTTTTTCCTTCAAAAATTGACGGCTCCGTGGTGTAGTGGCAATGAGGTGCAGCGCTAAGGACCGCGGGTTCTAATCTCGCATGGAACAAGTATTTGTGTGGCCTACTAATAATTGTTCTGGGTCTGGATGTTTGTCCTCGTGAAATCTATGTATGTAAACTGCCCCAGCGACACAGGAGAAAATCTAGTGTGGAAGTAACGTTTAAAAAAATTTAAAAAATCCACTCAAAGCTTATTACTTGGAACTCTTATATTTCCCATCATATTTTGTAATCAAATATATATATAAATATACATATACATATATATATATATATATATATATATATATATAAATATACATATACATATATATATATATGATTTTTTGAAGAAAAAAAAACGGCTATCACATCGAAGAGAAGGTGTATTATATATATATATATATATATATATATATATATATATATAATACACTACACACTGAGGTCTAATCCCCTTCCCTTCGATGTGACAGCCATTTTGTTTTTTCTTGACATATTCTCTATGTGTGTACAAAAAAATCATATCTCTCAAAGTTTTGGTCTTACTGAGATAAAAATAAGCTCATTCGGAGGGCAACAATATTGTCTATCGTGTACATTACGAAAAAATGGGTTCACATACTTGTAACTTTAAAAAAATATAATTAAGTCCAAATAAATATCAAAAATTTATGCAAATCGGCAAATTATTGTAAATTACTTCAAAAACAACCTCGATTACCCTTTTTATTTTTTTACTAGATCGACAGATTTTGAGTTAAGCTACAATAAAACATTAAGTTTATAGCTGTATGCCTTTGTCATGCTCGTTTGTCACCCTAATCTTATAAAAAAAAGTGCTATTGTGGGTATTTGTAACATTTTAAGCGCACTGATAAAAATTGTCGGCTTGTGCATAGAGTGCAAGGTTACTTTAGTTCGGACTTTTGACGCGTAATATTCTTGGTTCTGTGCATCGTAGTGACTTAATCTTTTAATTCTTTGTTGGAGCAGACATATCGTTACTTTTAACCATAAAATATGGATACTACTGAAGCAGAAGCCGCTCAAGTGGTAGCTCTCGTTCGTGAAGGGCTAAGTCAGCGAAATGTGGCAAGGAGATTAAATTTGAGTCGATCAGCAGTGCGTGGAGTTTATAAACGATACTTAGAGACGTGAGAGTACCGCCGGAGACCAGGGTCTGGAAGAGGAGGTCTCACAAACCCGACGGATGACCGTTTTACTGCCTTGACTTCTTTGCGAAATCGGCATCTCTCTGCTGTTGATGTTCAGGGTAGGCTGAGGGAAACTCGTAGAGTGTCTGTAAGTGAGAATACGGTGAGAAGAAGACTTCGGGAGCAAAACCTGACACCATACGAGCTAGCGACGGACCAAAACTCACTGCATCTCATCGGCAAGCAAGGTTAGAATTTGCTAGGCAACACGTGCAATGGAATCTTGATCAATGGGAGATAGTTCTCTTCAGCGATGAAAGCCGAATGACCCTTGTAGGCTCTGATGGACGTCGTAACGTTATGCGAAGACCAGGAGAACGTTATGCTCAGTATTGCATAAGAGAAACAATCCGGTTTGGTGGAGGCTCTACAATGTTTTGGGGTGGCATATCTTTAACCGGATGTATTGAGTTGGTTTTCTTTCGCAATCGTGCGGTTAATGCTGAAAATTACATTACGGACATTTTGCAACCTCATGTGATGCCTTACACTGGGTATATTGGGGACAATTTTCAACTCATGAATAAAACGTAAGACCGGACGTCGCTAGAATTGTAACTGGATATTATCTTTTTTTTCAACATATTACATAAAAGGCTCAAAATACAATAAGAAACAAGATGACATTTTTTTATGATTAATATCATTATTTTCCTGATTTTTTATAATTTCATTATTTTCAATAAAGAGCACACACTCTTTTTATAATTGTACCTTTAATTCGCATAAGATTTTAAGTTTATAAGTTTATTTTTTTAACTAATATGAACAGAAAAGGCAACTTTATTGTTTTAAAAAAACCCTACCTGAGTCTAATTTTTGTTTTACTCACACGATACTATATTATATATTATTATACTGTTTATTATGTTACAAATAAAAGCACATATCATTTTCTGGCCAAGTCAAATAATTATTTTATTTTATTTATCCGGCTATTTATATTTATTTAATTAAAAAATCATAATAATTGGTTTCACATGCTATAGCTAAGTACAGCAAATTGCTTTTGCAATTGATTAAACTTACGGTTTATTCAGTGTACGCCTATTGACAGAAGAAATAAAAACCTAGGTTTACCTGGGCTTATTATAAAAATTTTTCTTAATCTATTAAATGAATAATCGTTGTTGCGTCTGTTAGTGATCGTGTAACTTATGAACAACTGAGCGATTGTAGTCATATCCAGTATATACATTTGAGAGCAATAAAATCGCACACCCCTTGTAATTTTGTTTATTACTGATCTTTTACTTAAATCTATAGATATTGAATACAAATCATTAGGCAAAATTAAAGACACGCTTAGCTTTACAAAGACACAAAATTAAAATCATTGACTTTCACGTAACTTACAAAAACCAACCGTACACCAAATTCCCAAATTCACCCGTTTTCAATGTCACTTCTTGCACCCTTGCCCGCAGGTATAAAAAGGTCGGTTTTTTTGGATTTTTAATCAGTTGCATACCGAAGGTCAACGTACGATAACATCTCTACTGGAAGCATACGGATTTACTGGAAAAATATGGATACCACGCCCGCAGAAGCCGCTCAAGTAATTACCTTGCTCGAAGCAGGCCATATCAAAGTGAAATTGCTTGACAGCTAAATTTCAGCCGCTACTCTGTTCGTCGTGTATACCAGAGGTTCCAAGAGATCGGTGGCTATATTCAGCGACCAGCATATGGCTGGCGACGCAGAGCATCAGAGCGTGAAGACCGCTTTCTTGTGACAAGGTCTTTGAGAAATCGGCAACTGAACACGGTTGAACTGGGACAACAGCTTCGAGAAGTTCGCAGTGTCAGTATAAGTCAGTGAACAGTTTGAAGAAGACTGGGAGCTGACTGACTTCACATCGCGAAATTGGGTAATTTTACCCGTATGTTGGGTTATGTGTCCTAAAAACCTTTATGAGTATTTTTTACACTGCGTTTGATATCATTAGGAAGGTACTGAAGTAAACTTTCAATTGTTGTATGTTTTTTTCAATATTTATTCACATTCATGAAAAAACTGCCTTAACAAAAAAAAGTCAAGGTGTGCGATTTTATTGCTCTCAAGTGTATATTTATTTTATCGAGACGATGGTTCATAGACATGCTATATAAATAGATACGATAGGTGACGCTATAGTCAAGTTAATATATACATTTTTATACTTACTTAGTTACAAATTTTACAATGTTTCCAAAAACCCTGTCCTATTTGTGAAAATATTTAAAGGTATAGTAATTTGATTCTGTTCATGTAAGTAATCCTTTTCAGATTATAAATTTAAAAAAACCCGTAAAAATTAAATAAAATTTAATTAAATGATGAAACTTACATGGCAATACATGCGGCGTGAGCAGCTGTCCAGTAACAATCTTGTAATTGACCCCGACTTCAAACAGTGTATCGTTCGATGGTTAAAGAAATGATTATAGAAAACGATATCGCTGCGTAATTGCAGATACTTCGGATAGAGTTGCCAACGACGGTGTTGCCAGATTATAAAAAATAACAGAATTTTAAGTAAATTAAAGTAAAAAAATGTATAATAAATAACCATAACATTTTTATATTCATTAATATGATGTTTTTTTTTGGTGATGTTATTGCAGCACCTATCGGATCAGACAGGGTGTTTATCACATGTAAAATAGGGGTTAAAGAATGAAATTGCCATTTTTATTTAATTGTAATGAGTAGCTACTACTATTATACTACTATATAATAGTAGTAGCTACTTAAACTACTATATTATTTACTTATTTTTGAATACGACTTTCGACGTGGTTCTGACGCAACAGAGACAGCTCGCAATATCTTTTCTGTGTTTGGATAGGATATGACTATCGAACGCACTGCCCGTTTTTGGTTAAATCGCTTCGAATCGTTTCGGTTTCGGAATGAATAAACGTCTGTCCGAACAAATCTTTGGAATGAACCAATAGTGATGAAACTTTAGAAACAGATAGAGAGTACTGCCAGGAGTGATCAAGGCTATATTTCATCCGAAAAATATGTAGTTTTTAAAGAAAAACAGATAAATTAAATAGTTTTGATGACCATTAGAGACATAAAAGAGTTTCCAACAATTTTTTTTTCAGTTTGCAGTTTTACACAAAAACACACTTTACCTGAATCAATTTTCAACATTATTTTTACTTCAAAACCATTTTACATCAAAGTTCTTATTTTTAAAAGATAAGGCGGTAAGACTATTTTCACGTAAAATGAATAGAAAAGTAATCTTCAGTTTTTATTTTAAACTACTCTCACATATATACTCGCACATAGTTTTTGATATTAAAGCAAAACATTAGTTCAAAGTGGTTTTTCAATAATTAAATTTCTTGTATAAAGACCGCTATTATAGACCGAAGGATTGGAAGAAGATGTTTTGTTTAAGATCCACGAGCACGAAGTCGCGTGTAAAACTAGTTTGCAATATAAATAAAAAAACTCGAGAAATGGGTGCACAGAGGAGCATGCATCGAAGTTTGCCTTGTTGGGTAGGTACCGAAAATAAAGAATTTGGAGTTCGGACAAAAGTGCGACGCGTAAAGCCGAAAGCAAGGTATTAAGTCGAAAGGTTTTTTTTACGTGGTAGAGCCACGCTGCAGCTATAATATTTGTAGCACGAATGGGTCGGCTCGACCGGGGTAGGACCACGCTCTCACAGAATACGAGCGTAAAATAGCAGCTTAATGCTGCTGTGTTTCGTATGGTGAGTATAGAGAACCGGAGACCCTTTTTACTGGAAACGAGGCATCTTAGTCCTCAGGGGTGACAACGCATCTGCATTTTGATTCTTAACCGAGGATAAGTGTAGATGTCTATGGGCCACAGCATCCACTTACCATCATGTGGACAGTGTGCTCGTTTGGCACTCTCATTCTATTTAAAAAAAACTAAACCTAATGCAGGCGGCATTACCTTTAGCACATTTTGAATAAATCGAAGCTAAGTCTAACTAAACGCTTGGTTGCTCCCAGTTGTAGCCGGCGAAACAATAATAGTGAAATAAATAAAATAAAATAATTCTTCCAGTTATCGTATCCTTAGCCACTTTCTTCTTCTAATAACATTAAGCCAACACAAATGATAAATAACAATCTGGCTAGGAGCGCTAATTATTTTTTCTAATTTTATTGACATTTATGTCACCGATAGCTCTTATATGGAAATTAGTTTTAAATAATATTTATATAACTTTAATTAAATTACAAGAACGATTAATAATAATAATGTATGTTAACATTTATATAAGTAATAGTAACTAATTGTGCAAGAACAACTTATATTTCTCTTTTTTATCTAAAGTATATACATTACTAAGGGAATACAATAACAAACAGAAATCTACGCTCGGTTTTAACAAAATTGCAGAGCAACCGTACTCACATTCAGCGTTCAAAACAAAAGACTTTGAGAGTAATCCCTTTAAAATATTCGGTCGTTCTCTCTGATTTAAAACAACACTGCGACTTTTATTCTAGGCACCAAAGAGAAAATGCATTACTTTTACATTTACCTACTTTGAAAATTTAATGTAAATGTATGATTACATCTTCTTCTTCACCATCAACCCGTAAAAGTCCACCGCTGGACGCGGGCCTCTCATTCTGTAAAAGGATTTACCTTTTATATTTTTGGTGAGATTATCTTTATCCGTGTATAATCTTTGGTGTCGTGTAATCGTGTAACTTCTGAATGACTTGATTACCAGTTTTGCTTGGCAGGCGGATTGTATTTTGCAGTACCAGATGCCTTTGACGCTACTCTCTGTCTCTGTCGTCGGTTTCCAACATTTATGTCTAGCGTAAACGAGCTGGCTACCACCATCTCTCGCAAGTCATATCTAATATATTGAATAATTGAATAAAATTCATAAAATTAGTTTTATTCAATGTGTAGTATTAACGCAAATATATTAAGAAAACTTTTTGAATTATTTTTGTGATTCCCATAGACAGAATACAAAACGAGGTGACGGATTCGTGCTAAAGTATAGTTAAAATAAAATAAGATAAAATATATTTAAAATTATAATTTATAAACCACTACACTACAGAAAATAACAAATCGTATTTCGTTAATCTGTTTATTAAACAAAAATGTACTGTAATAAATATATTTCACAGATAGGTATAAATATAGATTTTTTAACCTGCTGCTCATATATATTATTCAACTTTTTTATACGTAGTTGAGCCATGCTGCAGCTATATTAGTAGTATGGTTGTAACACGAATGGGTCGGCTCGACCGGGGAAGGACCACGCTTTCACAGAATACGTCACAGCAACCACTTACCATCAGGTAGACTGTGTGCTCGTTTATCACTCTATCCTATAAAAAAAAACTGAGCTGGGTTACATACACTGCCGGAAAATCCACGTGCCGATAGTCTGAACGAGCTCTTACTCTTGAGGAAGTTGTCACAGTCATACAGTTAGAGTAAAACAACAGTCTGTCAACCCACCCGGTGAGTTATTCTAATATGGCAGTGAGGAGTTACACGAGGCAATTTTGCATCTTTTCACGCAAATGTGAAACGAAGAACTAATCTTAGCCTAGCAAACTTTATGAATCTCGGCATTTGCTCTCTATATAAAAATACAAGGGATCGAGCAGGCTGTAACTCTTACTTGGGCATTTCGCTCCCGTCAACCGTGGGGATTTTTTTTGCCAGAGTAGTATTACGTGGATAGACTCTAATATCAGAAGCTATACTACCTGAGACGCAGTTTGTGTTTCCCGGAAAGATATATTTATTATCTCTGAGACAACTTCGAGAGAAAAGCAAAGAACAAAATCAGCCGCTTTTTCTCTGCCTAATAGATTTGAAGAAGGCTTTCGACAGCATACCTCGTGAGACACTTAAGATAATACTGGCAAAATCGGTCTGTACTGTACTGTGTGTAAGTATATCAATCTGACAACAATAGACCTTTATGCAATAAGACACAATATGTTGCTTGATAATGGGGAGCAATCCGATTTCTTCTGGGTGACTTGTGGCGTAAAGCAAGATTGCGTATTAACCCCAAATTAACAAAACAAGGCTTAAGGCACGTACCAAGTCAATTATGGCAAATATCTTTCTTATGAGGCGATCTATGGGTAGCCTATGTTCAGGAATGGACTTTAACAGACTATAATGATGATGAATGATGATCGGAAACTTCCGAAGGCCTGTAACTTGCTGTAGATTTGGGTACCTATAAATGGCTCAATAGGTTCCAACAAATATTTCCCCCGCTATATTATGAATTTCTAGTGCTCAGACCGCGTCATACATTCATCGAAATATTAATGTACTACGGCGGGCCACTGTCTACACTATGGAAACTTTATTGATGTGTCGCCAGCTTCAGTTGTGTGGAGGACACCTATCACGGATACGCAACGAGAAAATGGCGAAGCGCATTTTCTTTTCTGAACTCCTGAATGGTAAGCGTGAGAGCGATGGCCATTTCGTTAAATTCAAGGACGTTCAGAAAAGACATAATATTGACTTTGTTATATCTTATAACCGGGAATAAAAATATTCATTACAGCGTATAAGAACAGAGAGGATACAAGATGAAGGTGCAAAAGAGAAGTACAAATGTAGACTGAGAGAAAATATAAGTGGTATGGATGAATTGTGTATGAATGATTTAGACTTGGAGACTGTGTGGTATAATGTCAAGAAAGGTTTAGTGGATGCAGCTACCGAAGTATGTGGTGTAAGTAAGAGAACGAATGAAAAGAAAAATAACACTTTATGGTGGGATGATGAGGTACGGATGGAAGTAGAAGCAAAGAAGAGAGCATGGTTAGATTTACTCGCAACCAAGGCTAGTTATTCTAGCGGTATGAATGATGATATTGAAAGAAAAAAGGCAGTCTTTAGACATCTAAATAAGAGAGTAAAAGAAGTAGTTGAAAGGAAAAGCAAGAAATAACGGATAAGAATGATAGAAGAATATCGGATAACTTCCAGGCAAATATTAAAATGTTCTGGAAACTCATAAGAACTGCCAGGGACATTTAAAACAGCCTAGAATGGATGCTATACGAGACCAGAATGGCTGTATTCTGAATGACGAAGTGTCGAGTTTAAGGAGATGGAAGGAATACTTTGAAAGCGTGTTTATGAGTGATGAGACGTTTGAATTAAATGAAATAGAAATTCGAAAGAAGAGGAAAGAGATAGAGATAAGTATAGATGAAATAATGAAAGCAATGAAAGTATGAAAGCAGGTAAGGCAGCCGGATATGATAGAGTATCACTGAAATGCTAAGGGCTGGAGAGGAAGTGGTGGCAGACCTGCTGTATACGTTGTTTAATTTGTGTTGGGAACTTAAGCGGGTACCGGAAGACTGGTGCAAAGCCGTGATAGTCCCACTATATAAAGGAAAAGGATCGCAGCAGGACTGTAAAACTACTGTGGTATCAGTCTTCTTAGCATTGTGGGAAAACTGTATGCTAAGGTACTAATTGAAAGAGTTATGAAAGATACTGATGGAAAAATTTGGGATGTGCAAGCGGGATTTAGAAAGGAATGGGATGTACGGATCAGGTCTTTTCCATGCGCTTGATCGCGGAAAGTTTTGGCCAAAACCAAAAGGTTTTTGTGCGTTCGTGGACTTGGAAAAGGCTTATGATAGAGTGGACACTGAACTCATTTGGGTTGAGTGTTGGTTGATACAGGCATTGAAGTCTCTGTATAGGGACCCAGTGCTTGTGTCAGGATCAACGGGCCTACTCGGACTGGTTTGGCATCCATAAAGGGTCAGACAGGGCTGTGTGGCTTCCGTAGCTGTTCAATCTATTTATGGACAGTTGTTTGGAAAATCTGAAAGTTGAAGAATGCGGGTTAAGAATGGGTGAGTTAACCGTCAAATGTCTTTTGTACGCCGATGATCAAGTCATACTCGCGTCGTTGGTGGCCGAGTTGCAAATGATGGTTACATTAATGAACATTTCATGAAAAGAAAGGGAATGAAAGTGAACGCAAGTAAGACGAAAGTTATGGTCTTTAAAAGAGAAGAAAGTAAAACAATATGTGAAATAAGAATAGAAGGGAATTGGTCGAGAAAGTAGATAAGTTAACAATAAAAGTATTCTTTTGTTATTGTTTTATTGGTCTCTCTTATATAGGACAAACTAAAAGATCAATAAAAACCCGCGTTAAAGAACACATAGCTGATGTGAAGAATCGACGCTCCGGGAAGTCTGCAGTCTGTGAACATGTACAGGATCGCCCCCGTCACTACATTAGATTTGATAGACCACAAATCCTCGCTAAAGAACACCGATTCCTTCCAAGGATGATTCGCGAGGCTATTGAAATCAAAAAACATCCTAATTTCAATAGAGAAGATGGTTGGTGTTACCATCTGCTTGGGATCCTATAATTAATAAAATTAAATCCCAACCCAAGCATACAACTGCAAGACTTCAAGATACTGTAAGTTCATACTGCGTAGATCGGAACAAAAATTAATAATTTTTAATCTGGAGGTAACCGTGGTTAACTATGACATTGGGACGTCAAATACCTCAGTCCCCCCCGTGACCATGGGTGCTGTAAAGTACTGAAACGTCGGGAATATAAAATAAGTTAATATACGCGATAAAATCCGTAAAACTAGTTTTATTTAAATCCATAATCTCTGCCTACCCCTCTGGGTGACAGGTGAGTGTTTATGTTATTATACGTTATGTTATAAAAATATTCAGTGTACAGATTTGACCTGGGAACAGTTTCATTATAGTGTAGATTGAATATTTTAGCTACGTTTTGCGTTAATCTTGTTTATTGGAGCCAAAATATTTTTTTCTCTGTTCATTAAAACACTAGAACTCTCTGAAACTGCTAGATGGATTTTAATGAAACTTGGCAAGGTATATACAACGTGTCCCGAAAGTCAACGTCAAGCGGGCACGGGGCGAGAGAGGGGGTCATACCAGCCCCGGAAAAATTCCATATCAGTTAGTTCAGTTATAACTGACAAATTTATGAAAATGAGGCAAACCGACACCTTAAATCATATCATTAGGTATTGTGATCACACATTACTCAATTTTACAGTGATTTTTTCACTAACGTGGTCTTAAATAAACGTGCTATTAATTGCAGTCAAAAATCGAGCAAAAAAAAAATCTTATTTTTTCAACTATACGACTAAAAGAAACTACGTTAATTTTAACTAGCCCAGCAACCTTTTTTTGCTTGATTTGTGACTGCGATTAATGTCACGTTTATTTAAGACCACGTTAATGAAAAAAACACTGTAAAATTGAGAAATTTGTGGCCACAATACCTAATGATATGATTTAAGGTGTCGATTTTCCTCATTTTTATTAATTTGTCAGTTATAACTGAACTAACTGATATGGATTTTTTTTCCCGGGGCTGGTATGACCCGCACCCTCTCGTCCCGTGCCCGCTTGTCGATTGATTTTTGGGATACGTATAGCTTATACCACGGTATAACACTCTTTTGTAATAAAGATAATAAAAATGTAATTAATAATTTCATGATATTATAATGAATCCACGCGGTGATTTCGCACGAGCGCCGGTAAATAACAAGTGGCTACTGTTACAGGAACCGTAGAAAAAGCGAAGTGGTACGCGCGAACGTAACATCGTAAAGTAGTCCTTTCCGATCGGCTCGATTCACTGGCGCTGCGAAGAGATGTTGCATCCTTTGCATTTTCTTTCGAATCTACCACGGGGAGTGCTCTGAGGAATTGTCCGGATTAATCCCAGCCGCCAAATTTCACCAACGCACATCGCGGCAAAATTCCCGATACCATCCACACCATCTAGATGCTTGGCGGTCCACCACTGTAGGTTTCACTAGGGGTTTTCTTCCGCGTACGACCTCTCTGTGGAATAGCTTACCACCGGCGATTTTTCCGGACCGATACGACTTAAGGACCTTCAAGAAAAGAGCTTACTCCTTTCTAAAAGGCCGGCAACGCACCTGCAATTCCCCTGGTGTTGCAGTTGTTTATGGGCGGCGGTAGTCACTTACCATCAGGTGAGCCGTATGCTCGATTACCCCCTCTCCTATAAAAAAAAACCCAAACGCGGGCATGGGGTGAGAAAGGAATATGTATATTACTCTCTAAGGAAGGCGCGTGATCGTGAGGGTAGAAGTTGTTGGCGATTGTCTCATAAACTTATCCTGTCAAATTTTTCCAATGCAAAAAAAATTAAAAGTCGGTGTGCCTATAATACTATTGTGAAACCTAAGCCCACCAAAATTATGCAACGTCACACGACTTAAACTGACGTCTCCGCAGTGGAACGTAATAGAGGTGGAGGTCCTGACTCAGTGTGGCGTCGGGAGACCACGTCTTTGTTCCTTGAATTCCACTCATACACAACAATTTTCCTACAGGATATATAATTTCCTGTCCATAGATCATACAGTAAAAATACGAGATTCCTGTCAGCGTTTGCTTTGCAACATAGACAGACGTTGCACGGTCGTAGCGTAAATCTTACTACTAGGCTAGCTACTTTAAAAACGGTCAGTTACTTTATCGTGAGTTAGCGTTGCTGCCGATGTTAATGTGTAGGTACATGATAACGACACTTCTTTACAAAAGTCCACGCGAATAAAGTCTGTCGTAAATACGAAGTAAAGCGAAAAGTAATATATACGAGTATGTCCTGTTTGTAATATTGTAGCAAAGTAAAAAA
This sequence comes from Parnassius orleans, assembly GCA_029286625.1. Classification (NCBI taxonomy): domain Eukaryota; kingdom Metazoa; phylum Arthropoda; class Insecta; order Lepidoptera; family Papilionidae; genus Parnassius; species Parnassius orleans. Next base: position 277,090 of record JAGSMP010000232.1, on the reverse strand, counting down.
TAAATTCTTCTGTTACAGAACTTGAAGAATCAAATAATGACGACGAACTTGTGGGTGGAGCAATCATGGTATGACTACAAGCTACGTTGGGAGCCGCGCGAGTATGGAGGTGTGCACATGCTGCACGTGCCCTCCGACCATATTTGGCGACCGGATATCGTGCTCTACAATAAGTGAGATGTTAAAAATCTATCTCAAGTCTCGGTGTTAATTGTGTTAACAACTCATTTAAATCAACGTAGTCTCAGTAGCAATGCGCCAGTCACTTAGATTTGATGTAGAATTCGAATCATCAATTTGTCAAAATTATAAAGAAATTTGAAAAACATGATCATGGATTATTAATATTTTTAAAAGTTGTACGACACAGTCCAATTAATAATTACAAGTCGTCTCCTATTATACACAGATATCTTATTATAGTACTTTCATTATATCAGATATCCATGATCTGAAACACAATTGTGTTTGTACGCAGGCCTAGATGAGATGTGACACACATTAACGATATTAAGTTTTATACAAGTAAGGGAGACAAACAAGCACACAGTCCACCTATACTCAGTTTTAAACCAAAATGCAGAGGCGTTGTCACCCCTGGGAACTGACATGGAATGCCTCGTTAACGTCACCAGTAGAAAGGGGCTCCGATCACTTCAACAATAATACACGCTGGTATTCCCTAAAAGCGTTGCCCTTCCCCGCCTGTTCCAACGCGTTAATTTTAACTGATTTCTAAAAAGAGTGCGAGTTGAATAAAAATAGTGATTAACGCAGTGCTACTAGACATGCCCTAAAAGATTTTCTAAAATATTTTATTAAATGTGTGTAATAAATATAATACGTATCTAAAAACAAACTCATAAAACACACTTTAACAGCACATTTTCTCACTGGTGTCATTATATCCTAACTCTAAACATAACATTTCAATTAACAGTAAATTTATTTTCTGAACATTAATAACATCCTTCACACTTAAATATTTCATAATCACAGTAATCATCTAAATATTATGTTAAAACTAAAACAACATAAATAACAAAACAATAAAATAAATAAAAACAAGATAATAAATGAGAATCAAGATTGTCTGCAAAAAGGTTTGTAACAATATTCTTTACTACGAGTACATTATGCTAAATTTTTATTGCGTCGAAGTCGCCGTCAGAAATCGTACACTACACTGCACATAAATAAAAATATAATAGGGAAACAAACGATAATTTCCAAGGGAAGAAAAAGCCATCGTAGAACTTTATAATAATATAATAAATCAAGGTAGGCTTAAAGTATGCGTTTAATTCTATAATTTATTTATTAACTTTCAGAACGATTTTGTTTTCATTATGCTTCATTCTATTATGTTACTTCATTATATTATGTATAGTCAACTTATAATTTCAAAATTATTTTATAATATAGTTTTTCAAAGCGTAGTAAATATAAGTTTTGATTTTTATTAATACACATGATGATGACTCCGTGGCGCAGTGGCTTAGCAATGAGGTGCAACACTAAGAGCCGCGGGTTCAAATTGTTGGTTTGGATGTTTGTCCTTGTGAAATGTATGTATGTAAACTACCCCTACAATGCAGGAGAAAATCCTAATGTGGAGGTAACGTTTTTATAAGATAAAAAGAAGAAAAAAAACATACAACATAAAATACTGCAATCTGCAAATATACTCGTATGTCCGTACAAAAGCAGAAGAAAGTAGAGATCGATACAAAGACTACTTTGAGGCGCATAATATTTTGTGCCTAATGTCCTCCCATCGCGGGTATTGGCTCATGAATTTCGATTATCCACAGCTTACAGCGCGATATATTTGTTACCACCCTCTTGGATAGTTTCTGCTTATGATATCAATACTAACATGGTAAAAACGGTTTACCCTCATAGCTTTTCATGTCGTGCACGTATCGTATTTTTATAAGGGTGGCAAACGAGCATTGTCACCTCTGGGGACTAAGATGGAATACTTCGTTTTCAGTAAAAAGGGTCACCGGTTCCTCTATACTCACCACACGAAACACAACGGCTATTATTGTTTCAGCTGTTAATCTGAAAGTGTGGTCCTTCCTGGGTAGAGTCGACCCATTCGTGTTACGACTATAATAAAGCTACAGCATGGCTCTACCACGTGTCTTATATTACATATGTTATACTCAAAAAATCCATGTGATTTTGAAACCAAAAATTTCATCATATTTAATCCTTTTTATGATTTTAATAAGTATATTATCAGTTTTCCCCTTAGAGTCAAGCTATGCTTAAATATACTCTGAGATTTTCCTCTATTGGCGCACAATTTTGAAATCCTCCAATTCACACCTAATTTTTATACTATTTATTTTTTAACAACTGATGGTGTTTTTTACATCTTTCCTTTATTTGGTATTAAATTTTTACTCAATAGGCAATGTAAATTAAATGGTATTGAACAATTCCACATGTGTCAAAAACTTAGTAGGTATTAATCGGTTTCAACAAACTCAAAATTTAATTTAAGACGCACATCCTCGTGGTCTAGTTCGCAAATTTCCTGATCCTAATAAAAGCGGGAAACGCTTAAAACTTCGGTGCGATAACATTTGTAATAACAAAGTTAGCGGCAGCATGTCTCATTTTAATATAAGACCTTCTCAAGAACTTGCTCCTCGTTACATAATTAGATGAATGGCTCGTTTGCGGAAAGTTACAAAATTTTTATGCTGAATATAAATTAACATTGGATTAGTTAAGAATTGATTAACCTAAAATTAGTTTCTTATTAGAAATAATTTATTATTTTTACTGCATATAACTGGAAAATTAAAGTTTTCTTAATCTGTGATGAATTAAATTTCAAAGCAAACTAAAATTAACAATTTTGAATATTTAATTTACGTTAATTTTCGTTAATTAAAATACGACATTTTTTACATAAAATATTATAATCTTTTTTATATTAACATTCAACAAAGTATACATTTAAATGTGCTCAATGAGGGCTAATAATCTTCCGCTCACCAGATGTCGCTAGTTGACACTGAGGTGAAGTGTTTTGTTACACAATGTCATTTAATTAAAAAGTTGCCCTATAAATAAAAGTTTATCAGTTTCTAGAGTATTATATTAAAGCAATGGCTAAACGTGATCGGGCTTTTGTAAGATTTAAACAATCGCTGTGATGGCATCACAGCGATTGTTTTTAACATTTTTCGTATATGCTTTTTGACTTTAAGATCTAGAATTGCAAAGGAAAAAGGAAAACACGATAACATATAATTTTCTCGATGGATTTTTTTTAAAGTAGGCTCTAATTAATTACATTTCTTCATTCCACCACAATATTTTTACGAATTAGTTCATGGAAGTATTTTTAAAGTATAGTAAATAATCATATCTAAGTTCACATAAACCATTTTTTAATTCATAACGTAGTTTTGTTCAAAAAAATAAAAATGTTGTTTGGCGCTTACGTAGTTTATTTCCGAGCGCGTGCTCGGTAGTATATGTAGCTATCTCATAATTTGCATACATGAAATAATTCCATCATTTTCATATTAACACTCCCTCACTCGTCTGTCAGCTTCATCGATGACGGGCTAGGCCACGCCCCTAAAACTACGATTCATTTTCAAGGTATCCTCTTAAAGATTATAAAATTATTTAGCTAAGATCCGGTTAGAAAATAAAAATAATGTGTCTTACTTAGTTTGAAGAGCACCTCCCGCCTATATAATAGACTAGGCGATGGCTGACCGCTAAGTCCACCTAGTTGTAGTGTTGGAATTAGAGGTGATGGGGATAGTGCACGCAATTGAGGTTTGGCGGTAGCTGCTCTTCAGACTAGGTAAGATACATCATTCTTATTTTTAGAACGGATCTTAGCTAAATCATTTTAACATCTTTAATATATTCGTATAATGCTAGTTCGATACCTCGTACGGTGGACTACGATGGGGTAATGACAATAATAGTAATAAGTCCATTACCGAAAAACAATCTATTGAATGAAACCGCCTAATATTTTGTATACCTGATGCCTCGCACCAAAGAGTATACATACAATCAGCAATCACTACGTTTTACCTCGCACCTACGTCACTTGATACTTATTTAAATATTAATCACAAAGCCCAATTCGATGTTTAATTTAAATATTTACGTTCAAAGCTCAAAGTGAGGTAACATTTATCATGTTTACATCTCAAACAGTTCAGAAACGCAATAGACTTTCCTCAAATCTGATAGGGTCAAAGATTCATCTTGAGGGATACTTTTGCGGTACAAACGGCGTTGAATTATAAGGCAACATTCATTTTGTCCTGTCCACCGTTTTCAAGCGGACTTTGACAAATGACCCAGTCGAAACTCGTTAGTCATTTCCGACGTCTCGGCAACCTGTGTGCCTATTTCACTAATGTCTGCAATTTTTTCTTCTCAGTTCACATTTTTATATTACTAGCTGGCTCGACAGACTTTTTTCTGCCCTTTCCGCTAGGAGACGCAGTGAGTGTCACTCCGAATTCACTCTGGACATTTTACAGTGTAAATAATAAATCACCTATTCGATCGTAAAATAGTTAAGAACCATCATCTCGACAAAAGTATTCTATGAATATGACGTACGACTTTAAGTAAAATAAAAGTAATATAATAAAACAATGCAGGTCAAAATAGTTTATATTTGAATAAAATATACAAATATTTTTATCGAGTGAAATAAATTGCTATTTAAATATGCTACAGTAACTAAAGGCTATTGTCTTAAAATGAGCTTGAACGTAGGTTTCATTTTGCGGCAAAGCTTATACGTACTTCTCTTTACAGATACTTTTAACATAATATTCTTAACCATCTTTATGAGAATTAATAAGCAACAAAGGATAAATAATACAAGAGATTTCTCATATAGTCAATTATAGTTATAATTATTTTTAAATGATCATTAATAAGCAAAAAAGGACAGGTAGTAAAGGGTTTTCTTGTGAGAACTACAATTGTTATTATTAAATTTCACAACATCTACGTAGATCTTATTGAAAGATGCACTTATACGCGCAAAATATTAAAGCCATCTGAAATTAAATAAAAATTAAATTAAGTAAAACATAATTGTATGTACCTAATTATTTTATATAGTTATTCCAAGACGTAATAGAGGAGTAATTACAAATAAATACTTAAAACATGGGATATTAATAAATATAACACGTATTCTGTGAATGAAGCAATGTTATATAGATATTTATAGGCTGTAATAAAATGCTTTGTAGACACAGAGTATAGTATTAATTGAAATATCACACACGCAATTTTCCACCAAGATAAACACGTTCAGAACTTTTGTAGGCACTCTGGCAATTGAAATCGTTAAAGTCGACACCGACGACGCGACAAACTACACACACGCACAAACATGGAAGGGTCGATACAAGAGGCCCGTGCCACATGTAAAAATGCGTTAACATTGCAGTGCCGACGGCAACTTCGAGGTAACGTTGGCGACCAAGGCGACCATCTACCACCAGGGATTAGTCGAATGGAAACCGCCCGCCATTTACAAGTCCTCCTGTGAAATAGACGTGGAATATTTTCCGTTCGACGAGCAAACGTGCGTTCTTAAGTTCGGTAGCTGGACGTACGACGGATTCAAGGTAATTGTTCGCAAGTAACTCACCGCTCTTGCTGACCGCTCTGTTTGTCCGCAGCGCCGACGGGAACTACGAGGTGACACTGATGACGAAAGCGACGGTGTACTACAACGGCATGGTGGTGTGGCAGCCGCCTGCCGTCTATAAGTCCTCCTGCTCGATCGACGTCGAGTTCTTTCCTTACGACGTGCAAACCTGTGTGCTTAAATTAGGCAGCTGGACATATGACGGCTTCAAGGTGACGCCCCGCTGTTCGCTGCTTGGCGCCACGCGTGCGGGCCGTAGCCTTAGGGCCCGCCGCCTCGCCCGATGTCCATGCAGTAGCTTGTTGGCTCGAACGTAATTCGTCGTGTAATTAACTTTCTGTCCTTGTGGTATGTTTTAAATTTTGACCGTGCGCGATGGTGCTAGAGTCAAGGCGTAGAGCGAGCGTCTCTCAATGCCGCCCGCTCCCCGCCCCCCAGCTCCTTTAGCAGTGTCATGTTGCAAGTAATATCTATTGTGATGATGATGTTCTTAAAATATGTGAAGTAGCAGTATATCAACGTGCGTGTTCACAAATGCTCCAGATTAAGACTCGGTCGGTTCCACTTAGTTCGATCGGCCTCCCTCGCTCGACACGGAAAGGTATAAAATTCTAACTGCCTGGTGATATGGGATGCAACATCACTCGACTCCTTTCCAACACGTCCCATTCCGGCTGAGCCGTTCCGCGCTGAGTGCTGATCGAAAAAAAAAATTATAAAATTACTAGCAGAAAATATCACATGGGTAATTATTAACTTTATCTATTTAATGACTGTAGTGAAGTAGACTAGCGCTGCGCGGAGCGGCGTCTTCCCGGTTAACATCCTCTCCCTTGCTGGCTCCGCTCGCGTCACACTAACACAATACACTGGATCCACCAACTCTTGAGCTTGTTGCATGTTCTTAATACTCTGTGCGTATTCTTCACTCACCGCATGTTTCCAGCTTGACTCTGAACCAATTGCATTCCCGATCACGACGGCCGCATGCCGCCAACTAAGGCCACGGCCTTATTACAGCTTCACACGTTACCTACACGAGACAAGGTAAAACACAGCACGTTATATAATCAGTAAAAACTTTTACACTTACGGTCCAATACACTTTCCGAGCATAAACTGTCATTATAATGCATATTTTATACCTTTCCCTATTAGCGACTCTTTAGTGGCTGTAAGAATTCAGTGTCGCTGACCATCGCATGATATGTAATACCATTACAGTAACAAATCGAATACAGTCCAATTCAAATGCAAACATGGAGTTCATAGTGCACACAAATTGAATTAGATGTTTAAAAGTAGTGGCCGCTTCGTTGATGGAATTAGATGGTTCTTGTGAATTCACTCAACGAAATCTTTTTGCATGTAACCGCTACACTTTAGAACGACCTGCGCTGGTGCCAATACAAAACCGAAATAAATTAATGTTTTGTATGTGAAAATAACTAAAATATCGAAAAATAATTTTATGAATTGGCATTAAGTGCTTGTCTCAAAAGCACGTTGCGTATCGCATCCGCGCGACACACACAAGCGCGGCGGAGCCGGTACTTCCGATCTCCTCTATAACTTATTTATGACAAATCGCAGGGAATAGTGTGCCAAATCATACATTAAAGAAATAATTAAGCACCTTGCGATTGCGTCAAAGAGTCCGATACGAAGACCGACTCCCATTACGATCGCCAGAATCTTCGGATCTTCACGTTAGGTGTGTTATATGTTAACGCGTTGTCATTACTTCGCATGAATTGACATTATTATTGTTATCTTCTTTGAAAATAAATGTTTTAAATGGGTGATCTTAAAACGTTTCATATATGTTTTAAATCCTTTTGTCGACACAGGTACCTACTTGGCACACTCTGTGGTATGGTTTAGTTTTGACATCGTCTTCTAAGTCTATCATTTATATGCCGATAAGAACTTAAAATGCTCGGGTGTGACCTAGTGTTTAGCTCATATTATGATGTTTTTGAAGTGTGAAATTTTAGCTTAGGTTCACATTGTGTGACTGGGTGCATGTATCGAAATAATAAAGACACAAATTATAATTAATAATACGAAAATAAGTTGTTTTTTAAAAGAAAATAAACTAAATATCGCCATAAAAACTCTTATTTACTTAGAACAAAAATATTATACTATGGGTTATTTCTTAAGTAAAAATAAAAGCTATTATTCAGCTTACACATATTTTTGTTCTGCGTGAATACGTAGAGAAATAAATTGCATCGTTATTCGCCTGTCTTTTAAAGCAAACAATTAAATGCATAATCGAATAAAATGCGTGCTACGTTTGTTTATTGTATTTCGTGACTCGATGTTTTACAATTTATGTTTTTTGCTCAAACCGACAAAAAGACCAAGATAATTGGCAAATTCTTAAGAAAATAAAAGTCCTTTTGTATGACTTTCAAAACTTAAATATTTACTAATTATGTATTTTTTTTCTATTCTGGTCCTACTGTATATTCAAGTCTACGATCAATTCTCATTTTTTTAATGATTAAATACAATACATGTTGTCAACCATCGCTTGATTGTATTTTGTCTTGTTACAAAACATGGTTTATTGATAGTCTCAGGCTTAAACTATGGTTCAAGAAAAGTCCCTCTAACTAAAGAAGTCCCTTAACCGCGGTGTCACATTATTTGCGAATTTTCATATTGCTGTCAAATTCCATACTTTTTCATTTAGTTCGCATATTTCGGCGAATAGATTCTAGTGTAAACCTGAGTCTAACTAAAAACTGCACTTTTGTAATAAGGCCGAGGTTTATAGGTGTAAAGTATTGTATAATGTTTGGACGAGCGTGTGTGCACAGGTGGACTTGAGACACATGGACGAACAGGCCGGCAGCAACGTGGTATCAGTGGGAGTAGATCTTTCTGAATTCTACATGTCCGTCGAGTGGGATATACTGGAAGTTCCCGCAGTGAGGTTGGTACCTTTTGTATTCAAAAATACAACATCATTTTATGTGCATATATTTTAATTTCTATTACCCCGTAACTATGCTATTTTATGAGGTGTATGACGCCATTTATAGGAGGCGAAGAGTTCTATTTTACCCACTCAGAAAGCAGAACTCCTTTTCTTCCCATAAATCCATCTGTTGAGCTGTAACTTCGTTTGTCATTTCTTTTATAAGAAAATCTATCCCATCTCATGGTATGATGTTGCCGACGATGGTAAAGCGCACTGGCTTAGCTTAGCAAAAGCCTATTCACTCTTGCTTTGAAGATTGTAATCGGATATGTATATGTATATGTGTGTGAATAAAACACTCTCGATTGTTCAACGTCTATTCACAAGCCCTGCCTAACCATCTATCTACACAGTTTGGCATATCTTTGTTATAAGTAAATACCACCTACGCTACATAACACATATACATATATTACAGGATGGAAAATTAGACCTTGTCAAATTAGGCCTTTCTAACGTTTCCCATAGTCGGCTCTTACGACAACTACGGGAAAACATGGCGTGTACACGGTAGTTTTAATCGTATTATACAATATTTGACTCACTTGTTTAGTAGACCCAATTATAATCTTAAGCTCTTACCTGATCTCGACCTGTTAAATTTTTTGTCATTACTGCAAGATAAGACTTACATTTCTATGAAATATAAAATCTTTTGAGGATAGAAATCAAATAGTAACAAACAAGATAATAAAAAAACATGGTAACCTGTGCTCAATAGAGGAGCTAGGAGTATCTTTTTTACGGCAAATAAATTAAAATTTAAAGTATAATATGTTATAACAATAATATTAATATCCTCCGGACCGATTTCGATCACGGCGGCCGGTCTCAACGGAGACTAGCCATCTGCGCAGGACAGGATTATAGTTTATAGTGCCCGAGTGTTACCCGAACACAGGTGCACTCTCTATTCCCTCACTCTCATAGTCTGATGGAACGATAATCCGACACGAGCGGAGAGAGATCAGGCGCAGGACCTACGACATTACGTGCTTTCCGAGGCACGGGGATGAAACACCGCCAACATCCTGACTCCGGGTTGCCACTAAAAATGTCTTACAGAAAAACCCAATAACAGATTTTGGCCCGACCCGGTATTCGAACCCGGGATTCGAACCCGGGATCTCATAATCAGCAACGCGTTTACGATTACTAGACCAACGAGGCAGTCAACCTATATGAGTCCACAGCTGGGTACGGACCTTTTCTCATTTCTGAAAAGGTTTTAGTGTAAGGAAGTGTCCTCGGCGTTGCCCCAATTTGTGTTGGCCGAATTCATAAGTCTCCGAAATATTGTTTTATACCTCAGATATGCAAGTATCCACACAATGTTTTCCTTCACCGAGCCGCCGAGCACGTGGTAAATCAGCATTTAAAATAGTAAGTAGCAATTCAGCGGCGAGGGTCGAACCCGGGCTACTCGCATACTGTAAAATATACGGCGAGTGCTTAGCCCCTGAGCTATCACTGGAAATATAATATTTATGTTATAATATTAAAATAATATACAAGTTTTATGCTACTAAATATTGCTTCAAGTAAAACTTTTTTGTTACCCGACTGCCCCAGAAGGAGGGTAATGTTTTTCGTAAAAACATTACCCGAAATTATAATACCGGAAATAAATAAAAAAATAAAACAAAAGGCCCAGGCCCTGTTATTGGGGTGCAAAAAATAAATAAAAGCATTAGTTTCCGAAAAAACACCAGTATGATGCAATGCTTTAACCCTTTAGGAATCAACCTAGGTGTATCGTACTCAATTTTGGAATTATGCAAGCTTAAGTTTACTACTATTTCATTGGCACGCTGTGTAGCCTAAACGACATGATAGATTTTAACATATTATGAGGTGTTAGATTCGTCCTAATTGTGTGTAATTGTAGTACCTTCTTTTTACGTGGTAGATAGCCGGCACGAATGGGCCGGCTTGACTCATGTACCATATGACCACGCTCTCATAGAATACCATCGTAAAACAGCAGAATAATGTTGTGTTTCGTATGGTGAATGTAAAGACCGTTTTTACTGGTAACGAGGCATTTCATCTTACTCTTCAGGGGTGACAACCCATCTGCATCTTTTTAATCAAGGATAGATGTAAATATCTATCCGCAGCATTCACTTGCCATCAGTTAGACTGTGTGCTCGCGTATCACCCCAATTCTAAAAAAAACTCGATTATAACACCTTACAAATGATTTACGACTTTCCATTTTTTCCGCATAATTTTTTGGCTTAGAATATGTAAACATGTATGTTTGCACTTCTCTTATAGAACATTCCTGCAGTTTCCACTTTTGGTTGACGGATTGGCAACGGTTCATTTGGGTCATATATTCCCTCTATCGACTTTTACAAAGTTAGATGTTAGATGCAAGCACGTGAATAATAATAGTACTTTGTGAGATTTTTTAGAAAAGTTTACGGACTACATTTAAATGTTGCATACATTACATACGTTTGTCTGCTAAAAGTAGGTAGGCAGCCAGTACCACCAGTACTGGACTCTTAGGCTGAGATCTATAGATCGTACTTTGACTTTGCTCAGACTTTACTTACGAAAAACTTAGCTCAGTATATGCTTAGCATAATTTTTGATTCTGAATTCATAATTGTATCGGGCTAAGATTAAGCTAAGCTTATGTTAAGGCTCAGTCAAAAAATTAATGGATACTTCATTCCACGTATTAAAAATCTAAAACAGTCTAAATTGTATTTCGTAAGTAAGTTATTATTACATGAAATAGAACACGGGCGTATAAGAACGGGCACGGATAAGAGGAGTGCAAAATCAGAAACAAAGAAAAATAATTAAGAAATTCAAAATAAGTTTGAAAATACGTTAATAGAAAATGGATTAATGCTATTTAAAACTAGAAGACGGCCTAAAACTACCTATTACCAGTACGACTTCGAAGTTAGCTCTATAAATACCGACATTGTCTTAGCTCGAAAGTAAAGTCTGAGCAAAATCAAAGTACTGTCTATAGATCTCAGCCTTAGGCTATATAAGATAAATAATATAAGAGTTTAAAAAAACTTTAACAACACGCATTGATCATTGAGCGGTGACGATCCTAATAATTATTTTATTTTATCCTGGTGATCCTGATCAGGATGCTAGGATAAAGTTCTTAAATTATTGTATTGTCATTGGTCCTAGACATGAGTACAAATCAAGTCAATCGGTCGTCTACAAATTGGTGAAAATTACATTAAAAGGTTCCGTTGCATAGATAGATAGATACACGCAAAGCTAATAAAAGCGTGTTAAAAAAGTTACCATCTAGATTACCTCCTAGAGAGATACCTTATAGCTTCTAATTATACTGACTCTCGTACCTTAAAACAGTAATACAAAAGTGAACGCAATTCTGCTTGGCGATAGAAATAAGACAGAGGGTAGCACCAACACAAATCTAGGATATCGCGTAAGCGTTGCATCGTATTCAAGCTGCAGGGCTAACATGGGCAGGAGACAATTTTATCCCCGGGGAAAAGAGAACTATTTTATCCCCTCGCTTATTTTTATCCACCCTTCGAGTATGGGCACACCGGTGAATATAACATCCACAATAGATAAAATGGGAGAGAGACTTAGACTTAGATAGATTTTTGTATGAATATAAACTTAAACCCACGTCCAATGAACTAGGATAAAATTGTACCTTTCAAATGTCAAAAAAGCATATTTTTTTATCTTTCATTTGGCTCCATGCTACGGATGGAGGATATATATATAATCCTTTCCGAGCGCCATCCGCAAGCTGTGCGCTCGCTCCGTTCAGTCCCGCTTTGTTTTTATTCTGATAAGCACGTATAGATTGATTCGAGCGAAATTATCATGGCAAACTTAAATGAGGGAACGCGATGGAAAGAGGAGTTTTTAAACCAGTTATTAGCGATTCGCGATCACGAAAAAAGAGGACCACTTTTATATTAAAACAAAAGAAACCTATGACAATTTAGTGGACGAAATTGAAGAAGCACAATTAGCTGTTCAGAAACATTAGAGGAGACTGAAGCGATTTAAGGTAATTAATATTTGTGGAATACGAAAATTAGTGACTAGAAAGGAGCCCATGAAATACTACTTGTATGTAGAAGAAATTTGTGGTATAATTGAAGCAGCTCATGTGGCCTTTGGTCATGGTGGTCGGGATAGACTTAAAAATGAAACTTCACGAAAATATGCGAACATAACTTTAGAAATGATAAATATTTTTCTAGAGTATGAAGAAAAAAGGACTTGCTTCAAAACCCATACTGCATTCTGAAATGAACAGCCGTTGCCAAGTCGATCTTATCGACATGCCAACTCAAGAAGATCGGGGATTTAAGTTTATAATAGTGTATCAGGACCATTTGACAAAATTTGTTTTGTTGCGTGCACTGAAAAGTAAGAGAGCCGTGGAGGTGGCGTATCAGTTGGCTGGTATATTTTTGACATTTGGTGCTCCTTGCATCTTACACTCCGATAACGGCAGAGAATTTGTAAATTCTATCATAAATGAGCTCGTTTCATTTTGGCCCGAGTGTAAACTGGTCCATGGAAAGCCAAGACACATTCAAAGCCAAGGATCTGTTGAAAGGGCTAACCAAGACATAGAGAAAATGTTGGCTTCATGGATGCAAGATAACGATACTACAAATTGGTCAAATAGTATTCGGTTTGTACAGTTTATAAAAAATCGGATACTTCATTCCGGTATTAAACAGTCACCATACAAAGCAATGTTTGGTATAGAACCGCGAGTAGGGCTTATGACTCCGACTTTGCCTCGAAATGTTATTGAGGATATACGAGATGAAGATGATCTCGAAAATGCGTTAAATAAAATAAATATGATGGATAGTACAGATAATGCAGAAACTGAGCCAGTGCAGTGGACGGCATTAGATTATAACCGGAGCCAATCAAAGAGACGCAGAAAGTTAATCCAAAACAAGTGGAGAATCGCTAATCGCAGCAGAAGCCAGTGAATATGACATTGAAGCTGAACCATCTACGACTGTAGAGCCACTTATAATGCCACCAAATGACGAAGACCTCGAAGTTGTAACAAATGTGAATCGACAAATAATGGCATCCAGAGAAACAGCACATCAAAACTTTAAAAAAAACAGGCCTAGAGAATGATGATGAGAATGACATTGGCTTCAGATGCAATACACATTTCAGTAGAAATCGGTGATAACGTAATTATACAAATCCCTGGTGTCGACAGAACAAAAGCAAATCTACGTAATATAATCGGAGTGGTTCTTCAAAAGGATGATCAGGGTTTTCACAAGATTGGAACTAAATATGGAATGCTCGACAAATTATATTGCATGTACCTATGTATTGCTTAATTGTTTTATCATATAACGATATCGCTATTAGATAAAAGCTAACTATTTCAATGAGCAAAGAAAAATATTTGCATGAAGAAGATGTTCCGAATACAAATTTACCTTTGAGAACTGTTGCTAAGGAAGCAGCCATAGGAACAGGCCAAGGATTTATGCGCTGCGTATGCAAGAAAGGATGTATGACAAAAAGGTGTCTCTGCATGAAAAATGGTTACCTTTGTAACTCAAAATGCCACGATAGTTTGACTTGCAATAACCAGTAGATCCTCATCCTTTTTTAATTTTAAGGTTGTTTGTTTATTTTTTTATTGTATGTTAACAAATGTTCCTTAACAAACATTGTTTCTTTTTTAAATTTTATGGTTGTGTTTTGTTGATTATTTTATTTACTTTTAATTAATATTGTCACCTTGGCAACTACTTTACATCGTTCCCTAATATGTTCCTTTAGTGTAAGATTATTATTTTTACTAGGAATATGACTCTGTGTCCTAGATCTTTTTAATAAATATTTAGTAAGTATATCTTGTTTTCAATCCCAAATTAGTTTATCTAGTGCTAGTTTTATCTAAAGTTCGGAGTGACAACTAGTTTTATCTGAAAATCTAATATATCGGTGGTAAATTCTAGTTTTGACTAGGTATTTCTAGTTTTCACAAAGGCATTTGGTAAAAACTAGTTTTAACTAAGGAAAACGCGTTCTATCTATAAACGGATTTTAACTTTAACACATATATCAATAGACGATATCAAACTACACAATTTATTGTGATTTAACTATTTTTTAAGTGATTTTATTTTCATTGAGTTCAAAGAGTTATTAAATAGATCTATATCATAAAAGTCATTATTAGACGTGTTCAACTAGCGATGGATAAAACTGTTACGAGTGTAATTTTTATGTAAAAGAGTACCTAGGTACAAAAATATTGAGTTTTCGCGAGGAACGAATAGGAAGACGAAATGCTTTAGTGATGAAATTGATTTTTGATAACAATGAAGGTGAGTCAATTTTATCGTTCAAAAGTTTAAATAAAGTTACTAGGTCAAATTGTTTACGACGATCGTAAAGAGATACTGATTTGTAATATGGGACTCGTCATATGAAGAATTCGAGCGATTATTACGATAATTCAATGTCTTTAGAAATCTTCTTTGTACTTTTTCGTGTGATGTTTGTAATAAAGGCTCCACACAACACTGTCAAAGTCTATCTGTAAAAAAATAGATCTGACAAAACTAAAATATAAGATTTTTAATGTTATATTCCTCTTAAAGGGTTTAGTGATTCTATAAACTTGATAGCATATCTTTGGTCAGGTTAAGAGGAGTACGAGACTATGTTTGCGCGCACACTTGTACTATAATATATGAAACCTTTTATAATTATTCCTATCTACCTTTAACATTTTTTATAATTATTCGAAATTTGTCATCAAATCAGCACAACATTATTTACACTGACTTAATTAGAATTATTACTTGGCAAATTTCTAAACCGTAATTCGACACCATTAACTTCAATTACTTTATGTCATTAAAATTTCATCGCTTTAAATTCTATTCAAAATATCAAAAACCTCTAAATGTGATAAGTTTTGATTGTAGCGGCATTCAGCTGTATTCAAACCACTTTGAATCTGTCAAATTTCGCACTTGTACTTAGCACGGCCTTTCGTTCATAATCCTTAAATTTGCGGATGATAGTTTATACTTTAAAAAGATACGGCCTTTATACGTCCAATTGAGGGGCAAAATCCTCCTCTCATTTCTGGGAGGGCATTGGAGCTATAAGTCTGCCGCGCTGCTCTAGTGCGTGTTGACGGATTTCACATGTACTTGAAATATTTTTATTTCTCAGGCAGGTTTCCTGACAATGTTTATCTTCACCGCCGCGCATGCAACAAGTCAGCTCGTATTCGTAAAATTGCAATAAATAATTTCATTGATGACGACGGGGTGCCGTCGACATGGATAACAGTGTAATGGCGTTATAAGAATATCCACTACTCCATACCATCCTGTGGGTGTCGTAGGAGGCGACTGAGGGAAACTAAACCAGGGGGTGGGCATTTTCTGGATAGCAACTGAATAAAAATATAAAACTTCGGATGCCAACCTGCTTGCCAAACCCGGTAACTATGCCAAATTTCCCCACTATGAGGAAATCCATAGGGTAAATCTAAGTTCAACAGTAGACTTTTGATAGGCTTTAATGAATGGATGGATAGTTGATGGTAATTTAACTCCTGGGTTTAAATTAACCTGTTATTCGCACACTGTGGTACTTACAATAGTAGTATATAAATAAATATAAATTCGTTACAGAATAACATAGAAAGCTTCAGTTTTTAATTTATAACGTTCCGGATAGATTATTTAAAATATTTATTACGCTGTCTTAAATTTTGGAAACAATCGTGTTTACCAGCGATCGCTCCCCGAAAATAAATTGGGCGCAATAATTCCTAAATAATTTGTATATAATAGTGATACGAACGAGATCGTATGAAATGAAGCCATGTTACCACAACACACTTCTCTCCATTTTCTTAGCCATTATCTATCCACAATCTATAAAATACGAGAGACGTAATTAAGAGACCATCACTTATCAAGTCGTCACTTTTACGACGTCGTGTAACCGACTTGCTACGTTAAGCTCCGCTAAAATAGCCCCCACTCGTCATCCTTATTACGATTCGCTCTTTTAAGATAAAACGTGCCGTTGTCCCACCTGCATCACAATGTGTAGCTTAGAAAACCTACGAGTATAACATGCTTTCATTATAATACAATTCTTCTGGATCAGTTTTGCTTTGATGATCACTGCTTGAATATACTTACTTATTATTCTAAATTTATTTATATTATTGTTATTTATTATATTAAAGTTGACAAGCAAGCTCACAGTCCACTTAGTTGTAAGTGAATGTTGTGGCTCATACCTATGTCTAAGCTCGGCTTTGAACCAAAATGCAAAGGGCTTGTCACCCCAGAGCACTGAGATGGAATGCCTCGTTAACGTTACCAGTAAAAAGGGTCTCCGGTCCTCGTAACACGCTATACGAATCACAATAGCTTATACGGCTATTTTACGCTGGTATTCCGTAAATGCGTTCTCCGCCTAATACGCTACAGCAGGATCGACCGCGTTAACTTTAATGGGTTTCAAAAAGTGCTTCGTCTCGGCTTAACGAAACGCAATATCTCCGAGGACAATTAACCGATTTTGCTAATATTATCCATAAACAATTTCTTTGTTCTCTATTATTTATATTCTATTGTTTTTCAGTCATCCCACGTAAATATCAACCAGATCATTATAAGTTGTTTTTTATATTTTTAAATAATCGAACTATCAATTTTAAAATGAGACCATTAGACATGTTTAATACCATTCATCATTCTCTGCCAATCCAAGACTCGGTGTAGCAGGTTTGTGTGTTTTAGATGAGACGAAGAACATCATCAATGGTGCGAAATGTTTAGTACTGCTACCGCATAACCACCTGCCAAGCGTGGCGACTACGTCAAACCCTCTCCACTGTGGAAGAAACATTTGTCCAGCCGTGGACTGCTTATGAACTTGTAAACAATATGACATTCCATTTATTTGTTTATACGTTTGCTATACCAAAAAAATATTAAATTTTATGATTGATACCAGTATACACATATCATTTTCATTTACATTTCTTGAAAATACGCCGAAACTTCTCAAAAACTCAAAGCACGCGGAAGCTTCAAAACTAAAATCCTTCTTAAAAAAATTCTTGCTATTCTTTCCTATTTAAGATATGCTCCTGCAGCCTTGGATTGTTTCTCTTCCTATCGTTGCGGTCGTCAGCACGTAGGTTCCGTTTTGTTCACGTAGGACAAAAGTTCTCTGATTGGGTTGGCCTTGTTTTGGGCGTGCTGCAAAGCGGTATTATTTCTCCATTAATTTTCTCAGTTTTCATTATTTCTTTCTCCTCCAATATTAATTGTATGTGCCATCTGTAAGGCGATGACTTACAAATCAACATGCAATCTGATTTTGATGACATCCATAATGCGATAACAAATTAAACGCTTTGGTGTCACTATCCTCTGAGTGAGTTGACCTTGTTTCTGTCGTGCCCCAAGGCGGTATTATTTCTCCATTAATTTTCTTAGTTTTCATTATTTTCATCTCCTCCAATATTCTTTGTACGTGCCATCTGTAAAGCGACGACTTGCAAATTTAAGAAGAAGGCCCGGTTCCGTATTTAACTAAATACGAGTGATAATACAGTACAAACATTTTAGAATTTAAAAATTAAATATTGGCTGATAAAACTAGAACGTCTGAAACATACCAAAAATAAATGAAACTTATATTTCTTATGTTTTAACAAAGTCCCAGAAAATATACAAGGTCTCTCTATTACCAATTTTAAATATTTTATTAAATAAAATCTGTATAAAAAGGGTTATTATAATATAAATCAATACATGGTTGATAATAACCCCTGGGAATAAGGTGGTCGCTTCCAAGGTTTTTTTTATTTATAGAATAAGGGTGACAAACGAGCACACAGTCCACTTGATGGTAAGTGGTTGCTGTGGCCCATAGACATCTACATCTATCTTCGTTTGCAAATTAAAATGCAGATGCGTTGTCAGCCGTGAGGACTAAGATGGAATGCCTCTTTTCCTGTAAAAGGGTATCCGGTTCTCTACACTCACCATACGAAACACAGCAGCATTAAGCTGCTATTTTACGCTGGTATTCTGTGAGAGCGTGGTCCTTCCCCGGTCGAGCCGACCCATTCGTGCTTCAACTATACTATTAATATAGCTGCAGCATGGCTCTACCATGTATAGGTGTTTCTAAAATAAATTTTGTAAATAGTATGTACAACTTTCATGTAAAAATTTACTTTGAAAAGAAAAGTCCCGCTGGGTTTCTTGCTGGTTCTTCCTAGGACAGAGGTTTTTGTTTTTCGAACCAGTGGTAAATTAAAAAATGACTTTCAATAAGAATTAAATATATGTTATCTATATTGAATAAAGAAAATTCTATTCTATTCTATTAAAAAAAAAGAAGTTTTATTTTTTGTAAATTTGTTTGCTGTAATACTATCCTATATATTTCAACAGAGGATGTTAAAGTATTTTCAAAAAAGAAGGTCATATTTTCAAAGCTCTTAAAAAGAGGATAGATGCCTAATGCGAGTGATTGATGACTTTTCGTAAAAATCCTTGATAATAGATGCTTACCAAGAAAGATAGACAAAACATCGTAAAATTCAAATATAGTACTTGAAATTTAAATAACAATTTTTATCTAAACAATGAGTCTTCATTTATCATTTTAATATTAATTAGTGACATCTTTTTATAATTATCAAATTAATCAACTCTGCACCTGAACGATCTATCATAGCTAACTGGTATAAATAAAAAATGTGCGTTTAATTGTGTACACACGTAGTGAAACTTCTTTACGACTTATCATTTTTCTTTTACATAAGTAGGTTAAATAATAGTAGACTCATGCACTCCCGGCAGTGAAACGTTACAAGAAAACGTGACGTGTTAATTTTAATACCGTACTAAATTTCTCCATTACGTCGGTAAAGAAGTTTCGGGTCTGGAATCTATGATAATTACATCAGTTATGTTTATGACATATTTATAACATCCTTCGGCACCCTTCATATTATTTTTAGCATATTTCTGACTTATACAAATATTTTGCTGTGTGGTGGCGGTGTAAAGGAATTCATCATCCCGTACAGTCCCGTAGGTGTCGAAAAAGGCTACTATGAGATATGCCACAATATACTCATGGTCGTATATGACATATGTTGAAATAACCATCTCATATATATACTAGAGTACTACGAGACTAGCCATCTGCACAGGAAAGGATCATAGTGCACAGGTGTGTGCACAAACGATGGTGCACTCTTTACAACCCACTCTCATTCATTTCCGATGGGACAGCAATCCAACACGACCGGAGAGAGATCACGCGAGGGTCCAACGGATGTACGTGTTTTCCGACTGATTTTGACCCAACCCAATTTCGACCCGGGACCACATGATCAGCAGTCACTCTTACGACCACTAGACCAAGGCAGCCAAACGTAACGATAATGACTATTCCTGTCTACAATTGGAGAGGCTCACCACCATCAGTTACGGGTTGATAAAAAGCGAAAGATTTTTGTAATGGACACCTAAATCTTTACTATATAATAATTGTTCCGATTTAAGAATATCCACTACCTCATATCATTCCGTGGGTGTCGTAAGAGGCGACAGAGGGAAACAAACCAGGAGGTGGGCAGCAGCGTCTTCCTAATAACGACTAATATTTTAAAAAAAAACTGCTGTTGCCAACCCGCTTGCCAAGCGTGGCAACTATAGCAAATATCCCCCTAGGCAATCTATAGAGGCCTATGTTCAGCAGTGGACTTTAATAGGCTGTAACGGTAACGATAATTGTATTATTGCTCTACGTTGAACTCGAGGAGGTATTTTTCACTTTACAATTTTATATTCGCGTAATATGTCGCGAGCTTTAATGTCATCGAACCTTTTTTTATGACACACTCTACAAAATTGCGCATTCATACTCATATATGCACTTTACGTGTATCCCTCTCGTCATAAATTGTGAATGCGGTATTATATTTTGTTTGAATGTGAATTATAAGGGTGTCCTTATAATTCAAAGTAACTAAGTCAGAATATTAAATTGAAGGAGAATATTTAGTTTTTCTTATATACCTACCCTGATGATGCCGCGAGGCGAGACCGATCGGTTTTTGTAATTAGTATGATAATAATTTAAAATAAATATTGTGAAAGACAAATATTTATCCAAATCACAAAAGTATTTTTAAAGACCAATAGCAACGCTATTAACGTTATAAATATTATCGTTAACCATTCCAAGTAAGCTTTTAATACTAGGAGTGGTTTTACGACAGAACATTAATCGAATGGCGGATTTGAATCCGCCGAAAAGAAGAGAAATGGGGAAACGCTTGAACACACTGTGTTTTTTATGATTTCCTTTGGACCGATTTTTGCGGAACAAATTTAATTGCTTTTACTTGTGTGGTGAGCCGGAGTCGCGACATGAACATTTATATCGCACCCACCGCAATTAATCTACCTTACCTGGCAATAAACCTTAATTATATCTGTAACATGTACAATATATAATTTAGGCATTTTAACCTGAAATATGTTAACAAGAATTAATACGCTAAAATATTTTTTTCTTTTGTTTACACAGAAACGAGAAATTTTACACATGCTGTGATGAGCCATACCTGGATATTACGTTCAACATTACGATGCGGAGGAAAACGCTATTCTACACCGTCAACATCATTATACCGTGCATGGGGATTTCTTTCCTTACGGTGCTCACGTTTTACTTGCCTTCAGATAGCGGCGAAAAGGTAAATAACAAAAATATTTATTCAATTTTACTGGACATTTTGTTCTTTGTAAACAAGATATAAATTTGTAGGTGGCGTTTACCTGTAAATAATATTTACAGGTAAACGCCATTTTTTAAGATAATAAAAAACAATGTTTATATAATATCTCACTACACACATACACATTATCATCTACTTAAATCATTATAATATGATCTAAGATCCACTACAAAATTGAAATAAAAACATTGATAAATCATACGCAAATAATACGTTTTAATGTACCTTTTAAATTATATTTTGCAACTTAAAAAAATTAAGCCTGAGTTTGAAGCATTTTGATCTATACATAAGGCACACTGAAAGTTATTATACAATAATATACGGTTATTATACATTATAAAACAATTGTGAGCGGCTAGGAACACAGCCTAGGCGATCATAAATGTTTAAATTTCGAATGTTATATTTTTTGAAACATAAGAAACTCATATTAAATTGATTAAAATATTTTTTTTGGGAAATCGCGAGACAATTGTTTTTAAATGCAAGTTGTAGTACGTCATCCTTAGTCAAAATTGAATTTTAAGACAAAAAGATCTTAAGGCGATGATTTTTTATTATTTCAAAAGTTCAGTCTCTCCGCAAGATTACACTACTCATCTTCAAAATTATTTTGCTATGGAAGCATATCTCACTTGAGCATCGCAAGGCGTTGGTACGCAGAATTTGATAGTGACCGTGTGTGTGCGTAACTATGCAAATATGTAATGCAGTGCCACTCAAAAACTGAGACAGTAGGATGCAAAACAAAACACTGTTTATCGTAACGCCTTGCTAATGGTACTGAATTTATTATAAAACTAAATAATATGTGTATAATGCATTAAAGTGACGTCAAACACGAGCACGCACTCCAATTACCTACGCTAACGTATAAAAAGGTACGGCTACTCGTACACCGTGTTTATCACCATAATGGAATTCGTGAAGGACGACCCTCAACGGCGATCACTGAGGAAAATGAGGCTACTGTCAGGCGACTAATTGAAAAAAAAACCCGGCGCATTACCTATTAGGAGATTTCAGAATATTTGAATGCACAAAATGAACAAAAAACGAGCTCGAGTTGATTGGTGTAAAAAAATGTTGTTACAGTATGATCACGGACGTTCAAATGCTGTATATTATGACATTGCGACAGGAGATGAAACATAAATACATTGTTATATTCCGGAAAGAAAGCAACAGTCTTCCGTTTATGTATTCGAAGGCGACAAAAAAATGATTGCAATTTGTTAGTCCAGTGTCTTTGAAAAGTTAGGAAAAACCACCAAGAAGGTCACATCCTATAGCACCATAACAATGCTTCGACGCACACTGCGAACTAAACAAAGTTAAGTTTGGCTTCTGGAAAGATGGACCTCGTGACCCGTTCCGCACACAGCTCAAACCTTGCAACATGCGATTTCTTTATTTTCCCAAAAATCAAAGATTTGATAAGAGGTTTGACATTTATAGGGCCAGAAGAGCTCGTGATAGCTTTTAACCAGCACGTGAAAAATATGCCCTCAGATCAGTGGTCCCTATGTTTTCAAAAAATGGTTTGAACGAATGAAAAAGTGTTTAAAATGTATAAGAAACTACCACCCCCAGCACCATCACTCCCAGCACCACCACTCCCAATACCACCACACTAGGAACACACCACCCTCGATAATACGACACGTGTCCCGCCTCTACACGAGGCTTCCTCGGGTGAAATCTGCGGAAGCTGACTGCTTTTCAGACTGGGGCAGGACACATGCATGAGCAAATTAAGGTTTAACAATTTCAATAAGAAGAAGCCTTCCATTTTTAGATATTGTCTTAAAACGAACGAAATTAAGAAACGATGTAAATAAATAAAATGGCTTTAACAGTCTCATAAAACTGAGGTAAAACCTGAAATATAACACGAAATCTATTGGCTCCATCTTCCCACACCTTGAATTATAAATTTCATAACAGATTATAATATCTATCCATCAAGATGTACCTAACCCGACTCATCTTAATAGAAACGCAATTACTTTGCAGGTAAGATAACCTTCTTGACGGTATAATTTATCGAGTGTTAATTTAATTTGATTTAAATGTTATTATATTTCATTTACCGAATCATTAATGTCAAATTTTTAAAGACATTAAACTATCCCTTCACCTTTATCACTAAAGAGAAATTATTATTGTCAAAAGTTTAAGAACATTTACCTAACATATAAAAAACCGTAAACGTAATTTATTTTATATCATTTTTGATTTACTTATTATTAATTCATAGGTAACTACAATATCCACATATATCTGGTTTATATTTTAATTGTCTTATTTAATCATAATCTATATTTGAATATATGTTGTTTTTATTATAGTTTTCTAATTAATAATAATTGTATATAATAATAATTACATATATCTGATTTATATTTTAATTGTCTTATTTAATCATAATCTATATTTGAATATATGTTGTTTTTATTATAGTTTTCTAATTAATAATAATTGTATATAATAATAATTACATATATCTGATTTATATTTTAATTGTCTTATTTAATCATAATCTATATTTGAATAGATGTTGTTTTTATTATAGTTTCCTAATTGTTTCTTGATTAATGACGCTATTACTGTGAAAATATCTTAATTATTTTCGGCTTAGACGATTTAATAGCTCCTGCGTCTAAATCAGAAGATCTTCGGTAATCTTCGCGCCTGGCATTCAATTCGCTTCTCCTTTGATTTTCGAACGCGTGTGTGGACCGTTTAATTCTTTACTCATGTGGCTTAACTAACTCACGCCATTCGTTTCTCAACCAGAGCTTCTCAACGAGAGGACTCTATCTTGCATCTCTTCACATAATGTATTTTTTGTAAAGGCATGAAAATAAGTTACAGCCTATATACGTCTCTCTCATGAACACAGGCCTCCCTTCATTCCTGAGAAGTTTTAGGGCAAGGAAATGAAAATGAAAATATTAGCATATAAATAAAGGAATAATAATTAAAGTTAATATTACTGGTTTTTCTTCATCTTCAAAATATTTATAATTACCAAAATAAAAATAAGGGGCTTGGCTTTTATAAGGAAACATTATCAAACTCTTGGTCGTAATAGGTTCTGAGTCCAAGCTCGAGTAAAAGCCAACTTTGACAACAAAACTAAACACTCAAGTAATTGGTCGCTAAGCACTTACACCCGATAAGTGCACCTGTATTTCTTAAGTTAAGCTTTAGTATCTTTAAAGTGCTGTAGTGAACTGACATCAAGCAACGTTAAGTTGAACTTTATAGCAATAGGGGTTTCTAGTTACATTTATAGCGCATCTTATATATACGTACCACTAGGTGAAAGTTAATTTTTTTTATAAAGCGAACGAAGTGCATCGTCACTTATTCCATATTCAGTAGTGTTCTTAAGATGAGCTTGAATGACGATGATGATAAATAAAAATTATAGTTTTTTTTTTACAACAATGTAAAAACGAAGTTCTAGGCCATCTAATAGAACTTTATCACTGCACCTTATCCACACCTACAGCACTAAGTTTACGTTAGAAGCTATTGGTGATATTGTCACTCTTGTTTACTTAGATAAAATCGCTCATTATTGTAGTAGATGCTTTGTGACAGAAATAGATAAGAGGGCGATTCACGGTAGTTGAATTTCCTGACATATCTTTTATATAGACACGGGAGAAAACGAACTTACGGTTCACCTAATGCGGCGACAGGAAATTACATGATCATGTGAGGAACTGTAAAATATCTGAGTGATCAATGTGCTCAGACTTTGCTGCAACAATAAATAACTTTTCTAAGGATATTTAATCTAATAGCACCCTCAGACAGAGTTGCACTTCTTTATGATATAGCATTCACTCTAGTTTTTGCTTCCGGGGACGCCGATACGTCAAAGCCTGTTTACTGTGCAAAATAGCATTTGTATAAATAACTAAAAATTCTAATAGCGTATTGCATAGACTATATGAAAGTGGTTCAGAACCATCTGAAAACATTATTTTGTAAATAATAAGTGTTTTCTTGTTGTGTTATTTAATTTAAACAGAATATATGTCGGTACAAGAGAAAATAGCATAATATATTATCACTAAAAGCCGAACGACCATTGAAAGTAGAGATAAACATGCATACGTGCCTTTTACCAGACGAGCTCTTTCCTCCAAAGATTTGAAGTGGGGCCCGAGGGTACTAAACAAGAATAAACATTGAAATGAATATTTAGAAGAATACTTTTTGCTATAGACTGCTTTATATTAAATTGTTGAACAAAGAAATGAAAATATACTTTGCGTTCAACAAAGTATATTTTCATTTCTTCTTTACACATAATTAAACAAACAGATGTGTTTGTCAACTTGACAAACGAGCACACAGTCCAACTTATTGTAAGTGAATGCTGTGGCCCATAGACTACTACATCTATCCGCAAATACGAATTAAAATGTAGATTCATTATCACCCCTAAGAACTAAGATAGAATGCCCCGTTACCAGAAATAGAGGTCTCCAGTTCTATACACTCACCACCCAGCTATATTACCCATTCATGTTACAACCATAATATAGTTGAAACATGATTCTACGAGTTCGAAAAATAAAAGTTGCAAGTAGAAACTATATATGGAGGAGCAATACTAATTAAAACGATCTCGAATCCCACACTAATGATGAAGTTAATGTCCTATATCAACCAATTTCAAACTAACAAATTTTTCAAGAACTTCCAGTTGTTACAAACTCGAAAATGACATATGACATAAAAATAGTAATATTTAATTTCTTGTTACAGGTAACACTATCAATATCGATCCTGATTAGCCTACACGTGTTCTTCTTGCTGGTGGTGGAGATCATACCTCCAACGTCGCTGGTAGTGCCACTGTTGGGCAAATATCTCATATTCGCAATGATCCTTGTGTCTATCAGGTACGTACAGAGTTAAGTAAGCATTTATCATTTTCATTTCAATTATTTTCATGCATGAAAATAATTTAATATGCAATGATAACACTGAACTAAGAATTACAAAATAACTTTAAAAAGTATTTTTTCCCGACTATCGATATTTCTATTTTTGTACGATACCAATTTTAGAAAAATGCTATAATTGTTTATAAGTGAGCGTCTCATCCAATAATGGGTGGTTAATAAAATAATTTGTAATACAAATTATTTTATTAACCATTATAATGCTATTCTGCCGCAAGTTATTAGATCTATAATTTCTTTTCCTTAACGTAAACTGATAAAGTTCATTATTTAATATAAGTCTATGGTAATGTAGTGAGTATAGTTTTAGACTTTTAGTTAATACTAGTTTTTAACCGCGACTTCATCAATAATAGTATTTTTTTTAAATCAATTTGGACAAGTACTTCAATTATTGGAAAACCACTTTCAACTTAATTTTTTGCTTTTATCTCAAAAACTATGTGCGATGTGGGGAAATGGTTAAAAAAGAACTTATCACATTATATTTTAAAACTTATAGTTTTGTTGTAAAATATGGTAAAAGTCGATTATGCATTAAAACTTCAAGGCAAGGAAGATAAAAAGTGTAAGAACGGACCCTTTTGTGTAAAGCGATAAACCGAAAAAGTTTTGTTTAAAGTTTTTTTATATCCTTATAGTTTATGAGATAATCATCAAAAACAATTTATTTTACAAGTTTTCGATTTCACAAAAAGAAATCCCTCATGTTTTTTGAATAAAATATGCCTTAGTCACTCCTGTCTATTTATGAAGTTTCATTGACATCGTTCATTTAAAAATTACTACTTATTTTTCCTTACGTTAAGGCTTTCATTTCACTTAATTGTTTCTCCTTTCTGCTCTTGTATATGTATTTCTACATTTTTGTAATTGAAATGTATTTATTTACTATATTATTATGTATGTATTTATCGAGTATATAATTATATTAATTATATCGTGTATATTTTCTAACAACATACGTACACCCTTTACCCTTTCTCACTGGTCATAATATCCTTTGCAATGTGTTTGCGTGGTAGAGATTGCTTCTAAGCGATAAGGCCGCCAATTGTATCTTTAAATAATTTGTTTTTTTTTCTCTCTTACGTTTTTCTGGTGTACAATAAAATATATTTCATTCATTCATTATTTTTTTTCATTTTCATTATAATGTGTTCCGCCATTTCGAGGTTGATCTTCGAACAGACAGACAACACAGACTTTTACGTGGTAGAGCCCTGCTGCAGCTATATTAATAGTATAGTTGTAGCACGAATGGGTCGGCTCGACCGGGGAAGGACCACGCTTTCACAGAATACCAGCATAAAATAGCAGCTTAATGCTGCTGTGTTTCGTATGGTAAGTGTAGAGAACCGGAGACCCTTTTTACTGGAAAAGAGGCATTCTATCTTAGTCCTCACGGTTGACAACGCATCTGCATTTAAATTCGCTAACGAAGATAGATGTAGATGTCTATGGGCAACAGCAACCACTTACCATCAGGTGGACTGTGTGCTCGTTTGTCACCCTTATTCTATATTAAAAAAAAGACAAAAAGTTAAAAATGGTCATTTATGTTTTTATAGCTTACATATAAAAGCTCAATAGAAGGTAGTTATTTCGATATTACAGACAGGCACTTCAGTTTTATTTATATGTAGTATGAAGTATATTATAGGATAGCGGCGGACTAAAACAAAAAACTATTGTGCTATAAAGTCGTTGTGTCTTATATTTTACTTATTGCATTGCTCTTAAAGCTTACATTACAGTATACGTTCTTATCGGGATCGCAATGAAGCTACTAACATGCTAACAATGTAAACATAACCGTTGTTGTTATACCTATGCTTATACAATTTTTAAGATTATTAATTTATTTTGGAATTATGTACTGCAACTGAATATTAGTGCCCATCATTCAGAATTCACATCTTCAGAATTTCTTGATCAGTATGTAATTATGAAAATGAAAACTGCGTGCAAGTGGAAACAGGATATTCGAACAATAGAAAAGTAGTAAAAGTAAAAGTATTACCATAGATAAAATCTGTGTTTATTTTGAAATTTAAACCTACAACCCAGAATTAAAACATTATAGCATAGTAAAAAGTGTAGTAAAACTCCAATAATAATTAAAATGACTATGGCTTCTCTTAACTGCGTCAAAATACGAAGGCAACTATCAAGTTATATCAGCAACCGTAGGTTGAGGAGTAGTCTAAGCCGCAGACATTTAATCTCATCGCAGGGGTGTTGCCCTCCACGACCTCTTCTTTTCCTCGCGCCCTTTCACACAGCAGGATTCTAAGAAATGTTTACCAGTGTATAATAAATAAATAAGTTTCATTTTTCTACCGACTTCAAAAAGGGGGAGGTACTCAATTCGACTGTATGTTTTTTTTATGTGTGTTACCTCATAACTTTGTTCTACGTGAACCAATTTCGATGATTCTTTTTTTATTTGAAAACTGGTGCTTCTCATGTGGTCCCATATAAATTTGATCAAGGTCTGACCAATAGTTTTTGAGTTATCCTTAATAATATATATTACCGACTTCAAAAAGGAGGAGGTACTAAATTCGATTGTATGTTTTTTAATGTGTTACCTCATAACTTTGTTCTACATGTACCGATTTCGATGATTCTTTTCCATTTGAAAGCTAGTGCTTCTCATGTGGTCCCATATAAATTTGATCAAGGTCTGACCAATAGTTTTTGAGTTATCCTTAATAATATATATTGAAGTGGGTTGTACAAAATTTTTAATCTTTAATTATAATTAATCTACTGCTAGCTGCAGGATATACCTTATGATATAACAGCCAGTAGACTAGAACTAGAACTGGCAGTCTAGACACTTTTATAAAAATGCAGTTTTAAAACCAAAGTTTACAATTTATTTTCACATATTTGAGATTTAACAACTACTGATATATTAAATATTATAAATAAATAAAAATAAAAATAGTTTATTCAGTAAATGATCATACATACAATATAACCGGGGATGGGGTCTCCTTTTAAGTATAAAAACCTGTGATAGGAGACTCCACTCTTACATAGCACTTACATTACTATTTTATATTGCCCCATGACATACACAAAAGTAAGTGTTTTGATGTCATAGTTATATGCTCTCCTTTTTAGCGTTATGCCAAATGCACAAAATAATGACGTATTTTTTTAGTTTTTTTAAACAAAAATTTCTGATAGTATAAAGAAATAAATACGAGTGCCTTTTAAATTTTCGCAAACAAATTTTATTAAGTTAACTTCTTCCACTTCCATCGTGGTAACGAAAAAGTCCATAAAAGTCCACTGCTCCCATAGCAGGGAGGATGTTAATCACGCTCTTAGCCACGCTTGACAGGCGGATTGGCGATAAATTGCAATAACTGTACATCTCGCACCTTTGACGTACACCACAAATGCACCAATTTGACGACGGACAAAAATTGACGACGGATAAATTAATTGTATTAAATTGTTGTTGACCTTTCCTGTAAAACTAAAGGTTACTTAACTAAATATTCCAGTCCTACTAAACGTGACAAACATTAGATCCTTAGAGTATTTATAAGTTCTTATTTATACTAAGATTAACCCTTCGGCCGCCTACGTAAATGAAGTTTGTTAACCAGTTACGACATCAATGTTTATACAGTTGTTGATTATATAGCTATACTTTAAGTGATATATGATTATATGGTTTATATTTTTGTTGATTGGTACCTATATTGCCGGAGAAATTTAGAATAAAAAAACGAGTGCACTGAAATTCATCAATTAATATATTCTTCATTGAACATATAAACATAAAAAACAAGAAAACGATGGTACACAATAGGCAATATTATCGCTCTGAAAGCCGGATGAAAGCAATTTGTTTCAGCCAACCTTTTACTTTATAAGAATTGCTGATACAAATACATACCTAAGACAATATTTATGTTTCATAAACATAAACTTAACCACCTTTTACAGAATAACACTGCTTCTGAACTTTTTTCTGTAAATTAATGTAATTATCTCCCTTACGTTGAGATAAACTCATTACGTTAACAGTAAATAAGGTTAGGAGCAAGATAAGGCCACATTAATCGCCTTGTACCGTTAGTAGCTCTACCACAGCGTGGGTAAATAACAAAACTGCTTATTCAGAGTCGCACCGCCCCCTCTCTTCAACCAATCTCCTTACCCGCGCCTCACCCTTGCAGATCACGCGATAAATTTTGATTAATTACTATCTTAATTAAAAGTTTCCATGTGATCATTCTAACCTACTCATTCGCATAATTGAATTCTTAGTACTTGTGCGACCGAGCTTTGCTCAGCGTTGGAAAAAATATATAACTTTCTCAGTGATTACACCTATCTAGAAATATATTATCTAAGTACAATATTTCATCTAAATCGTTAGAGCCGTTTCCGAGAAACTATTTACATATTATATTTTCTTTTCTTTTTTTTAATTATTCTCAAAAAAATATATGAGTTGTATTGTATCTCGATAAAACAATGATTGTCTGTAAAAATACTGTAATCAAACATTATCCGACCAAAGTTTTGACCTCACGGTTAAAAAGTACGCATAGCACCATAAAATGTACATAACTTCGTAAACAAAAACATTTTATTAGTCTATTACAATTTATTTTAGCCCGGTAACGGGACCGTGTGCGCTAGTATACCAAAATAACAAAAAAAAAAATCTAAATAAATATTAAAAATCTATAATTATTGTAACTTCAGTTTAAGGCGCTACTCCTAGCGAACGACCTTGAGCATTCGGTCCGCCGACTCTCGCTACAATCGTTATTTTTGTTCAAATCTGTTAAATATAATGTTATTTTTGTTCAAATCTGAACAAAAATAACATTAAAATGATGCTTAGACAGGAGCTGTTACGTGAAGCTTTATTATTATTATTTTTTTAGTTCTTTGAAGTCGGCTTTTACATTTTATTAAAAGTTTAATTTTTTGGCTTTTTTGAGTAGATTAAAGTATATCACAAGCTCAATATAAATACATAACATATACATAACATAAACACTCGCGCCTGTTACCCAGAGGGGTAGGCAGAGACTACGGACTTACATTTGGCACGATCCTGACACACCTCTCTGGCCTCCTTTACATCCATATATCTACGCATACATGCTCGTCGGTTAAGGGTACTGCTAATCTGGCCCATTTTTAATATATCGCCAATTTTATCGATAAACCTTCGTCTAGGGCGTCCTTTCCCGGCTTTGCCGTTCACATCTGCAATATAGATTTGCTTTGTCACTCTTTCCTCGTTCATTCTTTCTACACGACTAAACCGCCAAAGCATTCCTTTCTTAATCCTGGTCACAACATCATCTTGCAAACCACACTTTTCTCTTATCACATAATCAGACTATCATCATATATCATAATCAGATAATTCAGACTCAGCCCTAACATACTCCTTCTCCTTAATGACCGCATTTCTACAGCGTTTATTCTACTCTCGTGCTTCTTCTACCACACCCAACTTTTACTACCATACATTAAAGTCGGGACTAACATAGCATTACGAATTGCCATAGGTGCGTTTTTTGACACATTCTGACTTTCCACAATAGAGTGTAGAGCCCCAGTCACTTTATTTTATGCGTTCACTCGTCGTTCTATATCCTTATCATATCTACCATGCCTGCTAGATACACATCCCAAATACACAAACTCATCTACTTGCTCAATCAACTCCACTTCTATTCTTATTTCACATATCGTTTTACTTTCTTCTCTTTCAAAAACCATCAGTTTTGTCTTACTTGCGTTCACTTTCATTCCCCTTTCTTTTAAAGACATGTTCGTTAATGTAACCATCATTTGCAACTCGGCCGCCCACGACGCAAATATGACTTGATCATCGGCGTACAAAAGGCATTTGACGGTTAACTCATCTATTCTTAACCAACATTCTTCAACTTTCAATGTTTCCAAACAATTGTCGATAAATAGGTTAAACAGCCACGGGGAAGCTACACAGCCCCGTCCGATACCTTTTTGGATGCCAAACCAGTCCGAGTAGACCCCGTTGATCCTGACACAAGAACTAGAGTCCCTATAAAGAGACCTTAATGCCTGTATCAAACCAAACACAAATGAGTTCAGTATTTGCCATAACACATTCCTGTCCAGTCTGTCATAAGCCTTTTCCAAGTCTATTAACGCACAAAAAACTTTCTGGTTTTTGGCCAAAAACTTCTCCGCGATCATGCGCATGAAAAAGAGTTGATCCGTATACCCCATTCCCTTTCTAAATCCTGCTTGCATATCCCAAATTTTTCTATAAGTTTCTTTCATAACTCTTTCAATTAACGCCTTACCATACAGTTCCCATACAGTTAAGCAGGTTGACACCACGGTAGTTTTTACAGTTCTGCTGTGACACTTTTTCCTTATATATTGGGACTATAACGGCTTTGCACCAGTCTTCCGGTACCCGCTTTATTTCCCAACATATATTAAACAAGGTATACAGCAGGCCTACCACCACTCCCTCTCCAGCCCTTACCATTTCGCCTTTAAGGTAGGTAATACCTGCTTTCATGCTTTTCATTGCTTTCATTATTTCATCTACGCTTATCTCCCTACCATTTTCCACTTCTTTCGGAATTTCCTAGTTCATTTAATTTAGACGACTCTTCACTCATAAACACGCTTTCAAAGTATTCCTTCCATCTCTTTAAACTCAAAACTTCGTCATTCAGCATACAGCCATTCTCGTCTCGTATAGTATTCTAGGCTATTTTGAATTTCCCCTAGCAGTTCTTACGAGTTTCCAGAACATTTTAATATTTGCCTGGAAATTATCAGATATTCTTCTATCATTATTATCCGTTCTTTCTTGCTTTTTCCTTTCAAATACTTCTTTTACTCTCTTATTTAGGCGTCTAAAGTCTGCCTTTTTTCTTTCAATCTCATCATTCATACTGCCAGAATTACCAGCTTTGTTTGCTAGTAAATCTAGCCATGCTCTTCTTTGCTTCAACTTCCATCCGTACCTCATCATCCCACCACAAGGTATTATTTTTCCTTTCATTCGTTCTCTTACTTACACCACATACTTCGGTGGCTGCGTCCACCAAACCTTACTTAACATTATCCCACACAGTTTTCAAGTCTAAATCATTCATACACAATTCATCCAAACAACTAATATTTTCCCTCTGTCCACATTTATACTTCTCTTTCACACCTTTATCTTGTAACTTTTCTATTCTTATACGCTGTAACGCAGTGGTAGACACAAATGTCCGATGCCGCCAACGCCTAAATAGACCATTAATTCGGCATAAGACCAAGTAATGATCCGTCCCTACGTTGGATCCCCGGTAAACCCTTGTATCTACCACTGCGCTCCTCATTCTTTCATCCACAATTATGAAATCTATCATGCTTCTATCATCACCTCTTTCCCGTGTATACATGTGAATCTTCTTATGACGAAAGAAAGTGTTCGTCACTAAAATATTCTTTTCTACAAATACGGTGAGGAGGCTTCACCATTATCATTTATACTTTCATCACCAAACGTTCCCAATAACCTTTTATAACCAGACCATTAAAATCTTAGGAGATTTTAATGGCCTGGTTAAATACTAATATGATAGGTAAATAAAATGTTAGGACATAATAATATTTTCATGTCCCCAACGTCACAACGTCCCAAAACTGCTCTCGGATATAAGTGGACATAGACATGTCTGGGGCGTACACTCCTAGTACAAACAACTTCTTTTAGCCCACTTTCATTCGTATACATAGCAGCCTCGGGCTTACACATTCATACTCTTTCACATTTACTCATTCTTTCTGAAAGGATGACAGCGACTCCTGGTATGCCCACTCGGTCTTGTCTACACTAGACCAGTAAGCGGTAAACCTTATAACCTTTCCTTTCGTTTCATCTCATTTACACATAACACATCTATTCCTCTATCAAACATCATTTCGCATACTTCATCCATCTTATCATTCATTGCTCCACATACATTCAGTGTATCCAGACGGGCTTCCGGAATCCACTTTTCGCCCCTCCGGGAGACAGAACGTGACGGGTGGCGAACCTCGTCGCCGGTTTTACTCCCGAAGATTATTCACACCCCTGCCCCATTAAAGGGGCACCGGGAGCTCGGGGCCATTTATTTTATTGTATGCCTCATAGTGTGAAACTAGGGGGTGGTAGATTTTACGCCGCTACCATACGGCGAGGAGCCGAGTCTATTCTTTCGGCTTCTTTCTACATGACCAAACCACCGAAGCATTCCTTTCTTAATTCAGGTCACATCTTCTTGCAAACCACACTTTTCTCTTAACACAATATCCCACCTGTCATTCAGAGACACCCACACACATACTTAATGACTGCGTTACTACAGTATTTTTTCTACTCGCGTGCTTCTACTGCCAAACTTTCATTGCCATACAGGTAGAATAAAAAAATAAATAAATATAAAAATGAACATACAGTCGAATTGAGAACCCCCTTCTTTTTGAAGCTGGTCTCTCCTCACTATACGCTTCCCATTTGATGGCAAATTGAAAGTTTCAGTTTTTTGCTTAGCTACAGAACTGATTTTCATAAAAACTTAATCAGCAATTCATTAGGCAATCAAGCGTTACCGTTACGTTTACGTTACGATAGCGTTACGTTTTACCTACCTTCACTTCACTCAACATCACACACACGCTTAACCAAATATTTACAAAACCAAAACGCTAATAAATGTGCATACGCACTGTGTTGTACAGAATGCGTACCTTCTTCAAATATTTTAATGTTATATCCAGACATATATTTATTAAGTAAGAACCTGTAATTGGCAGTAAGAAAGGTAAATATTTACTTAGCTTTATACTGTTATAAAATGCTGTTGTGTCTGCAGACAATAAAATAAAAATAAAAAAAAGCGTTGAATTATATTGATTTGGAGGCGATATCGTCATTACTTCCCGAGACATGTCAGACTAAGAGAGTTCACACATCACGTGTATGTACGTTCGTACAAACATAAAATTGTACAGAGCGTAAAATACTCAGATTGGTAATAGTTACCCAGATTGATAACGGGTACTAGACGTTTTGTATCATTGACGCTCTGTCTGGGGCGCCAATGCGCCTGCCAAGCGTGACGATTAGGCAAAAACTTTCTAGACTCTATTGTAGAGATCGGTAGGAGGATGGTTTAAGTATCCTTGAAGTAGTAGTAAAATCATTACATAAAGAAGAATATTCAATACAAATATGTATTTCTTAGCATTTAATCATTAAAATATAATTAACTTAACATTATATGCAGTACATTACACATTATTAACTGAGTTATAACTATACATAAACAATAAAAACAATTAATAAATGTAGGCAATAGCCTACATTTATTAATTGTTTTTGTTTTTGATGTTTGATTTGTTGATTGCTTTTGTTATTATTATTATTATTTTATTTTTATTTTTGCACGCCTTAAGCGCGAAGCGCGTAGGATGTTCTACTAGGCCCTAAAAATCAAGATTCCAACGTTTTGTCGCATGAAATCGTATCTAACAATCATATTGTACATATAAATGATATAAAAAGCACATTGCCAGAAATTTAAATGATTGTTGAACTTATTTTTTTTTAAATCGATTAATTGCTATTTTTACATAAAAAAGTGGTTTTAGTGGCTTATGGTGTGGATTTATCAAGTCCGGATGGAGGGTAAACACGATAACTTTTGAAAATATCAATTTTTCAACTCAATCTATTTTTAATCTCTTCATCTATCATGTGGAAAGCTATGGAATGTAAATGTCAGTTTAATTTTGTTTTGTTTAGTTATAATTAATTTTTTTCGGCTGAGAAATCCCGAAATTTCTAGTGTTTTGAGCAGCCTTGTAATAATTTATTTTAAAAAATAGACAGCCTCACTCACTTACTTCGGGCTCAGCCGCCGTCGTGAGTGGATACTGTATCGGTTGTTTGCAGCGGCTCGTGCTCAAAAAGATCGCTGTACATATTAACAAAATATTCGAAAAATCAAATTTGATACATACTTGATTATTATTATAATCACAGATTTTTATTACAATATTTTAAGAGCACAGAATAAATAATAGTACTACGTACTAAAAGTAAGTAGGATTTATATACTTAAATACGTCTTGGACTTTATGGAGTGACCTGAATGTTGATATGATGATCATATGAATATTATGAGTCGTGCACTTTGGGATTTTCCAAACTTTTTTTTAATTGATGTTTGACATAAAATTATCGGAAAATTGGTAGTATAATAATAAGGTTATTAGTGAAAACTTGTGTGTATTTAACTACTTTTAAAAAATCACGTATATAATCATGTTATACGTAATTTTTTTAATGCGCTTAAGGCATGCACAATTGGATTTACCAATAGTTTATATTTTTTAATTATAGTAGGTAACTTTGATTATTAATATTCTTTATTTACTTTTTGTTTTTTTGTAATTAATTGTATTTGTATTTTAGGTGATAGTGCATAATAATATATAGTTTTAAGAGCGTGTACTAGCCGATAAACTGATTGCAGTTTGACGAAAGAATTGTAATAATAATGTACCCATCTTTGTATGAATAAAAAAAAAAAATATATAGTACTTAGTACATAATATTTCAATGCAATAAATAATATAATCTAAGACAAATGTACTGTACTCGTGTTTATATGTAATGTAAAACCGTGTAGTGGTGGTGATATCCAATACACCATATCGTGCTTTGATTAGACACGTATACTCGTATAATCAAAGGGTGTGAGGTGCTTATTTTATGTAACATGCACCAAAAGAGATTCGCTTGTTTCCCAATTCATAATTGCCGTTTCACAATTATCTATAGCAATAGTTTTTACCAGAGTAAAGAAAATGTTTCTTGTTGCGGTTGCCTTCGATGCTACCATCGGCGTCGCGTCCTGAATTCACATCCATCTGTCGCAGCGACAGCAAACGTTGGAATAATTGTGTTCATATAATTTTAGTCACTAATCATATTTTGTAAGAAAAAAGCTTTTCGGAAGTTGTAAAAGGATAGTGTGCACGTTAAAACGTTTACTTAAGTACCTTTATTTTGATAGACAATCCGCGACCTCGCCGGCGTGGATTTTTCATAAGATGTTTAATGTCTTGTAACACATTATCTATCAATTCTTTAGAAAATCGATAATTTTCAACAAAGTCTTTGTGACTTTTAACTACTTGAAATCTACGAATTTCACAAGCTTGACGACAACTATCATATATATCTATGGAATGTGCTTCTTCTGATAAACTCTCTAATAAAACCAACGAGCCATACCTATCGAATTATTATAGTTTTCATACGGTAACACAATTACCGTGGACTAATCCCTTTACAAAATACCGAATTCATACTATTAATGTCAACATTCTCACGTAACACGGTTCGTCTCGTAGCGCCACACTCACAAGTGTGGCGCTACCGGCACTGTCGAGACTTAGAGAATATGAATTTGATATCTCACCGCGGATTCCGCTGTCAAGACACGAAAATGCAGTTACAGAATAGCACTGCTGGAAATTCTGTAATGGAGACCGTGCTTAGTTAAAAGTTATAAAGTGTAATTCCTAAGCTCCCAGGCTAGAGATGGGACTATACTGTAATATTATGTATATGTTTATATATATTTATGTCATGTTGCAGTATATGTGTAACGGTTGTGGTCCTTAACGTACACTTCCGGTCGCCGCAAACGCACCGGATGGCGCCATGGGTGAAACGAGTTTTCATTCACATCCTGCCACGACTGCTCTTCATGAAGCGACCCCAATACAAATTCGACACCGCCAGGCAAGGTCTTTTAGTATTACTAAAGAAATATAAAAAAAAATGTATTTGATTTATTTAAAATGTATTTATTTAACGTACTTCTAAACGACATTGTTTTTCAGCTGAGGTATTTCACGACGGCAAGATTAAATGTACAGTAGAAATGTAGATATTGAATAAAACAAAAAGTAAAAATTAATTTTATGTGTAATATTCGCGTAAATATAAGAAATCATCAGAAAAATAGATCACAGATTTAAAATATTCAGGAAATCGCGATAAAAAGCGCCGAAAAAGCGTCTACATCGTCCTCACTTTTCTATACTGATATAAAAATATTATGAGTACCATTATCACACTTCCAGTCCTGTTTTTTATATAATTGAATGTGGCCACCAATCTCTGCTGCCTTCACCATCTATATATAAAAAGTTTCTTTGTTTTCCGTATGCGTTACTAAATCATTTA
This sequence comes from Parnassius orleans, assembly GCA_029286625.1. Lineage (NCBI taxonomy): Eukaryota > Metazoa > Arthropoda > Insecta > Lepidoptera > Papilionidae > Parnassius > Parnassius orleans. Next base: position 238,285 of record JAGSMP010000232.1, on the reverse strand, counting down.
TCCAATTACGATGACTTTGGTGAGATCGTTCGTTTTCTCCTCCAAAGGCATAGTCCATTCAATGAAATTCAATGAATGACTTAAGCCTTTAGAAAAGGAACAGCTGTCAACGTTATTGGCTATACGGCGAGGAGTAGAGCTATATTATAATAATTTTAGTTTTAGCATTTTATTGTTGTAAATATTATAAAGGTAAATATTACGTTGATAAAAACACCTAAAACTATGAAATAAGAGTAAGTAATACTTACATTTTATTTGCGGATTCGTAAATTTTTTTGTTTAACTTGAGTGATAACAATTCAATAGAATTTTATTGTTATAGAAACGCTATTAAATGCATTACTTTTGTATCCTTTGAATATAATCAAACTTTTGTACCATTATTTTGTGCTCTCTGATATAGTAACATAAACATTGTGTATTGTTATTACGTGGTAGAATTTATTATAGCGAAGCGTATATAGGATATAGCTATATAGGGTCGGATCGACCGGGAAGGATTACGCTATCACAAAATAAATAACGCTAAAATATATATAGCTAAATAGTGTTAAAATCCTTCTTTTGAGGCGATCAATATCGCTGTTAGTTTAAATTTTCTCTTTCTCTTATTTTTTCTTCTTTACTCTCTTAGATACTTATGGCTTAGCAGTAAGTCGTTTGTAAGTATTTTACATATTACGAACGACAAAATTTCTTCAAGAAAATTTTAGATCATTTATTTAATTGAAATACGAAGTTAAGCAAAACCTAGGAGAGAACGTCGTTATAAGCTCGGTCGCGATCCAAAGACAAGTGTAAATTAATTATAACTTCTCAGTCTTTCACAGGGAAAGTTATCTGTTTACTTAACGCCGTCCCTACGCTAATAACTTTAATATTTATCAACGAGCTATCCTGACGGTGGTAACTTTATTGACGTCAAACCAGAAATGTCAGCGGGATTAGCCAAGTTGCTTTCTACAAATGATAACGCTAGTAGAAAACTATAAAAATTAATGGGGGTGATACAACTCAACGTTAAGTCACACGACATTCATATGACATGTACGTGATCTACCACGCTACAGCTATATTATGGTTGTAGCACGAATGGCAATGAATGAATACCCATCGTTCAAGTTTTTACTTTCCCGATTTGCTTCAAGTGGATTAATACAGTTTTATCATTTATCCTGAAGCCTTCAGCTATCTCTGAAGTGCTTTGTGATGGATCCGCTTCCACAATAGCCTTTAATTCTTCATTTTCACTTTGGTTTCCGGCCGTCCACGGGTTCTGAAGGTTTTATACGTGGTAGAGCCATGCTGCAGCTATATTAATAGTATAGTTGTAGCACGAATGGGTGGGTTCGACCGGGATAGGACCACACTCACAGAATACCAGCGTAAAATAGCAGCTTAATGCTGCTGTGTTTCGTATGGTGAGTGTAGAGAACCGGAGACCCTTTTTAATGGCAATGAGGCATTCTATCTTTGACCTCAGGGTTGACAACGCATCTGTATTTTGATTCTTAATCGAAGATAGATGAAGATGTATATTTGCCACAGCGTCCACTTACCATCAGGTGGACTGTGTGCTCGTTTGTCACCCTTATTTTATAAAAGAAAACGTTACTTTCATTCATAACTTTATAGCTTTCTTTTGGCGTTAACGATTGACGAATGATAGCAGATATTTTACAATAAAACAAAGAGTCAGTATACTTACAGACTATGAGATATTCTATCTTTATTTGATATTGTCTTTTTATTTTATATTGGCTAGTTAAAGCATTAAGTAGATCCATTTACAGTTAGCTGCCACTTACAGTCATTGGTACTAAATCCTTGTTATTCACTCTATTCGGATTACACTACTAACTAGTGTTTACTTAAGTGTTAACAAAAAAGTATAGTATAGTATATAAGTAGTTGGCCGTATGGTGGCGGCTTATGGAATCCACCACCCCATTTCGTCCCGTGGGTGACGTAAAAGGCGACTATGGAAAGGAAATATGAGATGGGCAGCAGCATCTTCTTCAAAATAACTCAAAACCCGACTGCAAAGCGTGTACTATGGCAAATATCACCCCTATGAGGCAATTTATAATAATTTATTTTCAACAGTAGACTTGTAAAAGGCTCTGATGAATGAATGAATGAAAAAGTATAATTTCTCGTATAACAGAAAACTTTAATTTCCATGGGGTATTGTATTTTAGATATATACTTAGCGTATTCCTAGCCTCTGCGTCTGTCTGTCTGTCACAAACATTTTTCTCACTGACAACTCTACGTAGATGATTCAAATTTGTTATAGTTAATTAGCTAGCCCATAGTTAGCTAATTATCCAAATGCGGACGTGTGTAACGTGAAAATTTGAATTTTCGACTTAAGGATTTGATTTTTTTTACTTTTAGTTAGGCGGAGTAGAATGGGAAGCTAGAAAATTCCATCCAATTAAACTTGGAACGTCTTCAAGGCAAAAGGTTTTATTAGACTGTGCCAGTGCATTTTACCATCTTAGGCTTAGCACTAACTTAAAATAGGAAAAAAACGTCGACATATTACAACGATCTAGCTTGTTATGTATGATACGAATACGGTATAAGTTATTTCAGATCAAAACCAAAGCATAAGTCTTTGTAGAAAAATTCTTAGGTTATTTCTACGATAAAAGTTTATCCTAAATTAAACTTTCGTACCCGACGCCTGATGGCCTCGTAAAACAAAGTAGCTCATAAAAGTTATAGGTAGCGCCTTCTTGCTTCAATTCCGTGAACGAATTTTTCGTCCGATATTTTCTTTTAACCTTATAAATAGCGATGGCAAACATAATGTTAAATAAATAGAGATAAACCAAGTAACCAATTTAAGATTCCCCAAGCTGCGATTGTCTGCTTCAGGTCATCTATTCGCTCCGTCAGTTTTTGCGTTTTATCCGGCTGGGACAAACTGATATTTGTCCCAGCAAACGCCATCCTGACGGTGCGCGCAATTCTCGGCCTATTATTGCCCGACCTGAAGCTTGCAAAGCACCAACAATGCGGCAAATAGCCAAAACAGCACCAAAGAGTATCGAATCCGTATCGCAAAGGTCCCGGCTGGTTTCCAAGTAGGTTGCCAGCATTGGGTTCAGGGCCTTCACGACATTCCGATTCCGCTTGCTTAGGGGAGTCGCGGTCGATTCTCGAGAGACGTACTGCGCGTTCCCATAATCTCCTCCTCCAATGTGCTCCTTCAACAATATAATGTTTGTGGTTTTATTAAACGAAATATATAAGGATATATTTATGTTCCTTTATTACGTTAGGAATTTAGTTAGGAAGTGAATTTAAAAAATGTAAATACATTAATAAACATGTATTAGATAAGTTTATTAAAATCTAATTTTACTTCCATTTTGCTTAGAGAGAGAGAGAGAGAGAGAGAGAGAGAGAGAGAAATAAGAAAAAATAAGATAAAATGATTTGTAATTTAAATGATAGTTGAAATTAATAATTGTATAAGATAAAAAGAATTACCTCATAAAAAAATAAAAGTGTAGAAATTGAATTACTAGCGTGCAGTGGGGCAGATGCTCTTTGGCTTTTCCAAGCCAAATATTAAGCCGCACGAGCAGCTACACCGCAAGTACTAATCGTTTGTTCCCTTTAATATGACACTAAAATTATTTATTGTAGATTTCAATGCCAATTCGTTATGTTCGCATCAGCACCATGAGGAGATCAACATACAAGGGCAGGTATTTTTGATTTTGCTTGTAAACTACGTTGTATTATATACGTGGTAGAGCCATGCTGCAACTATATTAGTAGTATAGTTGTAGCACGAATGGGTCGGCTCGACCGGGGAAGAACCACGCTCTCACAGAATACCAGCGTAAAATAGCAGCTTAACACTGCTGTGTTTCGTATGGTGAGTGTAGAGAAAGAGGCATTCCATCTTAGTCCTCACGGGTAACAACGCATCTACATTTTGATTCTTTATTGAGGATAGATGTAGATGTCTATGGGTCACAGCAACCACTTACCATCAGGTGGACTGTGTGCTCGTTTGTAACCCTATCCTATAAAAAAAAAAAAACAAAAAAAATAACTAGAGCAACAGTTTTGTATTGGTTTGCTGAATTCAAAATATGACGGGGAAGCTTTGAGGATTAAACGAGAACACATCGACCGCCAACCGCGGTCACTCAATAAAATGTTGAGTAGTCAATAAACTTATTCAAGAAAACCAACTAATAACGTATTATGTAAAACTTTAAAGAGAAATGAGTATTGGATCAGCAATAATGCAAACTATCACTCACGACCAAATTACTCTCCGCGAGCGTTTTTCAAGATGAGTTCCTCAAAAACTTAACGATAAGCAGAACGACCGACGGTTGCCAATTTGTGATAATAAGATTCGACGCCTGCGAGAAAAAAGACGTTTATGATACACTGACTAGCGATGAAACATGACTAAACAACTGATGATCCTAAATGAAAGCGATAGTCGACTGTATGGTGCTTTAAAGATGAGTGAACTTTGTGTGACAAGTGACTAAAGCCCGCCACTTTTTCTGGCACACAATGTAGCGCCGCAGACTTCTGCCAGAACATTCGACTTTTTTAATTCAAGATATGTATCTATCCTACCATAGTCCTCTTGCTTAGCACCTTATGTTTTTACTTACTCTTCAAAAATCCAAGAAAAATTAAAATGATTTGAAAGCTGAGAAGACGCTTACAGTTTCGAGATTTATGAAGTGTCTGAAGAAAAGCGGTTTGAGGTATTTTCCAAGTAATTTAAACGTATGTTGGTCGTAAGCGACTGCTAATCATGTGGTCCTGGGTTAAATTCCCGGGTCGGGCCAAAATCATTTATTAGGTTTTCCTGTCAAGAAATTCTCTCTAGCACCCCAGAGTTAGAAAGTTGGCGGTGTTTCACCTTCGTGCTTCGTAATGCGGTTGATCCTGTGCCTGATCTCTCTTCAGTCTTGTCGGTTTACCGTTCGATCGAACTATAAGAGTTAGGGAATAGACAGTGCACCAGTGCTTGCGCATACACTTGGGCACTATAATCCTGTCCTGCGCCGATGGCTAGTCTCCGTTGAGGCTGGCCGCCGTGACTGAAATGCCGTCTGGAGGACATTATTATTATTATTACATATCGAAAGTTACGATAAACTGATAATTTTTATCTGCGCTGAATGTAATTGTGTCTCAAATCTATATAATAACTGTATCAAGTGTACGAATGAATATTTACCAAAAGATGTTTACTCGCCTTCACATTCTGAATCCTGATAAAGTAATAGCGATTCGATGAGTCACTTGACTGTAAAAGCTTAAAAGCTTACCGTTATCACAACATACATAATAGTACAAGTACCGTTACCACTTACCGATTTTGCTTTACTTAGATCTGAACAATAATATTTAAAAAGTATAGATATGTTCTGCGCAAGGAAATGATCGTGAAAATCGTTCCGAGGTCGTTACAGATAGAGACTAGAGAATAAAATCATATGAGAGTAAGATATAATTACTTTACGATACTGAGAAACATAGTCCGTAGTTTTAAATATCGTTGGGTCCGAGTACTTCCTGATCCCTGTTTCACACAAAATTGTTAGAATCCCAAGCCACCTTAAAGCTGTGAATATAAAAATATTTTTCATAAAAATAAGCATGTTATTTGCTATATCTCTTGAAATCTGTTCATTGTCAACAAACTAACTACGTGTAAATAAATTCAATCCGTTGTAATGTAGTCACACTGCTACTTAACTACTGTGGCAGAACAATAAATTAATAAGTAAATTGTATAAATAAATTCGATAGATACTGGATTCAAACCAATTATTTACCATGTTGAAGATAGTATTGCGACGTAACGAAACATTCATGAGGAATCCTCTCGATATTATAACTCTCTTAGGCAACGGTCGTCTATTAGTAAGGCTAGTGATATAATAGAGCGGCGTCGCGTCTCAGATCGTTACGTAAATGGATTACTGAGATAGATTAGACCGCTTCTTACAATGCGGAAATGCGGATGCTGAGTACTCATAGATAATTACTAGCGCGCTTAGAATAACTCATTGCTTTAAGGTTTGGGGCTATTTCAACAATATAACTTATTTTATCGTAGCACTCTGAAACCTGGCGGTATCTTATTATGGTCATTTTAAGTACTACTACCTAGGAGAAAACTAATTTAAAGCATAATATATGTACCAATTTTACTTTTGTCATTGTTTAATTTTAGAATTTGGAATAGATTTTTAAAGAAATCAATTATTTTAAGTACCCTTAAAACTATTTTAAATAAGACAATAATACGAATCGACATCATTATTTTACTTTGAAGAGTCTGTAGACTACCATTCTACAAAGGATGACTTGAAATAATTGATAAATGGATAGAATTTCAGTACAAAAAGGGATTATGTAAGTATTCTTTGTGTTGCGAAGGCGATATAGGTGTAAGTAATATACTAGGTCAAAGGATATACTTTGCTGTGTTTTGATAAAGAAGAAAGAGCAAACGAGAATCTCACTCACCAGCCCGGCTAGCATGGGCTGGGGACAAAAAATTTATCCCCCGATTATATCCACTGACAAGAGATAAAATTATCTTGTACTTATGCCAAAGCACGGCAACGGGGAGAAGTATATCACCGTTTGACATAATGAGTAGACATAATATATCCCCCGTCCGTAGCATGGGGCCAAATGAAAGATAAAAAATTATGCTTTTTTGACATTTGAAAGGGACAATTTTATCCTAGTTCATTGGACGTGGGTTTAGGCAAGTTTAGGTTTATATTCATACAAAAAATCTATCTAAGTCTAAGTCTATCTCCCATTTTATCTACTGTGGATATTATATCCACCGGTGTATAAAACTAAGCGAGGAGATAAACATTTTCTCCTTTCCCCGGGGATAAAATTGTCTCCTGCCCATGCTAGCCCTGCTGAAAAAAAGGAGCCAATTCCACAAGCGTGGGAGAAAACTTCTAGTAAACAGTAAATCACCTAGTGGTGGAACGATAAGCATCCGTATAGTGTGGATGGTAAAGTGAATTTTGTCGCGATGTACGATAGGGGAATTTGGCGGCTGTGATCAATCCTTCTAAGCATCCCCATGGTAAATGCAATAGAAAAAGCAAAGAAGTGCAACATCTCTTCGCAACGCCAGTGAATCAAACCGATCAGAAAGAGTTCAGTCGTCAATAATGATGGACTGTGGAAAGAGACAGGAGAACAGTATTTCATGTAAGGACGAACTTGCGCCTTATAAAGTTGCAAGCGATGTGCCGGCGTGAAATACTGCGCCGCTCTATTGAGCAAGCCAAGCTTTAAAAAGGCCAATTTAGCAATTTTAATTTATTTACAACTGAAATTCACTCGTTATGTTGACGCCGAGAATTCCGATACTGGCTGAGTCAGCAAGGGCCCTGAAATTGAGGAGACTCGACAAAGGAGCTTTTTTAGCGGCAGACGCGCAAACCTGTATTTTCTTAGGGTAGACTAGATGAAGTTGTTCCCAATCCGACACTTTATTTATCAAAAACCGGACTTCCAAACACAAGTTTGTCCCGGCACTCGACGACGTGTTACCTTGAAATACCGGCACGGCCGGTATAAAAAGCATCAACAGTGCTGTCATCTGCGTAGTAATGAATGTGTATTGACCACCTTTCATTTTTATAGGACGAATTAATCTAAAACGTCCTTCAAATATTTTTTGTCTACTCAGGCTAAGCTAGTTTTCGCTAGTTAAAAACACAGAATACCAGCGTAAAATAGCAGCAATGCTGCTGTGTTTCGTATGGTGAGTGTAGAGAACCGAGACCCTTTTACTGGAAAAGAGGCATTCTATCTTAGTCCTCACGGCTGACAACGCATCTGCATTTAAATTCGCAAACGAAGATAGATGTAGATGTCTATAAACCACAGCAACCACTTACCATCAGGTGGACTGTGTACTCGTTTGTCACACTCATTCTATAAAAAAAAAAAACGAAATAAAACTATCAAGTTTACGGGTATTGTTATTAGTTTCTATTTCTTATACATAATTATTCATCATCATCATCAATATAGCTCATCACAAGTCCGCTTTTGACCATATGCCTATCCCATAGATTATCACGAAGTACGGCCCTGAGCCACCTGCGTCCATCGACAACCCGCGTGTTTCATCAGATCGTCACTCCATCTAGTGGATGTTCACAAGATACTGCTCTTCTTAGTACAAGACTGCCTATGCTATATGGTCCCATATAGCATAGGTAGTCTATAGTCTGATATAAGGCCCATTGCCACTTCAGCATACTGATTATCCTCATTGCAGATTTTATCACTCAGAGAAATTCCGAACATAGCCTTCTCCATAGCTCGCTGAGTAACTTTAAACTTCCTCAGTAGTCACCAACTTACGATTGAGAAATACGTAAATCGTTCAGAGAGCGCCAGACGTAGATAGAAATTGATTACGTAACTCAGAGAGGCTTCTTCTGTGCACCCTGACTAGTGAGTAAACTTACGCGTAAGTGTTGTAATGACGCGCATACGAACCAGCACTTTAACCAAAAATTAAAACTATTTATTATAAAATTACTAATATTAAATTATTATAATTAATTTATGTAAATTTCACAGTACGCGGGCATTCAGATTTCGTTGCTCGCCGCCACCAATGAAATTGTTAATTGTAATTTTAAGTGCTGATTTTCCACGTGCTCGTTGGAGAACATCAATTACCGTCGTGAGGAAACCTGCATATCAGAAAATTAAAAAAAAAATATTTCGAAGACTTGTGAAGTCTACCGACACGCATTAAGAGAACGCGGCATACATCTCCTTTTCTAAAACCCCTCAGAAATGAAAGAAGGGCACAGGGCCCAGCAGTGGAACGTGTTTAAGCTGCAATTTTACTTTGCTTTTACTTTTTTATAATAAAGAAAATCATAAGTACACTGCTGAACATCCCTAGTGCTTACCGTAAAGACGATCGGTATAAAGTAATCTTTTATCTTTGCGTCGATCGACTACTCGCCTCGTCAGGTCGTCACTCTTAGGTGGTCGCGAGTTTACTTACCACAAGCCACAGTGCTCGATCAATCTTATCAATCAATCTCTGTAAGGGTAACTTATTTTTTCTTTTTCTATTTATTAATTTCAGGCCCCGTTACACGTGTGGAATGCTAGTGAGATGCGGTGGAGCAGCGCGACCTCTGTATCCGTACAGACTGGCGGCTGCCGATGACGACTGCTGTGCGCCCGGGGCCTGGCCGCCACCTGTAGTTCCCCCCCGACCTCTCACGCGCACGCCAAGCAAAGAAGACTTGACACATACGACTTACGTTAATTCTGGGTAAGAATATACGTAGGAGGGTTTTTTTCAATAGAAAAAGGATGACAAAGAAACTCTCAGTCCATCTGATAGATACCTACCTATATCTATCCTCGATTGAAAATCTAAATAGTAGATGTATTGTCACCCCCGAGAACTAAGACACTCGTAGAATGCCTCGTAACCAGTAAAAATGGTCTCTACTATGACCAGACGAAACACAGCTGTAGGTATTAAGCTGCTATTTCACGCTAGTATGATGTGAGAGCGTGGTCATTCCCTGGTTGAGTCGACCCATTCGTGCTGCAATCATAATATAGCTACGGCGTGAATACCGCGGTAAATAGTTCGCAGAATTGAGGCCATGAACTGTAAAAACTATACCTTAAATTATTTTACCTTCTTAATATATTGCCCTTCGACCCTTATACATTTTTCAGATCATTAAATTTATCTCATTCGTCATATCAAATTCTGTCGAAAAAAATGATTTGTTTTGTCCTCAAATTACACAGGAATCGCTCTCTTGGCCTCATTCACATTTTTCCCCCGAAGCTCTTTTTTTTAAATAAATATTAATTGCTAGAGACTAAATCTGGCTGTAGAGTGGGTATTTCAAAATTAGAGCTCATTCTTAGCACCGCAGCCATCATTATTATTCTAGAACACGGTCGTGTTGTCGTGCAAAAGCAGTACGCCTTTGCTCACTTTTCTTTGTCCTTTTGCCTTACAGCGACTCCAATCTTTCAATTATTAATCCAGCGTAGTAAAGTCGCATTATGGAAAAAAAATTGTAATTGTTCAAAAGGGTTTTGTTTATTTATTACAACTATTAATAAATGTTTTTATTAGTGCATCCCTCATAAATCCTTCATTTCGCGAAATTTCTGACCCGCCTTCTAACATTATGTAAGTACCTTATATTATTGAACAATACGTAGGTATGCTGCCCGTAGATAATCCCCTGTCCCACATCAGCTTCTGTCATAGTAGGTAACATTTTCTATTATCATGGCGCTAGGCAGACATTGTCAAACTCAGTATTACACGTTTTGCCCCAGTCTGGGTATTATACATCTGGTATACATACGAAATTCAGAGATCACATGATGTTCCAGTCATTTCTCTTACTCCTTTTGTATATATGTTATGGACCAAGTGATTAATCAGGGTACTATTTATAATGTACGGGCAAAATGAATAATATTCCAAGTCAAATCGGGCTACGTAATTAACACTGATTTAAACTTCATTATTTATCACATTGTCTGGTTATAGCATAACCTAACCTATCTTTTTATTACTCTGCTCAATAAGTAACGAACTTTATTCATTAAGCCCGGTCAATTTAATTATTTCAATAGTTTTTATCATAATATTGCCTACTCATATTGCACATTTTTCAAACTGTCTGGACATTATGAATAATGCCCTATTAAGCACTCGGTCCATAACATATATTATACGATGAATTTCTCATACCCTAATTTTTTTTTCAGTTTTTAAATTCAGACTCCATACCAAAACACATGACATAATCCATTTTAGCCGACTTCAAAAAAAGGAGGAGGTACTCAATTCGACTGTATTTTTTTGTGTTACCTCAGAACTTTTTTCTAGGTGAACCGATTTTGATGATTCTTTTTCATTTGAAAGCTGGTGCTTCTCATGTGGTCCCATTTAAATTTGATCAAGATCTGATCAAATAGTTTTTGAGTTATCCTTAATAATGCGTATTTAATTGACTTCGACTACATTGATGATGTTCTCATTTTATTTATATTGAAGTCGGTTTTCCAAAATTTTACCACTTGTCATCAAATAGTCAATGAAATAGAACGCTTTCAAAGGCGGTGAAGCGACGTTACATTATAGACATCCATGCTCACAAAACACAATGCAATTCAGCAGCGTTATATAGTCTGCGCTTACATAGACATGCAAGATATATTGACTCGGTGACTGTAAAATTGGACAACAGTTTAACTCAACTAGTCTCGCACTCTCGCATGTTATTATTTTGTTCACATAACTTTGTTCAGAATGGGAGACAGCAACCGCTTCGGTGGCAGCTGCGTGGTGCACGGGTCGAGCGAGGGCGGCGCGCTGGTCGGCGCGCTGGGCGGCGCGCTGGGCGGCGCGAGCGGCTCCGAGGAGGAGGCGCTGAGCCCCGTGCCCGAGCCGCCGCCCGGCTTCAGCCACTCCGCCTGCCCGCCCGAGATGCACCGCACCTGCTTCTGCGTACGCTTCATCGCCGAGCACACGAGGATGCTCGAGGATTCCACCAAGGTAGATATAGATCCCCCTTTTAGATTCCCCCGATTCCCCCGACCGCGAGCAAATTTATCATTAAAACATCAATAGTGTTTAAAAAATTACGGTAATGAACAAGGTTTTCTTTTTCTTCATTAGCGGCCTGTTAAAGTTCACTGCTAGAGATGGGCCTCTCCCGTTGCAGGAAGGATTTGCTGTAGATATTCGCCACGCGTAGCAGGCGGATTTTTGAAGCGGATTGGCGACGGCAGTATCAGGCGTCTCATACCTGTGACGTTGCTTGCCGTCACAAGTCTAGATATTATTTTTTATTCTTTTAAAAACGTTACCCTCACACTGGGATTTTCTCCTGTATCGTAGAGGCAGTTTACAAATATAAATTGCACAAGGACAAACATCCAGACCCGGAACAATCACTTATAGGCCGTACAAATACTTGTTCCGTGCGGGATCGAACCCGCTGGCCCCAGCGCAGCAACTCATTGTCAAGCCGCTGCGCCACGGTGCCGTCAAATATTTTATAAGAAGGGTATTTTCCAGGGCGATTGTCTGAGTCCAATCTGGTTCTGCTCTCTGAACCCTCTCAGTACCTTACTGGAGGGTTCCGGGAGAGGATTTCAGCTTCGGGAAGGAGGTACAAAAGTGACCCACCTTTTCTATATGGATGATCTCAAGTTATTCGCCTCCAGTCGCTCACATCTTGTGGAATTGCTAAACATCACTTTTGATTTTAGCAATTCTATGGGACGGATAAGTGTGCGGTCATCCATGTCGAAAGGGGTAGGGTTGCTAACTCTGAGGGCATAGACTTATCTATGTCCATCAACATAAGGACCTTATCCGAGGCTGAAACATACCGATACCTGGGTATGTCACAGAACATATGTATCGATGAGGCGGATATGAAACAGTAAGTTTGCGATGTGTTTTATGCACGCTTGACAAAAGTGCTCAACAGTCTTTTGTCGGGTGTGAATAAGACACACGCATATAACACCAGGTCATGCCTGTCCTCATATATACCTTCAGCATGCTCAGGTGGACTCAGACCGAACTGAACGCTCTGGATAGAAAAGTCCACTGTTATGACGTCACACAGAATGCATCACCGAGATCGTCAGTAATGAGGCTGTACTTGCCGCGGAAACATGGTGGGCGCGGCTTTTGAGCGCTCCACCATGCATAATCGCGAAGTGTGCAGCCTCCGTAATTACTTCAGGCGAGATCGGATGATCCATTCTACAGGACGTCATTTCGTGTGATAAAGGGCTTACTCCTCTATCCTTAGCCAACGAGCAATGGCAAGACCCAGCAGTACAGTGCATTTCCGACCGGGAGGCCGTATGGAAGGAGAAGGAGCTCCACGGAGGTTCTACAAAGCTCTACATGAGCCTTTCGTGAACACAGGCGCCTCCCTCCACTGGCAACGTTTCGGTGACCTCTTTGGGAAACCGAGGGTTTTGTCTGTGCGATACAGGATCAGGTTATTAAGACCAACAATTATCGGAGATACATCCTAAGGATGGCGCCGTCGACATCTGTCGAGCTTGTCGCCATCCCGGCGAGTCACTTAGGCATGTCATCTCCGGTTGTTCGGCGCTTTCTAACACTGAGTATTTGCACAGACACAACCTAGTAGCCAGGATTCTACACCAGGAGCTCGCTCTGAAATACGGTCTCGTGGATAGGAAAATGCCATATTATAAGTACTTGCCGGAAGCCGTGCTCGAAAATGACCGCGCCAGGCTCTACTGGGACCGGGCCATCATCACAGACAGGACTATTCTTGCGAATAAGCCTGATATTGTGCTGATGGACCGGGCACAGTCAGGATATTTTGGTCGATATTACCATTCCTTATGACGAGAACCTCGTGAGAGCCGAAACAGATAAGCTGACAAAATATCTAGACCTGGCTCACGAGGTGACCGACATGTGGGGTGGTCTGCCGACCGAAATTATTCCTGTGGTCGTTTCTGCGAACGGCTAATCCCGGTCAGCCTCTCGGGTCATCTGAGGCGACTGGGACTCGTGACGGACCGCTCCGTGCTCAAATGCAGAAGGCGGTGCTCCTCGACACCGCCCGCATCGTCCGCCGGTTTCTTTCCTTTCCCAACCTCGGCCGTTTGGTCTCCCCTGCCGAGGGCTTCCATTTGGTTGGTTTTATTTATTTATGTATTATTTGTGTTAGTATATTTAATATATATACATATATATTTATGTATTTTATTTACTATATTTCTTTTATATATTTATTCAGCCCAACCAAATGAGAATACTTTATAAATATCCATAATAATAATAATAACATACAGCTTGATAAAAAAAAATATACTGATTTTATTTTAATTTTTTTGTCAAAAAATGTGTATTCAAAAGTAATCTATTAAAACCGAACGTCAAACGTCAAAACGAAGCCAACAACTATCTATTGCCATTAAAGTTACATGATCGTAATTCAATTCCACATTAATATCAACCAGATTCGATGACAATTGATGCCGGTTTATATTTTTCATATTATACAATTATTTATATTTAAAATACATTTTATCAAATGTTTAATTATAACAAAAGAAATAACAAAGTCGCTATACTCTGTACTTATGTCCCTTTTGCGTAACATTACAATGAATATTATGTTTAAAACGCGTCATATATACCAATGCATATATTATGCGTCTTCTACACCGCATAAAGCGTACCACATAAAAATTTAATTTAGCTTACACTATCCATAAAGTCTCAGGATATCATAGAATAACCTAGAACAAATAATGGTCCAATCGACGGATCCATGCCTGGGTTTGGCAGCATTCGGGAAATTACGACACATCTTCTTGTCACTTATTTCTCAAGTTCTTAAAAGAAGAGCGTAAAACCAAAGCGTGATGCCAGTGTTGATGTATGGAACTGAGACGTCGTCCGTCGTCGATTCTAGATGCTTAAAATCGATCAACAAGCTATGGAAAGAGCTTGGCTCGGAGTTTCTTTACGTGATAGAATCCGTACGTAACGAAGAAATGCGCAGTAAACTCAGTGTAACCGCCATTGTGCAACGGACCAGTAAGCTGAGATGAAAAAGGCCAGCCTTGTAGCTTATTTAATTGACGACCGGTCGGGAAGAAAGGTTCTGGAATGACAGCTGCAGGTAGCTCAGGATCATATTTTGTTTCATTCCTTGTGTATTCCATGTTCAGCTGTGGGTTTTTAACAGGCTGTAACTGCTAATGCTTATATAGTGCAGAGAAATAACTTGGTTTTGCCTGAGTCTTGACTAATTAGAGGAAGGGTTGATTACAACATTATCTTCGACTGGTATCCAATTCAAACCACATTTAAAAATCTCATCATTGACCTTTTATGGAAGGATTATTCAGTTGTTCGACCATCCTAAATAACTTTTCTTTGAAAATAATTTTTAACGTTTCAATATTGATACGTTGTAACAATGAAAAGTTATTTTCACTGTCCGAAGAAATTATTAATACAATATATAATTGAAATATTCCAGGTGAAAGAAGATTGGAAATACGTAGCAATGGTCCTCGACCGGCTGTTCCTATGGATATTCACTCTAGCAGTGTTGGTGGGGACGGCCGGGATAATTCTACAGGCGCCGACACTGTACGACGACCGCATACCCATTGACAAGCAGTTCAACCAGATTACCACGTCGACTTTAGTGCGGTGTCCGCCGCCCACATAAAATATCACTACATAAAAATGCAACGGTGTATACCTAACTGATACATGTTTGTAAATCGGTTGTGAAACAGGAGAAACGTCAACGTTTCCTTTAAATATTGTTTATGTTATTTATTGCATTGGTCTATAGTCAATTCAGCAAATTTTTTTTTAACATAAATAGCCATCTTTAATATTTAATATCAATCAGCAAGTTTTGTCTTTTGTCTAATTATTGGACTATTTTAAACAGGTAAGTACTTTTATATGATTTATATAATATTATTATTTCAGCGTTATTCTAAAAATTTCCTTATTTAAAGTAAATAAATATCCTCCTGTGAGACTCGCGAGACAATTGTAGTTGATACATGAGTGATCACCGTTGCAGTATTGCAACATCCAACGCACACCCGTCCTACCCGGCACGTGTTCTATTCCACGACACGTTAATTGTATTAGCATCTAGTATAGTTATATTCTCGTACTTCTTAAACTTTGCACCCAACATTTCTACCTTCATGCACTCAAACTATCCTCTTACCCTCTTTCTCTAAACTTATAAACCTTACCTACCTACATAAGTTCTATAGCCCTTAAATCCTTAGAGTATACATAAGCAAGCTATGATTATGTTTACTCTAAGCTTAAATCACAAAACATCACAAATTACTCATTATCTTAAAAGTAACACAGTGACAATAAAAAGTAGAAATTGACAACAAATTATTATATTTAATCTTCAAAATATTCAGTTTGCATTTAGTGTTTTATTTTTATTGATTTATTGGCATTAACTTGCAAAATAAAGAAAATGTTTTCTAACACATGATTTTTCTGTTTGATAATAAAAAAATTAAAACAAAGTTTAACACAATCGATAAATTAAATGTTAGTAATTCACAATATTTAGAGAATTTTGTAGTAATTTTCGAAGATAAATAATGCTATTAAATAAAAAGGTGTTTAAAACCATGTAAAATTAACTATATCATAATAAATTACTTATGTGCAGTACATAATATTCGATTAGATATAGTATGTAGCGTGAAAGTGAAATATAGGTATAGTATTAAATTAACGAACGAAACACCACCAAAATGAAGCTGTCTGTGTTCAACAAGATCAATACCTATAATTATTAGATACTAAAATAATGTAGTGAAGTAGTATCTTTGTATTCTTTATCATAAGTATTTCTTATGACACACCTCGCTTTTTCTCATGAACTATTTTATTTAAGCTCCCGTAATTTAATTTTACGATGTTAATCTCTAAGTAGATATCGAAAATGAACTTAAAATAAGACCTAGGTTATCTGCCAGCACTATCTCGCTATCTTAATATTTAAATTAAATCACACTTTTAACATTTCTACTATAAATACATTCAATTGTCGTAGAATAGAACATGTACTACCTTAACTATAACGATTTTAATATCTTTAAGAAATGCATAGGTTTATAAAACACATCATCAACTTACACCATCATTGAATACAGGTAATTAATTTCTTTGTTGTAATATGTATTATAACATAACAAAAATATGTGTCACATTTTTCTACTTTTTTTTCACAACGTAAGTAGGATACGTTACAAGCCCAAAATACAAAATTTTCCTTATGATAAGAAGTATAATATTATAACAATCTACTTTAAGTGAAAATTGCTCAATTTTAAGAGTGTTTCTATTAAAGGATTTCGACCTATCCGTGGAGATATCCATTTCGATTTATGTCAGCATAATCTATTCCCGATTTACTTTATGGCTAATCGTTTGAAATACTAAGGACTCATTGTCAAATTTTTATACGTATCCACAAATGCAATTGTAAATATAAATAATTTTAGATAATGCTTTTATTGAAGGAACAAGTGATTTAATATTGGAGTGGAATTGAATCATAAAAGAAAATATTATTTTAAAATATTAACATAAATCTCGACTTAAGTTTAATAACAAGTGTGTACAAACATTAACGGTGAATTAATAAGTATGCTAATAAAATGCTTTTTTGTGTGAAAGTCAAAAGATTAAAAAACTGTGCACTTGATCAGTGCCGATATTTAATAGATTATTATCAAATGTATTAAATTACTTGGCAGTACGAACGAGAGCTAGGAAATGTATTGGTGCATAGTTTAGGATTGAAGAGTAAGTAAATGAAATTTGTAGGTATGTCACATTGGACTGTTTGCAGTAGAGTAGCGCAGCTCAATTGTAGGTAATAAATTTGTAATTTATCTATTTATATTGTTAATAAAAATGTTATAACATAGAAAGCGTCATTTTATTTGTGCTTACGTGCCGTAAAATTAAAGTACAGTCTTTAAATGTCACACTTATGGCAGAGGTAGGATTGCCAATCCATCTTATATAAAATATTGTCCTTTTTTATATGAGAGGGGCCACCTGATGATGACTACCGCCGTCCATGAATAAGTGCAACACCAGGGGAATTGCAGAGACGTTGCCGTCCTTTAAAAAAAGAGAAGGCTCTTTTCTTGAAGGTCTCTAAGTCGTATCGTCAATTGACTTAGGGACCTTCAAGACCAATTTGGCCTTATCTTCCCTGCACGTCATTCGATATGTCCACGCTGAGGATTCCGATACTGGCTGAGGCAACAAGAGGAGTGCCCTGAAACTGGGGAGATACGACAAAGGGGTTCTATAAGGGCTCTAAAGGGATAACATCCATACCATCTGGATGATTGGCTGTCCACCACTCTCGATTTATAAGAAGTTTTCTTTCTCGCACAACTTCCTTGTGGAATCGACTATCACCAGCGATTTTTCCGGACCGATACGACTTAGGGACCTTCAAGAAAAGAGCCTACTGTTTTATTAAAATTAAAAGGCTGGTAACGCACCTTCAATTTTCTTAGTGTTGCAGGTGTTCACGGGCGGCAGTCGAAACTTTACCATCAGGTGAGCCGCATGTTCGTTTGCCCACTCTTCTATAAAAAAAAAATAACAAAGATTTCTTCGCAAGGAATCTTACTCCCGACGGCTCATCAAGTGTAACAGATGCACTACGAAAACTGCTATGATGTCATACGGGATAGGAACGGTCGCAAGGTCAACGCAATAAGTGAGCAAAACATTTAAACCATATACGGAATATAGAGTGCCACATCATTTCCATCATGAATGAACTTATGAAGTGAGCAAAACACAGGAACCATATACGGAATATACAGAGTGCCACAACATTTTCGTCATGAACGGACGCATGAAGTGAGCAAAACATACGAATTATATACGGAATATACAGAGTGCCACATCATTTCCGTCATGAACGGACCGCATGAAGTGAGCAAAAAAAAAAGAGCAACTCAATGTATATTCTCTTCATACACAGAATTTTACTATATACTCTTTTAAATTGGTTCAATATTGGAGGAGGAAATGGTAGAGCCAAACCTCGAATTATGTATGATATTAAACCTAATGAATCGTGTACTCATTTGCTATTCTCTATTGATACGTAATGAAGCCAAACCATTTTTGAAAAGAGTGATTATTGGTGATAAAAAGTGGATCACCTAAGACAAGAATGTGCGAAAAAAATCATGGTAAAGGGTGGTCAAGCTCCACAGATTAGCCAAACCCGGATTAACACGCAATAAGGGGATGTTGTGTGTATGATGGGATTGGAAGGGTATCGTTTATTATGAGTTTTTACCGCCGGGCAACACCATCGATTCGGATCTCTACTGCCAACAACTAATGAGACTCAAGCAAGAGATTGAGAAAAAACGGCCGGAATTAATCAACAGAAAAGGCGTGGTTTTTCATCCTGATAACGCCAGACCACACACATATTTGGCCACTCAGTAAAAATTCATAGAGCTTGGTTGGGAAGTGTTAATGTGGATACATTAACACATATAGTCCTGACCTTGCAGCCTCAAATTTTCACCTGTTTCGGTCTCTTCAGAATTGTTTGGGTAGTGTTAACCTAACATCAACAGAGGACTGTCAAAACTACTTGTCGCATTTTTTTTAAATAAAAATCCCAAGATTTCTATAGCAACGGGATTATGTCACTACATAGAAGATGGCAACAGGTTATCGAACAAAATGGCACATATATAATATAATTAAAAGTAATTAAACATTGAAAAAAATGTATTGAATTTGTATATAAAATACGAAGAACTTTTTCCCCGACCTTTTTTATTATATAATTCTGTCCATGTGTGTTTTTTTTATTTGTGTGTGTGTGTGATTAAGTTGATTAGAGAATGGCTTAGATTCACAATTGGACTCGCTAGGTGGCGTTGTTGGCGAGATTCAGAAATCAACCGGGCGAAGCCGTGGCGGATCGCTAGTTATGGTATAAGTCTTACTACAAAATTCATCAAATCAACCGTGGTAACAAAGTGGTAAATTAAACAACAGTGACTTTCAATAAAATTATTTATAATCTATATTACCTAAATAAAAAAGTTTCTGTTACTCTTTCTGAAATCAAAAACTCTTCGAAACATTATTTTAAATGCATAATTCATTACTGTGCATTTAATTCTATTTAAAAAATGACTTAGAAGTGCTAAATGAGAAAAAAATTGAAGGAAAGTTTTCATACATTTTTTGAAAAAAACAAAAATTGTGGTCGCCCTTATCATCAAAAGGACATCATCAGTCATAATCTAAAAAGATCATAAATAAGAAATGTGTAAAATGAGCCATAATAGCACGATTGAAGAAAAATTCTACTAACCTTATCCAAAAACAATCTAAAAATTTAGGCAAGGGGCTGATGGCACGAAAACTAATCGTACAAGGTGTCATTTGACCGATTTTTGTAAACTCTTAACATGACATTTTATATAGGTATTAGGTCCTTACATATGAAATTGGCGTTTTGTACGGGAGGAATATAAAGTCATTTTTTTTTTTTGTAAAATATATTTAATTAATCAAAGTATGCACCGTTGTTATCTATGCACTTTTGCCATCTCATAGGTAGTTCATTGATCCCTTTACTAAAAAACCAAGGGGGCGAGAATCAATAAACTCTTTGAAGGCGGTTTGGACTGCCGCTTCGGAGTTGAATTTTTTTCCATGTAAGAAGTTGTTCAAATTCCGGAAAAAATGGTAATCTGTTGGAGCAAGGTCCGGGGAGTACGGTGGATGTGGCAGACATTCCTATTGTAGCTCATCTAACTTAGTGGTTGTATGTTGTGCAGTGTGAGGTCTTGCATTGTCGTGAAGCAGCAGTGGCCTAGAGCGATTGACCAATCTCGGTTGATTAGCTAGCTAGCTGCTAGCTTCTTCTAATAGATATCTGCCGTAATCGTTTGGCGAGATTTTAGAAAGCTGTAGTGAACGACACCGGCGCTAGTCCACCAAACACTCACAAGTAACTTTTTCTGAGTCAATTTTCGTTTAGGGCAGGATTTAACTGGGTCTCCAGGGTTCAGCCATTGCGACGAGCGCTTCCGATTATCGTACAGTATCCACTTTTCATCACAAGTAATGATTCGATTTACAATCCCTTCATTATTGTGTCGGTTGAGCAAAGTAACACAGCAGTCGACGCGTGTTTGCAAGTTCGATTCACTCAATTCATGAGGTACCTACCCATCGTTCAAGTTTTTTACTTTCCCGATTTGCTTCAAGTGGATTAATACAGTTTTAGCACTTATCCCGAAGCCTGCAGCTATCTCTGAAGTGCTTTGTGATGGATCCGCTTCCACAATAGCCTTTAATTCTTCATTTTCCACTTTGGTAAGGCCGGAGTACACGGGGTTGGTTCTGAAGGTCGAAATTTCCAGAACGAAAACGTTGAAACCAAAAACGTACCGTACTTTCTTTTGTGACTGTTTCTTCGAGCTGTTTCTGCAGCACTGGTGGCACGGTAGAACTCGTACTCGTAAATATACCGATATTTCATGTTTTCCATTGTGCGGTAATAAGCGACGCCAAAGAATAAAATAATGAGGAAAAAACAAATTAATGACTGTTTTCAAAACTCAAATGTACCAACTAAATGAATTTATAAATTTGAATTTGGAATTCTTAACCAAAGAGGAGATATTTCAGATCAAAGTGGTCAGTACGACAAAACGCTAATTTCATATGTAAGGACCTAATATTATATTTTGAGCTTGATGCATAATATGACAATACGCCGAACTGAACAAAACTGAATATATAACACTTTAAGCATTGACTTAGAATTTAAAATACTGCCTAATGGCCATAAAAGTGAATAAATATTACGATTAACTCCAACTAAAATAAAAAATATATAGAACGTAACGTAAGGTCGTACCTACGGTCGTTACGTAAAATCAGTAAAATTTTATACACTACTTTTTAATAATTAACACGTGTAAAAAATTGTACTACAATATCAAGTTGCGAAGCACTAATAAAAAATATACACACTAACAATAAATTAAAGCAATTCACGTCGAGTTGCTTTAATCGGACGATTTTTACTTTTTAATAAATAAAAGTAAAGTTATAGCGTGTAGTACGTCCCACTCCTAAGCACAGGCCTTTCGTTTCTGAGAGGGTTTTTGGCCAAGGAAGTGCCCAAAGGGCTTCACGTGTTCGAAATATTTTTTGACTTTTTAATAAATTATGGTAAATTATGTCGCTCAAAGCGTTTGGCCGCTTGAACCAGTCGTATCTACTGAAGAGATGTATTTTCATAGTAATTTGTATGAAAACCTAACTTGAGCTCGTATCTATGTCGCTAAAAACGGGTGACCGTTATAGGCGAAATCGTAGAAAACACATTCTACAGTAACTTATATTGTATTAGGTATATAATTTATTTACAGTTTAATTTAAACTATTCTTTAAAAATTATCATAAATATTTGCTTCGCTTTGATCTACTTCCGCAAAAAAGGAATTTAATATTGAATCAGTATGCAGACTATCTTTTATTAAGTTCTTCGCTTGCTCTAATGTTTCTTTATGATAATCACCTTTGTCTAAAGGTAAAGTGTCACTATAGAGCGAATCATAATCCCAGGGATCTACATCATTAATTGTATTCTTAAAACTATTTGATTTATTTTCTGTGGAAGTTTCCTTTTCTTTAGTGTTTTGATTTTTATTTTCATTATCAATATTTACATTATCAGCACCAGTTGTTACTGGTAACTTCTTATCAAACAAGTCTTTAAAAGTTTTGGGATAAAAATCAGGTTTGATACTATTATCATTAAGATTATTTACTTCCCATTTAGAAATGTGTGATTGCATATTGGTGATTTCTTCCTTGCTTGGTCTACGCTCCAAGTTAGTTAATATATCGATTATTTTATCATCATCCGAAACATTATTTTTTACGTTTACACTCGGTATTTTAGAAACTCCAGCTAATATTCGTCGCACTTCTTTTATATCGGAACTACTTTTACTATTATGTTCTATATTATGTAATATATTGATGTATTTTATAGCAAAATCTGAGGCAGATTCATTGTTTAAGTTAACCCGTCGTTTTTCATCTTTTATGCTTGACGACATGTTGTCTAATTCGTTTTTCAAAAAGACATTAACATTATTTAAACGATCATTCTCACTTTCAATATTATTTACATTTTCTATTGTTTCACTTTTTACATCTTTCTTATTAACTATGTCATATAACGCTCCATGAATATTAGATATTGATATATCTATTTGTTTAGAGACCTCTTCGTCTAAACTAATTCTTTCATGTGTATCCTCAAAACGTTTATCACGAAGAAAATTTAATGACAACCGTTCTATATTGTCATCACTTTTACTTCTGTCAATGTTTATAAATTCGTCCGATGCTCCGTTACATTTAGCATTTTGGGATTTTTGGGATTAAAATAACACCAAAAGATAAAGCACTTTCAACTGCAATCACGGTGCAATCAATTGTATCTTTAACGTCTGTTACGACGTCAGTTATGAACTTTTGAAAACCATTTTGTAGTGACGACATAGCATTTTGGAACTCATCAAAGAAGGATGCGTGTACCTGGAATTAAGTAACGTTTTACCTATGTATGCTACATATTATAATAAATTAATGCTATATCTTAATAATACTTACTTGTACTATTAACACTAAAAAGATCGGCGCTAATTTCATATTGAATTAACAATTTAAAGATAACAAACACAAACCCTCACATGTAAAGCCTCGCGAAATAATGAGACTGACATAAGTTTTTCTTACTACCGAGATTCTTACAATAAAGTTTTATTTACGTGTATTTATTGAAACATCGACGCGTTATACGATTCCATACACCTGTTTTAATATTTGCAGTCTCATTGTCATTGGGCAGTTACGCTTGGTGCAGAGAAGTCTTTATTTTCGACTAGCGACCCGCCACGGCTTTGCGTGGATAGGATCTTTTAATGTAGCTATTAAGATTTATGATAATCAAAGATTTATTCTTTCCTCTTCATTTATTCTATCCATTTTTCGTTTTTTTTTTTCAAACCAAAAGAAACTACAAGTTTTTCGTATAAAATAATAAGCCTAGATCACTCCTGGCATTGATGTCTATCCATTAGTGAAGTTTCACTACAATCGGTTCACCCATTCCGAAGATAAGCTGGGACAAAATTTTTAAAATGGTTATTCATGTCTTAACAGCATGAGTAACCCCTTAGTATAATATAAGGCAGTTATTTCGAAATTACAGACAGACACTTCAATTTTATTTATATGTATATATGATGTTTGTTGGTTAAATAAAACATAATTGTAAAGAACGTTCATTTAATTCATTTTAATTCCTTAAATTAAAGAATATCACAAACATTATACTAAGAGCTTTTGTCACAATGAGCAGAGTTGAGACAAACATAAAATACTTAAAAAGGTAGGTTAATTCATTAGTTTAAAATAATATAATTAATAAATGTGACTGATATAAAAACGTAAATGAAATCATGATTCGTTACTTGTGACAAATCGCCTTAATCTACACGACTGTATATTTTAGTCAAATATAACGTAAAATTATTGTCATATAATTTTGTATGTTATACTTACATGTACGAGACCGTCATTGCTCGAAATTTGAAAATCATACAATAATTAAAATACTGAATGTTCCACCCCTATTTCAATGTCATAGGTACCTAAAGTAATTGATAAAATTATATGTTAAAAATATAGACAATGTTAATATTTTGATTATTTACAATTATCATTAAGAGTACAGTTGAAAACAGTAAAAACAGGTTATCTTAAAATCTTTTTTATCTTTAAAATAAACTTTTTTGGCTAAATAGATAATAAAAGTTATAGATCAACGTCCCACACTATTTTTAAGTTATAATAATTTAAAGCAGACATTGAAAATATTTGCGGGGTTAAAACATATGGCTTTGGTTCCAGCCCAAACTAATAGACACCGTCATACACTATGCTCGCATGATAAGAATAGGGACTGTTTAACTGACATTTAACTTAGCATTGCGCACCACACCTTCAATTGCTTTATGTGGGATATGTAAAGATTATTTTAATTATTAAAAATTTTATGCTATGGCCCTCATTGTCTTGTATTTTTCTTACATTATTATAATCTATAACAAATGACAGCGTTTCACGACGTTGCGTTGTCATGAAAAGTGACGTTTAAAAAGCGAAGTTGTCACTAAACTAAATTTTATTCTTAACCTACCCACATACTGAGTCAAAGGATATTTTTATAAATGCCATATTGAATATAAATTAAACTTCATTAATGCTGAAAAATTCTTATTATAATATTTTGAGCTGCCTGCCGAAATATAAAGAGATTTGTCTTGTTGTTTCTAGTTTGGCACACTATGAGCAATACACCGATATTTCGTTTATCACATACCATTACATAATAAATCAATAGTATAACTTCAATCATGTAATATAAGCCTAGTCCTATATAATATTCCAATAAAGTCGTGATAAGAATTTAGAAATTATTATTGAAATTAAAAAGTTGCAATATGGCAATACTTTTGGTACTATAGTCGAATAAAATTTGTCAAAAATATTCAACACTTAAAGAGAAACATAATATTTAAATCATAAAAAATAAAATATCCGAAAAACGTAAGCTCGAAAAAATACAGCGTGGAATGTAAAAAATGCATCCACATTTTAATAAATAAATTTGACTACCAAAATAGTTCTACAAAACTCTGTTATGATGGTGCCATTTATATTTACTTATAGCCCAAGCAGAAATATAAAAACATTCACCATAATGAATACATTCATAAAACTAACTTTACTGGCAAAATTACCTATTCAGCACTGATAATATTTAAAGGGTTGGTTGAATTCCGTTAAATAATATTGTGAACTGATTCGTCAACAGCAGAAATTTGAGAGCTGTTGCATGAAATTATTTATACAGTTTTAAGGAATGCGTCTAGTCCTCATGATAAGAATAAATTAGTCAATAATGAAAAAATATTTTAAAGATAAATCGTAAAAACCGAGCACAACAAGATTTTTATGTTGCATGCAAAGAAGCGCTTTGTTTCGCAGAAAATTACTTGAGGCTCTAGATCAGTCTCATTAGGTAATTTTCATCATGGCAGGACATCACAATGACCTAGATTTTTTTAATCTGAACGAAGCACTCTCATTTCTGGTTTTCATTTTTCTGATCTGGCTATAAATATTATTTACATAAAACATTATATTCATATTTTTACTTTAATATAATTTGAAAATTTTATTAAAATTGGCAGTAGGTATTCATTAAACTTCAAAAAAATAACTTAAAATATAAAGAAATACAATTTTTTATACTACATGAAAATAATTTTACCTAAATTATATCACGCTACAATAATTAACAGTGAACAGTTTGACGTCTTACAATATAAAGACGATATTGCTTATAATGATCAATTTGAGTAAAAAATTTCTTAAAATCTGGACTAAATTCATTTTAACAGCATACTAATCTACATTTAATATGATGATATGTCGTCTAGAATTGCTTCTAAATTGAGTTTTTACAAGTAACAACTTTAGCGGTGACCTTCCTAGTTTACTCTGTAATATAATACAAAGAAATTATAAAGCATAGACTGCTAATGATTACGTTTTTACCAATTTTAGGGATAGTAGTTTAAAGCATCACACAGCGATATGAGTGATATTTTACGTATAAATTGTACTGTATAAAATTTACAAAATAATTTTTAAAAACGTGACAAGGTGACAAGGCAACTTTTCCGGCATAGCACCCAACGCGTTAACTTTCTCTCACTACGAGTCACGGCAAGCAGGCCCTCTGCTGCATTAGCGGTCTATGCAATCTAAGGTCTTTGGTCAAATTTATAACATGTATTTAATAAAAAGTAAAATAAATATTTGTGACAATATATACACGTGACAGTGATTAAGCTGCGCTCTCATAACATAATAATGTACATAGAAAAGAAATATCTTTAATTCATTTTAGAAATTATTGAAAAAATAATTTAGGTTTTAAATATTGATCAAAAGGGTTATACTACTTACAACTAACAGTTATGATTAGCACAATAATATTAAATTCATTTCCATATCATATCGTATCAAAAAATCATTATCATATCAAAAAATTCTATAAAATTAGCCAATGTTATAAATTAAAAATAAAGTAAAGAAAGTTTGGAGGAGTTAACTCACTTAACAACATTTATACACATCATATTTTCCCAAGCATTCCTTAATATCTGTTTTTTTTTTACCTCACGTGAGATACAAATTAACTTTTTTGGTTTGTATACTATGATATTATCGAATATAAATAATTCAAATGAGAAAATATTATGTAATGTAATTTTCATAGCATAGAAATATAATTGTATATAAACTCTTGTTTTTGTAAAAATGGGGACGATGTATGATTTTCAATGAAGTTTCATTTTCACTTCAGTAGTCGAGTCACTTACAAAACACATATAAAAATATTCTTTAATAGTTTCTTTAAACAACGGATAATTACCGATAGTTATACTAGTTTGCACTAATAACAATGCATAGTATTTACGGGCTGTTAAAACTTTATCCACTATCCATGACATCAAGTAGATGTATCGTTTTCGTCGTCACTAACACCGGAGGCCCCCTCTTCCCTCTTGGGAGGTATTGGAACGTTTAAAATCTCATCTTCTCTTTTCGGTGGTATTGGAGTGATATTTAATTTGGGCAAGGGAGGTATAGGCGGAGTCGGTGTGTCATTTCGGGGCGCGAAACCGTTTTGCGAGTCTGTTGGCGTGAAGCCATTGTTCATTCTTTGATAGTGAGGCTTCCAGGTATTCGCCGGCGGTGTGTAATTCAGGTGATCGTATTCCATTTCTAAAATTAAAATTTCTTTTATGAAATGTATAATTAGCAACAAAACAATATAATACATAATCAACTAAAAATTACATTATAAGTATAATCGTCTTTAACTTATAAACTTAAAATCAATATAAGTTAAAAAACGAAAAAAAAAATAGAATATCAAAACTGTACTAGATAAACATAACACTGTAATAGTAAGCGGTGTCCTTATGAAAAATCATAATTTATTGATTCAATAGCAGCATTGTTCCGTTATTCAAGATTCTTGAAGGAGCTAACTTTTATTTACATAACTCGCAAGTGACTAGTGTCAGCAGTTCCTATGTTATTTATTCCATTGCATAGGAAAAACTGAGTGTCAACTGAACTTTTAAGTCGCTCAGTTTCTCTCTTTGTATAGTTATTAATTACTTATTCATAGCTTGAATATTAAATAGCCATACATACCATATCCT
This sequence comes from Parnassius orleans, assembly GCA_029286625.1. Taxonomy (NCBI): domain Eukaryota; kingdom Metazoa; phylum Arthropoda; class Insecta; order Lepidoptera; family Papilionidae; genus Parnassius; species Parnassius orleans. The sequence goes on along the minus strand of JAGSMP010000232.1, from coordinate 210,235 downwards.
TCCTTGTGCTTAATTTCGTCGTATACATGATCCAATTTGTCTTCGTCGATGCAGTGGTAGAGGTTGGGATTAGTTGCGTCCGCATCCTTGTTCTTCAGTGACGAGAACGGATCGTAACCTTAAGAAATATATTATTACAAATAAGGTAAAGTGTAACTACTATAGTAATATTACGATACATTAATTCAACATCATAATATCGTCATATTAATTAGTACCTATTTCATCCTACCTACTTATTATGATTAAAAACTACAAAAATTAAAAAAAATCAGTATAACTATTTGCTGGCAACATTTGTAATTTTTTAGGCGACAATCTCTGTGCGACTGTTTGAACATAGACTATTAAATGTTTGACATTGGCTTTTGTGTAATGAGACATTGGCAGTGATGAACGTCAACAAACGACATAATTTATCCAAGCGACAATTATGTCTTTAAGAGCTAGTACACGGTGGGCGCTCGGCGTTGCGTTTGGCGCGCGTTCATAGCGTACATACACCGCTCTCAGTATGGCGTTCGACGAGCGTTAGCAGGGCGAATCCTAAATAGCTGGTCACTTTTGGAATTCATCTATAAAGAAATCCGTATCAAAATGCTCACAAGTCAAAATCAAAATGATCTCCATTTTTGGCAACGTACGTCCACTCCACATGAAAGCGCGCGATTAAATGTACAAGAAAATGGCGGTCCATGTATCTAAAAGCGCGCGGCTAACGCCCGCGCAACGAGCGTTCAAAGCAAAATCTGACAGCGCGCCTTTGACGCACGCTTGAATAGAATCGCGTGTTGGGATATGTACGGATGTAACGTACTAGATGGTTTTTAAAACGCGCGTTACCAAAGCGCGCTCTTCAAAACGCCTAATGTATACTCGCTCTAACTATGCCAAATCGCCAACTTCCGTGTGCGCAATGTATATAAAAAGGGGTACCACGTTTTCCTTTCACGTATTAATATATTGATATAGTTAATATCACTGTTAACATCGCGCTCACCAAAAAAGCGGAAGCCTCAAACCAACAAAGATAGACATGCTCGATTTATTGTAAGAACAACATACTCTCGCACACAATTATGTAAAATCATTTGTAACCAACAACATAGTTTAAAGGTGCATATGTGTGCGTCTAGAAGGTAGGAGTAAACTTTTACGGGCGAAAGAAGAAAGTAATGTAATGTGTATGTGATTGCGAGTCAAGGAGTTGAGCATGGCTTCGGCATCACTTAATATACGCAGCGCTCTGCCTATATTTCTTTGTTGGTCTGAGGCGGCAGCTGGCACGTATAAGAGCCAAGCCACACGACACGTCGCGACACCTGAGCGGTGATGTTGCCACGTTCTACAATCACAGTGTTACGTTGTTACGTGGTAAAGCCACGCTGCAGCTATATTGTGGTTGTAGCACGAATAGGTCGGTTCCACCTGGGTAGGACCACGCGAGTGCACAGAACCGGAGACCCTTTCTACTGGAAACGAGGCATTCCAATCTCAGCCCTCAGGGGTGACAATGCATCTTGATTTTTAATTGAGGATAAATGTAGATGTTCTATGGGCCACAGCATTCACTTACCATCAGGTGGACTGTGTGCTCGTTTGTCACCCTTATTCTATAAAAAGAAAAAAATAGCCACACGGTGCGTAGTGGACGTCGTGAGACGACGCAACGCACGCCCCCTATACAAGAAGACCAGAAAAAAAGACCAGAAATTAAGTGGGGAGGTATGATGCGCTGCGACGCCGGAGCTGCAGCACAATGTTCGATGATGTTTAATGAATCAAAAAGGATCGTTGTGTGCTTAATTTTTTTGTTAAAATGAGTTATTACGTTTATCCACCCCAAAATAGTCACACTAAGGTGAAATATGTTAAATATATTCTTTATTATTAGTGCAATATATTGATATAGATTATTTTATGTCCGGCTCTAACTCGGGTCGACTAACAGCCTGTAACTGTCCAATGTTGGACACTGGTATGGCAAATCTTTTCACGTCACACTTAACAGGGGGGTCGGCAGTAGTGGATATCTCGAACCTTTTCTGCTGCGCTCCGTCGTCATCACTCTGGGTATTTACATCTAGCATTAAACGAGATCGTTATACCGCCATCAATCACAAGCAATGATATCTTTAGAATTAGCCTTAGTCGCTCTTATGTCGCCTCTAGTCTGTAGATTTGCGAATGCATTTTTCGAAATCGGTCGATCCTCATAGGTAATGAGAGATCCTCATAGACAAGTGATGTTAGCAACTGGAGAGAACCGTGGCATATTCACTGAACCCCAATAGTGTTGGGGCCTAAGCTTTTAAAATACAAAGGAAAGGTCACGGACGTAATGTTACACTGAAACTGTATGAAGCACTCTAGATCCCTACAATTTTGATTGCACACAATCATGGGCGCCAGTGTACAGCGCGCCGATTATCATCAATTTGAGTGTGCGTGTGCGTGCGCGCGTGTGTGTGTGCGTGTGCGTGTGTGCGTGTGCGTGTGTGTGTGCGTGTGTGCGTGTGTGTGTATCTCGCGTACGACAAACAAAATCGTAGCACTGTCGGTTGCTTCACACATTTTCTATGTAATATAACGTTCGTATATTTTTACATCCGTGGAGATTATTATGTTTTTTCTTAATTTTATCAAAATTATACTCACTATCGGTAGAGCTCGTGGCAGTCATTCTCAATTTCTCCATAGCTGCATTATTCAATTTACTACACGATCCTAAATTATTGAAAATTTGCGTAGCGTTGTTTAGGAGAGTGGTGCTGTCGTCGCCGCGAGTCGAGCCTTGGAACGAATACACCGGATTATCGAAGTGTTGTTGCTCTGAAAAGACATATAAGATATATTATACATAATAGATAATTGTACCTGGTGCAAAAATATATTATTAAAACAAATCTCGGCCGGGACAATCTCTAATCGAACGAAAGCTAAACAATAATAACCTTTTGTTAAGTTGTTTACGGTAAGTTGTTTACGGGAAGGCATATAAAAATGAAAACAATTTATTAAAGGATGAAAGAAATATTCGCTTGTCAAACGTCATTTTTAAAAATCTGTAACATTCTATTTCTTTTTACGTTATCAATGCCTTCATAAATAAGTAACGGGATCATCTACATAAATTATAATTTTAGGTTGCGTCATGTAATGGGTGTGTAAAAGAATCCATCGCCTAAATTTTCTTACAACCCTACTATACATGATGCAATCTTGGGTGTCGTAGGTATATATTTATTTTAGCATTAATTGTTTTTCCGAATTTATGGTGTATGCTCAGTCAGTTATTGCAAACAGTGAGATATACTGTAATTTTCCGTTTTTAAGGATTCATAATTAAAAAAGTTAAGTTGTTAAGAACTCACTACATTTTTATTATATGACTTATCCTAGCGATACATTCTTAAGTACATTGCCAGGATTTTATGTTTTCTTTTACCTATTTGGTCAGCCCACTACAAAAAATACTGTTTTTGTGCTCAGAGCCGTCAGCAAACTATGGCTTAAATAGCCACTTAACGTATGTAAACTCATTTGTCATTTAAATTTTTAGACTAACATATTTACCATTAGGAACGCTTTTATTAACATTAGAACATTGGCTATATAGGGGTGTTTTACTATAAAAAAAGTCACAAAGAAAGAAAATAATTATATAATTTGACAACAAAAGGCAGGTGCAAACACAATAAATTGCAGTAAAGCAGAGCAGTAATATCGAAGATTTGTTACCCGGCTGTTGGTTGGGGTCCGCGGTGTAGTGCACGTGCGCGATCTCGCGCTTGAGGTTGCGCACGCGCTTGCGGTAGTACAGCAGCACCAGCACGGCGGCCGCCGCGCACACCAGCGCCATTATGACCATCACTGCCGTCAAGCCGGCGTTGGACGAGCCTGCTGGCAACATGCCATGTAGGATGCGTTGCCATTCATCACCATATAACAATTATCTTTTAATAAAATATATATTAAAAAAATATTACTACACCCCGGCTGAAAATTCGTTATTATTATTTTCATTTTTCGTTTAGGTGCATTGTTGTAAAAAATGTTTTGCGGGTTTCTGAGTATGTCGCTAGTTTATTTAACTTTTTACTTGTTGTGTACTAAAAATAATCCAGATTAAATTAGCAACAAACAAACATAGGTACTATTATTGGTAGTCAAATGTGTCATTTCAATATAATAATTATAAGAAAATGTATACAGATTATGTTACTTTTAAACGGTATGTGACTACTACTGTATAATTTAAATATATAAAAGTATATTTATTATAAACCGTTATGTAGATCTAACATTTTAGTATTGATACATTTTTACATTGATTGTTTTATTGTTCTCGTTCTCTTTCATTTATCCGTAAAAATACTTTGCTCATATTGGATCATTGAAGAGATACTTTATTTCATTACTGATTTCAATGTAATTTTTTTAATATTTTATCCTAATTTAATCTTCCTACCGTATAAAGTAATAACATCTATATACAAATCAATAAAAATCAAGTGTCTGTTTGTAATGTCAAAATTACAAATTTTTACTTAATGCATATGAAAGTACATACGGTACTTATAACAAAAAAACAGTTTTTAAAATTTTTATCTGTTTGTCTGTTTGTTGCGGCTAATGTCCGAAATGGCTGGACCGATTTTGACGGGAATTTCAATGGCAGATAGCTGATGTTACAAGGAGCAACGTAGGCTACTTTTATTTTAGAAAAAGAATTAGGGTTCCGCGCAGAAAGAAAATTAGACCCATGAAATCCAATCGTAATAAATTCCACGAGGGCGGAGTTGCCAGAAGCAGCTAGTTATAAATAAGATAATTCCAATTGCCGTAAATTTTAAGTTTAATAATATTAAGGAACATATAGTTAAATACACATATAAATATACATATATACGTTTAGTTAATACAAAGTGATAAAAATCTTAAAATCCACATATACATAACAAACATACGGCACAACTTATTCATCAGTAATGTAAAAATTATCTAATAAGGTTTATAAATGTATAGAATAAATATAATTTGTCATAATTACCAGAAGCTTGATCAATGTGAATGGCGTCACTAGCATGTATGTCGCAATGCTCTCCGATAAAACCGCGGTGACACACGCAACCCTTAACGGGATCGCACACCCAGTTGCCCACTGAAGAACAATTGCAAGGCTCCATGCAATGATCGCCAAAATAGCCCTCGGGACAAACTGTAGTAAAAAGGAAGTATTATTAGTATATTTTCAAAGAAAAATATTCAATTACATGCAAAAATGCCATATTATTTTATTTATGAACGTCTAGCTTCTCTTGCGCAGTAAACGTTTTACTTTACCCACTCTCTTTAGCTCTCTCTTTCTCTGTCTTTCTTTTCTTCGCTTTTGTTCATCGCTCATTTTATGAATGACGCAAGCTTTATACAAATACGCAGTAAGTGTGGTCAAAAAGATGAGGATGAATGCACAAATATTTCTGATTACAATTACCCAGAACTCAAAAACCATACCGGTTCGCTTGGCAGGCGGTTTTATGGGAGGCATATGTTCAGCAGTGCACTTTTTAAATGCTGTGATGGATGATGCATACCCGTACTAACAACGAGTCATTTGATTTTCGTCAAGAGGTACACGGCATCCACTTAGTATCAGGTGGAGTGTGTTCCTATATTACTTATTCTGAACCTTCTCTGCATTTGGGCGTATATTGCAAAATAACCCTGTATAGTTACGTGTACGTGGTAAAGCCATGCTGAAGCCATATAATGGTTGTAGCACGTATTGGTCGGCTCGACCGGAGAAGGACCACGCTCTCACAGAATATCAGCGTAAAATATTAGCTAAATGCTGCTGTTTCGTATGGTGAATGTAGAGAACCGGAGGCCCTTCTTACTGGAAACGAAGCATGCCATCTTAATTCTCAGGGGTGTCAATGCACATACACACCTACATTTTGATTCTTAATCGAGGGTAGATGTAGATGTCTATGTGCTACAGAATCCTCTTACCATCAGGCGAACTGTGTTTGCTTGTTACCCTTATCTTATGAAAAGTAGTTATTTTTTTCTTTGGTAATGATTCATACTGTTGTATTTTTGCCAGTGTCAAGTAATAACAAATTATATTTTAATACATTTTGTTTTAAAATTTCTTTACAATATGTTGATGCGTCACATTGCGATGTTTTGGGAGGTTTTGACGGGTACTACCTGAGCCAACAGATAGTCGATTACGATAGTATAAAAAAACGCCAAAGCAGGCACAATAACTTGAGGTTCACCATTGAAGCACTTGTTTCATTGTTCCCACAAATATTTCACATGCGCAGACATTTAAATACACAAAATCGCATCACTTAAATTATCAAAATCTATTTCAAACCATTATTTATATTATAAAAAAGCAGTAATGCACCGGCTGGCAAGTTCCCGCCAAAACTCAAAATAGTACATAATTGTATATTTACCTATATGTTTAATTTTGTTAAATACATACAGGTATTATATGCGCAATACTCGTTTCGTCGATCAGTGCGTTACAGGCATTCATATCAGGCAGTCGTTTTCTTATCATACTAATATCATATGAATTATCATAACTATCATAGCAACCTTTATAACGGATCGCCCTGAGTAAATTTTATTTTGAAATTTCATAAAAAACAGTGATTAGTTTAATCAATTTTATTTATTCTAGTAGTTTAAAAGAATGTATGCAAATTAAGTTTTTAAACACAATGTCATCCAGATGACCACCATCACGGCGCTGGCATTCGTGTAAGCGCGCCCTAAAATTTTCCATTACACGCCTGCAGGTGCTTGTAATTTCCTGGCGGATATTTTGTTTTAATTAAGCCGTAGTCCTAGGATTATTTGCATAAACACAGCTCTTGAGATAGCCCCACAAGAAATAATCTGCTGGGCTCAAATCTGGGCTTCTAGGCAGCCAGTCAATGTTACCCCTTCGAGAAGAGAAATCACTTTTTGGAACATTTCACGAACTACCCCTAAACTGATGTTTGATGTGTGACAAGTTGCCCCGTCTTGTTGGAACCATGTCATGGAATTGTACCCACGAAATTCTTGCAATTCTGCACTCAAATACTGCCTCAGCATTAGAGTATATCTTTCAGAGTTGACATTGACTGCTTTGCCCCGCGCATCCTCAAAGAAATAAGGGCCTATTATTCCGGCCACAGAAATGGCTGCCCCAAGCCGTGACTCTTGCACAATGGAGTGGTTTCTAGTTTCTGGTGTTTAGTCTTGGCTGTTCTGTAGTCGTACGGGACATTGCTAATGTTGTTGCACGTTTGCGAGTAGAGAGTCTCGGATTAGCACGTACTGACTCTTTCCTGTACTGCCTCAGCATTAGAGTATATTTTTCAGAGTTGACATTGACTGCTTTCCCCCGCGCATCCTCAAAGAAATAAGGGCCCATTATTCCGGCCACAGAAATGGCTGCCCCAAGCCGTGACTCTTGCACAATGGAGTGGTTTCTAGTTTCTGGTGTTTAATCTTGGCTGTTCTGTAGTCGTACGGGACATTGCTAATGTTGTTGCACGTTTGCGAGTTGAGAGTCTCGGATTAGCACGTACTGACTCTTTCCTGGACTCTTTCTTCCTTCCGAACTTCCTGTACTCCTTTCTTCGTTCCGAACAGTTCGTGCACGGCCTGGGCGGCGACGTGGCATCGCCGAACCGGTCTCTTCAAACTTGTTTATCCAATGGCTAATCAATGGGGCACTTGGACATTGTCTTACACTGCGCAATTGATACTCAACTCGAAATAAACGTCTTACACATATGTACGAACGATTGTTTTCATAAAACGTACGCACTACAAAAGCGCGCTGTTAACCCGTGAAGTGACTCATGGCGACTAAAATGGCGCGAACCGAGCTAGCGACCGACGCCGCCCACGTCCTTCCCCCTCCACGCGTTCACAAGTTATAAAGAAAGCAAAAATAAAATTTACTCCGGGCCACCTTGTATTGTTTTATAGACCCACAGCATCCCCTTACGATTGGTTACCCTTTACCATCGTTCCCTATTTTGTCGGTTTTTGGGCGCGAGTCAAAGGACTGGCAATATGGGCGCAGTGGCTAGCCACATACTAGCGCGAACGCAGTGCGAATCGAGCGCTCGTTACGGAAGCGTCGTTCTAATGCGATGAATAGATGTCATCCACCATCTCTGTTGGCGGGGATGACGACGTATATTTCTTTTTATGACATTGATATACTTAGCTATACTAAATATGTATTTAGCGCGTACGCTGCCGCAGTTTTAACATCCATTGTGTTGCAAACGCGAGCGACCTAGTGCGGGGCGTCGCGCATTAATTGCGCGAGTAGAGCAGTGTGGGTAGAGGGGGCAACATCGCGACAGCGCGAGGAGCATAGTGTGGCTGAGCATTTATGTGTGTATCAACAAGTGTGGGTGAATCACAGTAGATAATATATTGTAATGAGGGTGAGTGAGTACTGACACTGGGTGCAGTAGCTGCCGGTGTAGCCGGGCGGGCAGCGGCAGTAGCCGTCGTTGGGGCGGCAGGCGGCGCCGCGCGCGCAGCGGCACGGCTGCGAGCAGCCCGCGCCCCACCAGCCCGCGCCGCACGCCTCCGCGCACCACGCGCCGCGCCAGCCCGCCAGGCACTGGCACTCGCCTGACGTACACAAAACGATACGGAACTACCCTAATCGATGCTGATGTCGATTATAATCAATTGTGAAAACAATCGATTATTAATTAATTATCAAAATAATCGATTATCCGATAAATCCGAATCCTATAAAGCTATATTGGTATAAACGGTACGATTTTAGTATGTACACGGTAGATTTACCACGTAGTGACGGTAAAAAATATCCACTACCCCATATTATCCCGTGATTGTCATAAGAGGCGACAGAAGGAAATAAATCAGGAGATGGGCAACAGCGTCTTCCTAATAACGACTAAAAATAAAAACTGTGGTCGCCAACCCACTTGCCAAGCGTGGCAACTATGGCAAATTTCCGCCTATGAGGCAATCTATCGGGGAGGCCCATGTTCAGCAGAAAACTCTAATAGGCTATAACAGTAACGGAAACGGTATAAGGTTGGACCAAAAGACTGCAAATGAGTTCATATGAAATAATTTTCTTATGTTTTAAAGACTTAGGAAGATTTCAATAATTTATTACTAATTAATATAAAAGTATAAAAAGCAATAGTTTATTTATGAAGTTTTATTCATATTATTGTTCATTACTAAGACTCCTTATTGTCTAGGTGGACTACCTGGGTAGGGACCCACCCTGAAAGTAAAGAATGCCATACAGGCCGTATGCCATTACATCTTCTAACAAAAAACATTTTTGAACTCTTAATTTTTTTTATTATGAATTAGTTTACTAATGTGAATAGAATAATTTTCAAGATTTTTTTCTCTTTTGTTTCTCTTTTTTAGCAAGTGTAGTTAAATTTTACTTACCAGTGACATGATGACAATCAGCCCCATTCTTACAATTGCACTTTTGTTCGCAATTTAGTCCGTAAGTGCCCAGCGGGCATGGATACTCGCATGTGACACCTGTATAACCACTGGGACAGGTGTATTTGCCAGTTACGGGGTCGCATGTTGTGTTACCTGAAAATTAAACAAACATATCAGCACAAAACAGTTTTGCATAACAAAGATGATGATTACATAATCCTCTACTGTACAATGATTATGAAACAAACTCGCAGCAATTCAGTAAGCCGTACACTGTAATTCATTTTGTAGCCTTACCAGTGTTAAACACTGTTGGACTAGGTAAGTATTTAATATCACACAGTATTGGAGTTTAATAAACTTTATACATTAAAATGATTGTGCAATACAATTTGTAATTTATTCGTCATGTTAATAAGAGGTATTTTATGGTGATAATTTGCTGTACATTGACTTGAATTGTTTTCACAGAGATTTTGCTGTTTTAGTTAAAACTATTGCAGAAGCCTTCAACAAAAATTTAACACAATTAAGTATTTACTTCTCATCAATCTATATTATTTTTATTGATTAAAATATAATAAATGAAAGATTTTTATATACATTCTCATTCAGTCATTCATTCATTAAATCAATCTTAGTTTAGAACATCACTAAACTTGAAGCCGACATTGATTTGTTTACAAATGTTATTTATGATATTTGGAATGGAGTTTATATTTTATACCTCAGACCAATAAAGACGGTAAAGTACGTTGCGCTACGTACATTAGTAGTGACGTCGGCTAAGCTACAACCATGCTCAACTTATTGTAAGAAACCGCATTCAAGCAAACATATGCATCTAAAATCATTTGCGTCCAACAGTGAAATTTCATCGGCTGTTAAAGATAGAAAGAAGAAAGTTGTGTGCGTGAATGTGTGTGAAGAAGTTGAGCATGATTTCGGCATCAATTGAAATGACGTGGTGTTCAAAGTTTCTTTGTTAGTCTGAGGTTTATAATCGATAGTGCTAGTATCGCCAATTACCATCAGCCGACTCGGGGCAGAGCTGCGCACAGCCGGCGCCGTAGCGGCCGGGCGCGCAGGGCTGGTCGCAGTGCGGCCCGCTCCAGCCCGCCGCGCACTGGCAGCGGCCCGTCTCCGCGTCGCACGACGAGTTGTTCGCGCACGGACACCGCTCCGAGCACTGCTCCCCGTACAGTCCCGACGCGCACTGGCTCTCGCATCGAACGCCTGCAAGCCCGTACTCGTTCAGCTCGCACCATACATCGATAGTTAACACTTTATTGTACACCAAAACAATACATGAACGTAAGAAGAAAAAAAATATTTTGTGAAGTGTCACAATCAGCGGTCTCATCGCTAAAACTGATTTCTTCCAGACAATTTTTGGATAGACAGGATCGCAGAAAATTGTGTGGTTTGGTGATGCAATACAGAATATTTATAAATATATCCATATAATATATAGCAATAAATAAAATATAAAATATAACATACATATATAATAATAAAAACAAGTAAATGACACGAACTCAAAGTTTAAGATAATGATTGTGTACATGCTTCTGAAAAACAGATAAAGACTGGGCGCCCGGCCATAACACTATCTAACAAAAGTTTCTGATCTACAGCCGATAATGAAAGCGTCATGTTGTACTAAATGTACTGCTATAACTATATTTAGGAATTTGTGTTATTCTTTTCTATTTTCAATCAATTTGGCGCTTTACATACAGCGGTTCTTAAGATGAATTGCGGGCCGAGAGTCTTTTGAAAATTAAGTATTTGAAGAAACTATCGCTGTCCCTCTGCGAGCGCTCGGCGGTCGTAAAAAGGCATAATTCGAGGTTTATCTCTCTACCACCTCTTCCTCCAATATTGGAATAATTAAAAGATATTTCATAAACTGAATAAGAAGGATATACACTGTGACCCTATGTTTTTCTTTTTTCAGTGTTAGTTATCAAATTTGAACACTAGGCCTCTGTTTACAGTAGTCTAAATAGACAATTTTGAGCATTTTGTAAGGGTTCTAGTGCTTAAAAAGATAATGTATCATCAAAAAGGAAAACATAGGGACATAGAAGAGGTTGATATTTATTATTTATTTTACTATAAACACTCATTGCTATAAGGTCATAAACCAGAAAGAAAACAGGCGAGAGCGTTTGTATGGAGAAAAGACCACCCGCATTTCCTCTTAACTACTCAACGAGTACGACCCAAATAGTGTAGTGAAACCCGCCCGCCACGCGTGGCAACTATTGCAAATATATTTCCTATGAGGCAATTTATGAAAAAGGCTTATGTTCAGATGATTTGATAGGCAAAAATGAACGAAAAAAGCTAGAAGAGCTAAGTTAAGCTTTTTTACTTCATTATCCCTACTCTTTATTGTTACTTCCAGCAGTAGATAGTTTAGTCTGATTGAAATTAAATGTTATTGTATTGTTCACATAATATTTTTTTTAATTTCATAAATATTTTACAATTTACTTGCTTCAATATCTTCTAAAATAAGTTTAAATTTTGATTACTATTTTTATTGTTCTTAAATTTTATTGCAAACTAAACACAGCTGAAAGTAGTAAATTAACCTGTCACAAATGAAACTCAGTAATCTGTATACTAGTCGATAAAATAAACTATGTTTTGTACTTTTATTTTGAAACTCCAATAAATAATAAAACTATTATTTATTGGAGTAATTATTATATATCAGTAATCATCGCAAGCGAATAATAATATTAAATGAAATGCCTTTTTTGTAATGTTATGAAGAAATATTATATATATCCTTAATGGCGATTTTAGAAAAGAATAAAATTAAGCGAAATTGAGCTTTAAAGTTAGATAATGCGACGTAATCAGATGCGATAATAGGGTATTACACCCATTTTCAAAAAGTGATTTAAATGAATCCTAGAGTGATAATGAACCACTATAACTTTTATATTTTTTTTTAAACCGAATAGTGCCTTAAAAATTACTTTTAATCTATCTTTTTAAATTTTCGCGTGTAAACGCTAGCCGCCATGCTTTTCAACTCGTGACGTCACTGCCCTAGAATTTTGCCGATTTTGCAAAGGAATAAGATACTTTTGGATGTTAAATAATGAGATAACATCTATATAATTGTTGTGTTGTGCCTGAATGCAAAAATACGAGCATAAGAACGCCGGGGAAGTTATTGATTCAAATGCCAACTGATTTAAGTATGAGAAATACTTGGCTAAAACTGGCAAGAAGATACCTGAATACATTGTCTACAAAAACTAGACTATACTTCTGTGAAGATCATGTATGTATGACTTATATTTAACTATCGTTTATACAAAACAAAATATCATGAGGTGATAGGTATTACAAGTCAAATTTTGTAATAGATTACGTTATATATATACATAGTTAAGTTTATCTATGATTGTAATCGTGGATAAACTTAACTATGTATTATCAAAATACACTCTGACCTGGTATTGTGTTATTGTATAAACAAAAGTTGGTAATAGGTATTTACATTGATGTTTTAACATTCCTCAACTCAGCAGAACAAAAATCGGGATTGCATGCATAAAATTTTGCCATCGTCAATGTATTTATCTTTGGTAGATTAGTACTTTCTGCTTTTACGAATCCGTCTTCCATGATGTCATTTTAATAAAATACAGAATAACAGTTAACAATTATTGTAATGATAACTTGAAAAATTTCGAAATAACACAGCACATTAGCTAGTTTATTTAACCAGTGACGTCACGACGGTATCTAATATAGCGGGCAGCGTTTTGCAGGTTTTAGGTACAGATAAAAAAATATTCTTAAAATTGAAATACAAAATTTATAATCCATTTTTATAAATAGAAATCAATATTTGTCGTTTACTTTTTACAAAATATATATTTTTGATTTTTTTACACGGTGTAAAATACCCTATTGCGATAGTCTATTCTGTATCATAACATAGTTAACATTACAAATTCAAACAGTTACAAATTCTAAAGGTTCCTTTGTTCAATAGTTCACTAGAAACTGTTGAACAAACTTTTTCCCTTCTACGTGGCAACCATGCAAAGCGTGGTTGACCACCTAATACTTAAAATATTATGACCATATATTTAAAAAATATATTCATTTTCTAAAAACATAATATCACATAATATTTATCAAATAGCAAATTTTTACTTGACGTTTGAATATGTCGTTATGTACCTTACCGTAGTGTTTGGATGATTAAAATTCATTCTAATGCGAATAATCCGAAAAATATTCAAATAATCGAACCATTAGGGTGTTACTACACAAATCGATCGATCGTCGATAGATGCCCTTGATCGGCGTCGATCGATGTCGATGGATTGGTGTGCTAGCTTTAGCTGATCGACGGATACTAGTCGATAAAACTAATTAATCGATGTGGTTGTGGGCTCATCATCAGTATCTTATAAAATGTATTCAGAAGAGGACGCGTTATTGTTGGCCCGTACACTCTTGCTCGTATTATTATTACGGAGACGCAAACGCAGAAGACTATGGATGTGACCGTTTTTTTAGGCCAGATATAGCTTAAATTCATCGAGAAGACATTTTAAATAGCGATTGTTGGAGCAGGTTCTCGAATAATCAAGCAGCTCGATCGATGTCGACTAATCCATTCCACCATCTATCGACGATCGATCGATTGGTCTGGTAACACCCTTACACCTTCTTATTTATTATTTGTTTATTTAAATTTTTATTTTAGAGTTGCATAAATTAAATGAATCATGAATTAAACAAGTCCAATTTTTTAATACTTTTTGTAAATCCCACTGCCGCGAAGTTGCGAGTAAGTTTAGAAGATGCCGGCTTGAACAATGGTAGTATAGAGTCATTTGAACTATTTGAAAAGGAATTGGCTTCTGATAAAAAAAATATTTGACAAACTCAAAATAATTATTTAGAGACAAAAATGCAAGGAATAACATATTTAAGAGAAATTAAAAACAACCAATTGGGATTACTTTATTGTCATCGATGAAACATGGCTAAACACTAACCACATTGTGCCGCAGACATGGACAGATGACACTTGCCCGTGGTAAAAGGTGGGCACCTCATACTTAGGCATGTGGGCTCCGCCGGAGGAGGATTTGTAGAAAATACAACTATTGCACAAGGGATGACTGAGGCAAAGTGATGGATAAAACAAAGAAATTCTTAAGTACGACTATAAAAGAGACATTTATTTTGAATGCATTATAGAAAATCAAATAATAATTAATGTAAACAACGAAGATGACGACGACAGCCCAACTAGTTGTAGTGATTAAATAAAATTGTTTTTAATCTGCACTAGCACTAGTCTATAATTTATATAACTTTATCTCTAGAAATTAGCAGTAAGCAATAAATATGAAGAAACTGATAAATTTCGTGTTTTGAGTTATCTGTTTCTAATTTATTCTGGTATTAACCTAGATAAAACTGTAAATGATTACCAACTCTAAAGAATCGATATCGATTTTTCTTAAGAAACGAGATATTGTAGGTACCGATTTTTCAGTTGGAACTTGGAATGCCTAGTCCAATAAATGTGACAGCTGTCAAAAAGTATTTCTTAGATTTGGTGGAGTATAAAAATACTGTTACTGACGACACGATGTACAATGACGGCTCTGTGATGCAGTGGCTTAGCAAAGAGTTGCGGCGCTGAGTTCCGCGAGTTCGAATCTCGCACGGAACAAGTATTTGTATGGCCTACAAATAATTGTTCCGGATCTGGATGTTTGTCTTTGTAAAATTTATGTATGTAAACTGCCTCCACGATACAGGAGTAAATCCTAGTGTGGGGGTAACGTTTTTAACATAGATAAGCAAATAAACAAATATATATAATAGTAGTAGTAAATTTCAATTATGTTAAATAAAAAAATATTATATACAGTTATTCAATATATTATTACAATAATTATTTCATTTTGTAAAATTTTATTTATGAATAATCTAGTTCCATATTTTATCTAAAGAAAATTGTAATGTTAAAAATTAAAATCAATATGAAATAAAAGAAAACCATCATTTATTGAACAATTATTTTATCTTGTCATTGATAAGGCAGGTATCCCGACAAAAAGCTTTTCAAATAAATTTTCTTATTCTCGAGAGTTATTTTCCACACAACGGATTTTGTTTGTAAGATAGACTTCTTTTTATCTACTACTGTTAAGATCGCATTTACATGTCTGTCTTCAAAGCCCCGAAGAGTTTCTATTGCGGACATTAAAATCATACTAGTGTCGAAACGACCACGTTTTACTTCCCACGAAAAACAATTATTAAAAGTTCCATTAAAAATCTCATCGCTTGTTTTCAACTCAATGTTATTATTTTTACTTTTCTGTTTCTTCAATTTTCTCACGTACAACACTTGAAGTGTCTCTCCGTCTCTAATTAAATTGTTATTTGCAATGACTTCTTGAGATAACGTGGCGTTGTCACAAACATTGTCATACAAAATGGATCTTCCAAGGACATCTGTTAGGCAGCAATACATACATTTTAATAAAACTTGTTACAAATGTACACTACTCACCTCTTTGCCTAGAAAGACCTGCATTCATTAAAATAAATTAATAACTAATTTACATATAAATAGGTATCAAATTTAACTGTATAAAATGCGGACAAGGTCTTTTAAGCAATACTTTAAGGAATTTTTATGAACTAATATAATTTTTAATAATTGAACATGTCTATTTCAACATAGTTAAATTTGATTTAAAATTCTATACCTATATAATAACATGACAATGGGTTGAAATTTCAAATTATAATCGTGACTACTAGCAAGCGTATACTGCAATACTTCTCCTAGCTACTAGGCCAATGTATTTGATATTATGTACTTATCTCTGAGTTATATAAGCTTCTTGATCATAATATATTTGACAACTAATGTAAAATAATAAATAAATATCGTGTCGAAAAATAGGTAACTGCAGACACTACTAGGTTTAAGTAATTGCTCTTTTTTAAGATGCAAATTTTTTCCAATGCCAATTGTAAGTGCTTTGAGAAAACATTATAACGGCATTAGTTCATTAGTAGGTGTTTTTATGTTTGTTTTACAATATACGAAATCGTACTTTCATCTGGCCTTTTGGTAACTCAAAAAGTCATATTAAATTGAAGTGTTCAAAGTTCAGAGATGTAATAATAATAATGTTTTCCAGACCGTATTTTGTTACGGCGGCCAGTTTCAACAGGTGGTTTCAAACTGGTGCACTTTCTATTCCCCCACTCTCATAGTCCGATGGGAAGGCATTCCGACACAACGAAAGAGAGACAGAGAGAGATCAGGCGCAGAACCAACGGCTTTACGTACTTTCCGAGACACGAAGGTGAAACATCGATAATTTTCTAACAGTGGACTTTTACTGAAAATTTATCTCCAGAGAAACCTAATAATTGATTTTGGTCCTACCCGAGATTGGAACCCGGCGTACGCAGATCTTTTGCCATTTTAAAGAAAGTAAAGAGCAGACAGCATTGCGACGCATTGCAAGCATTCGATTTGGTAGACAACGCATTCTACGGCTGCCAAGTTCTGAAACTTGGCAGCCGTTGGACTCGCTCCTAAGCTTTAAATTTATTATCGAGCGATAGTGACCGCAGTTAGTTTGTTCGAGTGACCGGCTACGACTCCGACGATTATTACACCCGGTCTGGAGTCAGTCAGGGAGGAGTGACCTTAGGACCTACCGCTAAATGTCTCATGTTTGCGGATGACTTGAAGCTGTGCCCGGCTGTGAGTAACGAAGCTGATGCTATGGCTTTACAGAGGGATATTGATTCATTAGCCGAGTGGAGCAATGCTAACCGGCTGCCTTTAAATGCCTCTAGATACCAAGTCATCACCTTTTCACGCTATGGTTTGGTGCTATTATCGTCTGGGCAAATAAATACACGGATATTTTCCCCATTTATGTCTTTGTTCGTATCGGATACGATCGGTCTGGACACCCTAACGTTGGGGCGGAAACTACTGCTCATAGTGTACTATTTTTCGCTGCTGCACAATGCGGCGGACGATCGGATGGTATTTTATTCCGATTGTATTGCAGTTTTTAAAAATACGAGTAAATAAGGCTTCTACTTTCATTTGAAATTATCCCAAATTGAATGTGTGCGTGTCAGTTAAAATAATGCCATATTATACCATACACATGCCATAAAATAATGAAAAAAAATTACCACGCATTTTGCATTTAAAAGATAAAAAGGACAGAATGTTTGAGATTTTTTAATTAATTATTCTTCACCATTTGCCTATATTACTTATTCTGCACCTTTTCTGCAAATTTGGCCAGTTATTGCAAAGTTTATTGTTGGTTTTTTATTTCATTGTTAATTATTAATTCTAAATATGTTTGACATTTTCTATCAATTATTTATCTATTCAATATGACATACTATTAATTTTTAATTTTGTATACAAAATTTATTATCTTAATTTGCATGAAATTGGAATGTAAATGTATTTTAAGGTTGTGTGTTGGTGTTTCGGAATGTGTTCTGTTAGCCACATGGGTTGATTAAAATAAATATAAAAATAAATTTAAATGACAACCCTTGTAAACGTAGCAGCACGAGTCGTGAGCACAGCCTTTACAAGCGGAATAGTCGATTTATTTTATAGGTCTCTTTGGTGAAGTACAATTGCGCAGGGTGGGTACTGTGATTATTATTTTACGTGATTGGTCCGTTAGTCAATCTTCGTCATACATTGACATTCACATGGAATTCGCCTGTAGTATATTGGCTGAAAATAGACTAGTTAGACCGAAAATTCAGAAAAAACTGTGTCATAGATATTGATCGTGCGGGCTCGGGCGCGGGCGCCTGCTGGGCGCAACGAAATAAAATTACATACGTGGACGAAATGCGAACAAAATAAAGACAGCGTTTTCTTAGTTACATTAAACAAAATTAGTGTCAGATTACCGAAAACAACTTTCACGTTTCAAAAAACAAAGAACTAATCTTCTCGGCCGCTCGCACTCGACTAAAGGAGTTACGGACAATTGACCGTAACGTAGTGCGCAATGTATTAAGACCGCAGAGCCCGTCTAGTACTATACATAGAAGTCTTTGTCTAGAAAATGTACATGCACACATTGGTGGTCACGAGTCGCGCCGCTATTTATATAAGCCATAAATGTAAAGGTAAGGTTGGTGCATGAATGTACTCACCCCGCCAGCTGCTCTCGCAAATGCACTGTCCGGTGACATGGTGGCAGCCGAGCGCATTGCGCGAGCAGTCGCAGCGCAGCGCGCAGCCGACGCCGAAGTAGCCCGCCGCGCAGCGCCGCTCGCAGCGCGCGCCCGTGTACCCCGCGCCGCACACGCACTCGCCTGACACACACGCACACACACAAGTTAATATACAGCTCGAGCAATAGCCGAAGTAGCCAAGAAAGTAGTAGTTAAGAAACATCCTAATTTCAATAGAGAAGATGGTTGGGTGCTACCATCTGCTTGGGATCCTATAATTAATAAAATTAAATCCCAACCCAAGCATACAACTGCAAGACTTCAAGATACTGTAAGTTCATACTGCGTAGATCGGAACAAAAATTAATAATTTTTAATCTGGAGGTAACCGTGGTTAACTATGACATTGGGACGTCAAATACCTCAGTCCCCCCCCGTGACCATGGGTGCTGTAAAGTACTCGAAACGTCGGGAATATAAAATAAGTTAATATACGCGATAAAATCCGTAAAACTAGTTTTATTTAAATGTGTAGTGTTCGCGTAAATATAAGAAATCATTATTCTTTTTTTAAGTTTGGAAATAGATAATTATCACTGGGGGCCAGGTCAGAACTATAGGTTGGGTGTGGCAAAATTTCGAAGCCCACCTTCTGCAGGGCAGCCATCGCAACATGGCACTTGTGAACAGGCGCGTTGTCGTGCCGAAGAAGGATTCCTTTGGTCAATTTTCCCCTTCTTTTCTCCTTTATGGCTTCCTTCAATTGTTCTAGGATTGAAGCGTAATAATTTCCGGTTATGGACACACCTCTATCTTTATAATTAATCAATAGGATTCCTTCTGAGTCCCAAAAGACTGTCGCCATGATTTTCCCAGCCGATTGTGCCACCTTAAATTTCTTGGGTGGTGGTGTGCCTTTTTTGTGCCACTGCATAGAGTCCTGTTTGGACTCAGGTTCATAATGGTGAACCCAAGTTTCGACACCTGGAACAATTCGAGCCAACACTCCATCTTTGTCTTCCATACAGAGGTCCAAAAATGCACGAGAACACTCCACGCGCTGTTGCTTTTGAGGCGGCGTGAGTATTTTAGGCACCCATCTTGCGCTGACTAGTCATGCCAAGATGGTCATGAAGAATTTTGAAAATGGTTGTATCTGATACTCCAACCATTTCCGCGAGCTTTTTTTTCTTTAGGCGGGCGGGTCTTCTAATATTAATTTTTCGACTTTTTAAATAATTGCCGAAGTGGTCACCTCGATCGGCCTTCCTGGCCGTGGGTCGTCTTCAAGTGACTCTCTGCCTTGTTTAAAAAGGGTATGCCACTTGTAAACCATAGTTTTACTTGGACAAGAGTCTCCGTAAACGGATGACATCTCTTCCAGTATAGTCTGAACTGATTTTCCGCGCTTGGTAAGGAACTTTATAACGGCACGGAACTCGATTTTCTCCATATTTCACAATTTCTTCCCGATTGACTTGTTTGGTTGACGATAACTCAAAGACTAATGATCTAATTACAATAAAACCCGGTATTTATACTAATAATTAATTGCTCAATTAGCACGTAATTCAGCGACGTCCCCACTTATTACCTACCTACCCATTCCGCGAACTTAAAAACGCACCCTCGTAATAAAAAAAACGAAGCATTCCATCCTTGTCCTCCGAGGTGACAACGCATTGATCTGCATTTTGATTCTTAATCGAGGATAAATGTAGATGTCTATGGGCCACAACATCCACTTACCATCAGGTGCACTGTGTTCGTTTCTCCTTTTTCAATAAAAAATAAAAAATAGGGAGCCAATATTTATAAGTTAATGCATTTCAACTTAGTCCTCGTAGGTGACAACGCATCTGCAGCTAAGCTAGCTCTGTTAAAAGTTGGCTGCAGATGTCCAAGGAATTCATTAACTACTTACCATCAGGCGAACAGTGACTTCGCTTGTCATTTTAGTTTTATAAAATAAAAGTCCCACAACCTATAAAAATGCGGATGCCTATCTTTTCAGGCCAGTACCTTCACAAACATTAGGACCAGCCTCTTAGATGATGAACTATTTTTTTCAATTTGGAATCTTCATTTACAATTTACAAAGCAAAAACTATTTTACTCACCATTCACTGGATTACACGGGGCATCATTTTCACAATCGCAAGGCTGTCGACATCGCAATCCGAAAGTTTTTCCATCACATGGCCTATCACATTTTAATCCATCGAATCTGCAACATACATATACTCGTATACACAAATGAATACAATTTCTTCATTAGTAGTATTATTATTAGGGGTCTAATATTATTTTCTTAAAATAAAACACTGAAAGATTTTTTTTATTTTTGAATGCTGTGAATGCAACTGGCCAAAACAAAATCATAATCATATTAATTTTATCCCGTCAGTATAAAAGATTAAGAAAAATAGCGACGTAACTATTTCAAATACACTGGAACAGAAATCTTAATTTTAAATTGTAGGCAGGAGTTGTTAGTTATCAATCTGCACACTATTAACAGTCTTCTTATTGATAGTGATTCAGATTAAATACTAGGTGGTAGGGTTTTTTTTCTCCTAGGAGTCCGTCTAGGCAGGCCTCTGTTACTCTTGCTAAAATACTGAAATTAAAACTTTGTTTAGAAGATTTTTCACTAAGTAGAATACGATCACATTTCTGTTAGGAATCGTATTTCGGGTTTATTTGTTGTTTATAACATATACGTATTTAATTACACTATCTACCTATTTTTTCCGAGCCAAACAACGCGATTCCCGACGAATGGCCTTGCAAGTTGCATGCGTTGGGCATCCCAGAACTCACATAGTAGCGGAAATATGGTCGATCATAGTCAGAATAGGTACTTTACCTAAGTAACTTAGGTACTTACCATTACAAAATGTATTTTTTACTCTTTAGTATCTTTAGTAGCCCTTAGTATCCACGGAAAGTCCGTCGTGACGTAAGAAGGGGAAAAGATGCAAAGTAATACGGACACTCGCGCGCAGCGATAAAGTTTTATTTAGCTTGCATGCGTGATTTATCTGATTAATAATAATTATGTAGGCTATTAAAACGTCGGCAAGCAGTCAACATCAAAGGAGTGCAACTTCTGTACGTAGTGCTATTATTTATTCTGTGGTCTACGTTTGTGCGATTAAGAAAAAGCCCTCATATTTAATGCGGCTAAGCAGCACCACCCACTGCTGTGTTCATGATATGTGTACAAGAGCTAGTATAGTTACAGATTGGGAGGCATTTTATCTTAGACCTCAGGGGTGACAATGCGTCTGTAGATTTCTTTAATTGAAATTAGTTGCAGGTGCGAACGGACTAAACGAACGGGTAGCCACTTACCATCCAAGTGGACTGCTGACTCATGTGTATCACACAATTTTTTTTGTTATTGACTAATCTGTTGGTCTAGTGTTCGGAAGCGCGATTGCTGATTAAGGGGTGTTGGATTTAAGTTCTGAGTAGGGCCAAAATCAGTTATTGGTTAGTCCTGCGCGTGATCTCACTCCTGTTGTGACGGATTGCCGTTCCATCGTGCTACGAGAAAGAGAGAATAGAGAGTACATCTGTGTTTGCACATATACTTGGGCACTATTATCCTGTCCTGTGCAGATGGCCAGTCTCCGTCTGTTGAGACTGGCCGCCGTGACCGAAACTCGGTCTGAATGACATAATCAATATTTTACATAACTTTGAATAAGTTGTGCATGATGTTTGTTATGTACATGTGGATTTTCAGATTTTTATCACTTTGTATTTAACTAAACGTTTATGTTCCAAATTTTAAATAGTTTTAGTATTAAAAATTATTAGATATAGCTTCCTAAATTTTGAGAGCTACTAAGAAATTGATCCAGTAGTTTCAATTATGGGCGACATATATGAAGATATTTCCTGTCCTGTTTGACTTATAAAATTTGTTATAACATTATAGATTTAAAAATTTCAAATGAAGGTATTTTTTTTCAAATAGGCAGTCACTTGTGAGCGATTAAGACACCTCATTATAAATAGTATAAAAAAGGACGGACCCGGGCGGGCAGTCGCAGTGTCCGGTCTCGTGCGAGCAGGTGGCGTTGTTCTGGCACTGGCAGGTGTCGGCGCAGTTGTCGCCGTAGTGCGGGAACGGGCACGGCTCCTCGCAGCGCAGCCCGCGGTAGCCCGGCGCACACAGGCACGACCCTGCGACCGCGCCCGACACGTGCAACGTCAAATTTCTAATTCATTCTTTTTACTTTATTTTTCCAAGGAAATAATATTTTTGTGAGCTAGACGTCACTTGAAATCCACTACCGTTTTAAAACGTGATTTCTCTTAACGAATAGAATAGAATAATTTTTATTCAATATAGATTATTACATAATACTTATTGAAAGTAATTTTTTTATTTACCACTGGTTCGGAAAATACCTCTGTCCTGGGAAGAACCAGCAAGAAACCCAGCGGGACTTTTTTTAAAACATATTTCACTTTACAGATGACGTTGTGACCAGGATTAAGAAAGGAATGCGTCGGTGGTTTGGTCATGTAGAAAGAATGAACGAGGAAAGAGTGACAAAGCAAATTTATGTTGCAGAAGTGAACGGCAGAGTCGGGAAGGGACGCCCTAGACGAAGGTTTATCGACCAAATTGGTGTTATATTGAAAATGGGCCAGATTAGGAGTACCCTTAACCGACGAGCGTGTATGCTTAGATATATGGATGTAAAGGAGGCGAGAGAGGTGTGTCAGGATCGTGCCAAGTGGTGGTCCGTAGTCTCTGCCTAATGTACCAATGTACTAATTTCGATAGAGCATTATTTACATTGTCAAAATTAGTTGATTGTCGTTTGAGTTTGAAAATTAAAGAGGTATCATCAGAAAATAATACTATATCGTGATTGTCCCCTACAAGATAAGGTAAGTCATTAATATAGACTAAGAACAGGAATCGAGTCCTGTGGAACGCTCATTGATACTACTGATCCGGAGTAACCTTTACCATTGATAACGACTTTTTGGGTTCTGTTATTTAAATATGAAATAAAAAGTCTAAGCGCAATATTTTTGACACCGTAATGTTGTAGTTTCCTGATTAATATCTCATGGTGAAGACAATCGAAAGCCTTGGAACGATCACAAAAAATACCTAAGGCATCATGTGAACTCTCCCAGGCATTAAAAAAGTGCATTTACGAAACGGAAGGAAACAACCTAAGAAACTCCGTGGATTTCCTCTTTTAAATAATATAATACTTCTAAATAACAAGGCCAATAATTAACAGTAAATAAAAAAAATCCAACTGCGTAAGAAAGTTTACAGAAAAAAATCCCTATACCCCTATGTTACTTTTTACAACTAAGATAATCTATCGACACCTACACACACCTACATCTACAGTCGTGTCAAAGAAATAAATATACATACATATTCTCAAAAATCTTTACCCTCCTTCTGGGGCAGTCGGATAAAAATTGAACCAATACAGACATACTAAAACTTGTGTGCACAGTCATCGTGTACAAGCACACTGTCCATTATAGTCAGTCATGCACGCATGCATTATATGTGTACAGTGGTCAGTCGTGCAAGTACGTACTATGCGTGTACAGTCAAGAACATATTACGTATGCGAGTAATATCGTGGTCGTAAGCGCGTACCGTTGACGGGTGAGCAGTGGCCGCTGTTTTCACAGCGGCAAGTGGAGCGGCAGCCCTTGCCGTACGTGAGCAGCGGGCACTGGCGCGAGCACGTCTCGCCGCCCCAGCCCGCAGCACACTCACACGCGCCCGTCCACGGGTCGCACCTGCCCAAACAATCGCAAACCACATATTATAAATATAACATTATTTAATGCGTGCAATCTTTTTTTAACATTTATTACCTGTATGTTGTGGAACTTGTGTATATTGAAAAACGAAATCCAAATTATTGACTTAATTGTATAAAAGTTGACAACGCGATAGTACGAAATCCTTTACAAATAAAAACCTGTGACAGTAATGATTTATGGCTGATATCATACTCCATATCATAGTATAGTGACACAAATAACACTGGGATACACCACAATCATTCTTACGTACTTGGGCAGATAGAAATCTTAACTCTTACTATGTTACAAGATCACAGGATAGGCTACAGTGCTTTTAAACGATAAATAATAAACACCACATTAGCAAACCCGAAAATCCACAACCTATGTTTTATTATTGTATAATGTTTTATACAAAAGATTCGAACATACCGGGTGTTTGTGAAACGCTCCCGAAAACGAAGACAGACGATAGTACTAACGATACCTTTGATGATGGGTCAGAAAGAAAATCGATCCCGAGGAAAAAAAATCATCTTTTCGCAACGTTTTATTAGCTTTATTCACGCTCCATCATGTTACTACAGCTAAATGAAACTAATTTCATTAAAAAAAAAACATGAAAATACTTAAACATAAAATCAGCAGTGTAATTTAAATCAGCTGACTAGGGTCAATAACCGCGCGGACGCCGAATGCGCGCGGCCCGCAGCTAGCGATCGTACCAATACCTAATAATTTACAACACACGTGCCGCCGCTTGCCGCGCGGCGGCAACACGTGTGTGAAATGGAAGGGTAGAGTGAGTAGTAAGACCTAATGCATTGTTTCGTCAGTTTCGTACCGAGCTAGATAAAAGAGTTCGGCGTCCGCGCGGTTATTGACCTTAGTCAGCTGATTTAAATTACACTGCTGATTTTATGTTTAGTATTTTCATGATTTTTTTATGAAATTGTCGTTTCATTTAGCTGTACTAACATGATGGAGCGTGAATAAAGCAAATAAAACGTTGTGAAAATATGTTTTTTTCCTCGATCGATTTTCTTCTGACCCATCATCGTCTGTCTTCGTTTTCGGGAGCGTTTCACAAACCCCGGTATAAATTATTAAAAAACTGTGGAATTGATTGTCAGCCGCACACGCACAATGCACGCAGCGCTCGCCGCGCCAGCCCGGCCTGCAGGCGCACGAGCCGTACGTGACGTGACGTGACGTGACGTGACGTGACGTGACTCACATGTCGGTGGTGGCGGGTTGCAGTCGCGGCAGTGCGCGCCCCACTTGCCGTCGGGGCAGGCGCGCAGGTCGCAGCGCTCGCCGCGCCAGCCCGGCCTGCAGGCGCACGAGCCGTACGTGACGTGACGTGACTCACATGTCGGTGGTGGCGGGGTTGCACTCGCAGTCGCGGCGGCAGTGCGCGCCCCACTTGCCGTCGGGGCAGGCGCGCAGGTCGCAGCGCTCGCCGCGCCAGCCCGCCTGCAGGCGCACGAGCCGTACGTGACGTGATCACGTGACGTGACGTGACCACATGTCGGTGGTGGCGGGTTGCACTGCAGTCGCGGCGGCAGTGCGCGCCCCACTTGCCGTCGGGGCAGCGCGCAGGTCGCAGCGCTCGCCGCGCCAACCTGCCTGCAGGCGCACGAGCCGTACGTGACGTGACGTGACTCACATGTCGGTGGTGGCGGGGTTGCACTCGCAGTCGCGGCGGCAGTGCGCGCCCCACTTGCCGTCGGGGCAGGCGCGCAGGTCGCAGCGCTCGCCGCGCCAGCCCGGCCTGCAGGCGCACGAGCCGTACGTGACGTGACGTGACTCACATGTCGGTGGTGGCGGGGTTGCACTCGCAGTCGCGGCGGCAGCGCCCCACTTGCCGTCGGGGCAGGCGCGCAGGTCGCAGCGCTCGCCGCGCCAGCCCGGCCTGCAGGCGCACGAGCCGTACGTGACGTGACGTGACGTGACGTGACGTGACGTGACTCACATGTCGGTGGTGGCGGGGTTGCACTCGCAGTCGCGGCGGCAGTGCGCGCCCCACTTGCCGTCGGGGCAGGCGCGCAGGTCGCAGCGCTCGCCGCGCCAGCCCGGCCTGCAGGCGCACGAGCCGTACGTGACGTGACGTGACGTGACGTGACGTGACGTGACTCACATGTCGGTGGTGGCGGGGTTGCACTCGCAGTCGCGGCGGTGCGCGCCCCACTTGCCGTCGGGGCAGCGCGCAGGTCGCAGCGCTCGCCGCGCCAGCCCGGCCTGCAGGCGCACGAGCCGTACGTGACGTGACGTGACTCACATGTCGGTGGTGGCGGGGTTGCACTCGCAGTCGCGGCGGCAGTGCGCGCCCCACTTGCCGTCGGGGCAGGCGCGCAGGTCGCAGCGCTCGCCGCGCCAGCCCGGCCTGCAGGCGCACGAGCCGTACGTGACGTGACGTGACTCACATGTCGGTGGTGGCGGGGTTGCACTCGCAGTCGCGGCGGCAGTGCGCGCCCCACTTGCCGTCGGGGCAGGCGCGCAGGTCGCAGCGCTCGCCGCGCCAGCCCGGCCTGCAGGCGCACGAGCCGTACGTGACGTGACGTGACGTGACGTGACTCATGTCGGTGGTGGCGGTTGCACTCGCAGTCGCGGCGGCAGTACGCGCCCCACTTGCCGTCGGGGCAGGCGCGCAGGTCGCAGCGCTCGCCGCGCCAGCCGGCCTGCAGGCGCACGAGCCGTACGTGACGTGATCACGTGTGACGACTCACATGTCGGTGGTGGCGGGTTGCACTCGCAGTCGCGGCGGCAGTGCGCGCCCCACTTGCCGTCGGGGCAGGCGCGCAGGTCGCAGCTCGCCGCGCCAGCCCGCCTGCAGGCGCACGAGCCGTACGTGACGTGACGTGACGTGACTCACATGTCGGTGGTGGCGGGTTGCACTCGCAGTCGCGGCGGCAGTGCGCCCCACTTGCCGTCGGGGCAGGCGCGCAGGTCGCAGCGCTCGCCGCGCCAGCCCGCCTGCAGGCGCACGAGCCGTACGACGTGATCACGTGACGTGACGTGACTCACGTCGGTGGTGGCGGGTTGCACTCGCAGTCGCGGCAGTGCGCGCCCCACTTGCCGTCGGGGCAGGCGCGCAGGTCGCAGCTCGCCGCGCCAGCCGGCCTGCAGGCGCACGAGCCGTACGTGACGTGACGTGACGTGACGTGACGTGACCACATGTCGGTGGTGGCGGGTTGCACTGCAGTCGCGGCGGCAGTGCGCCCCACTTGCCGTCGGGGCAGCGCGCAGGTCGCAGCGCTCGCCGCGCCAGCCCGGCCTGCAGGCGCACGAGCCGTACGTGACGTGACGTGACGTGACGTGACGTGACGTGACTCACATGTCGGTGGTGGCGGGGTTGCACTCGCAGTCGCGGCGGCAGTGCGCGCCCCACTTGCCGTCGGGGCAGGCGCGCAGGTCGCAGCGCTCGCCGCGCCAGCCCGGCCTGCAGGCGCACGAGCCGTACGACGTGATCACGTGACGACGTGACTCATGTCGGTGGTGGCGGGTTGCACTGCAGTCGCGGCGGCAGTGCGCGCCCCACTTGCCGTCGGGGCAGGCGCGCAGGTCGCAGCGCTCGCCGCGCCAGCCCGGCCTGCAGGCGCACGAGCCGTTGCGCGCCGAGCACTCGCCGCCGTGCGCGCACGCGCACGTACCCTGGCACCCCACCCCGTACGTGCCCAGCGGACACGGCTCCACGCACTACACCGCAACATTACGGATTATTGTTGGTATGTTTTAGTTTAGATTAGATTCAGATTAAATTTTAGTTTTATCAGGCCTGCTAACGAAAGACCATTAAAGATATTAGGAATTAATTACCTTAAGATTCGCGTAATAAAGTGTAGTGGTGTTGGAATTAGTTGACGGAATGAGGCCTAATAATCTTACGCTCATCGGATATCGCTAGTTGGGACTAAGTTGAACTTATTTGTTACGCCGATGGTCACACAGTGTCATCATCATTGAAAATTTTTGTTTTAAATAAAAGTTTTTCGATTTCTAGTGTATTTGTACATACACAAAACAATGCCTCAATGCTACATTCTTAAATTTTTAACTTTTTTTTAATTCCTCTACTTTTTGGAATATCCGTAGTTTGGTTTATCCATTGCTTAAGTAATGAATATAAAATATAACTAATATTTCACAAAGAAATATTTATCTCTACACTTTTCTAACAAATTATCTTGCCTCACTACGAAATTTCTCAAATATTTCATCACCTTCCTAAATGACGCCATCCTGGTAGCAAAAAAATCGTGGATGGAAGCCCTTATTAGAGAAGGGTGGGAGATGCTCTTCAAACTAGGTAAGACACATTTTTTATTATAATACGCGGATCTTATGCTAAATAATTTCTAACATATCTAATAGAGTGGACTTCCGCAAAATAATTTCCAATTCTATTAATTAACGAAAGTCCACAAAAAGATCAAAACTTCGCCTTTGGCCTACCGCGAAGGTGCCTGGCCACGCACACACACACGCTAAAAACAAAATGGACGCCACGGTCGCTCTGTATTATATGGCAGCGAATATTTTCTTTTATTATTGAGTCAGTTTTTAAAAAATAAGAAAAAACATATAAATAATATCGGCTCGGACTCGTAATTTACATAACATAATATACAATATTTTATTATATACAATATTAAAAACTATAATAATAAAAAACCGCCGCACGTGGACCCCACGGACCGATAAGTCTCTACAGCAAATGGCACAAATATGTAGTCATCTCTCAGAGACTCATATTTGCGCCACTTACTCAGTTCAGCTGCCTCTGATGCCGCCCCGGCTCTAAGCGAAGTACCCCTAAGATGAAAGGCCGCCAGAGTGTCTACGCAAGTAGCATCCCACACTAGGGCTTTATCTCTCTCCCAAATGTCATACCGTCGGGTCTCCTGCCATCGTCTCTACATATTCCACAAGGCTCTAAAACCGAGGCAACATTTATAGAGACAAGAGCCCTTCAAATGACATCGTTCAAAGAACCGTGCCGTGAAAACAGCACTTTTCTTACATGATAGTCCGTGGAGCCGAAACTTGTCGACGTTGCTACCACAGGGGCACTGATGGGGTTGACAAATCGCCGCTCCTAGTCGGATTCCTACTGCGATGCGCAAGCTTTCCCCATCAAGTAATGTGCCGAGATTACTTGATGGTAAAGCGTGTAAACCAGTGACTAGATTCCTTAGTCGAAACAGTTAGAAGGCGTGCGTTATCTTGGTCACTATGGAAATTATGAAACAAATCTTTCTGCACGCCCTGTACCAACGGATCTGTTTTTGTTGGTTAACTTCCAGTGGAACATTTTCGCCGGGACAGAGCGTTTGCCATGTCTGCCCTGCCTCCGTAGCAAAGCACAGGTCTACTTTATTATTTAAAATTATGTTACATAAATCACTGAGGCTATGCACGGAAGCAAGGAAAGCAGGCAATGCAACGCTAGAAAGATTTCTCACAGCAATACCACCAAATTTTATAGGTTAGCTTGAGTCCAGGCTGTTGTTTTTAAAGTTAAATTTAGAATTTTTTCTGTAGCTATTTTAAGATTATTACTTTAATTTTACTCGTAATTACTGATAAATTCAAAAAAAAATTCATAACACCAATCCATGTCGGAAATACGTCGTGAACCCCAATTTACTTTAATGCATCCGCTACACACTATGTCTGTGGGCAGACTGTAGTGTGGCCGCACAAGCGAAGTCCATCGCGACAAAACCCTTTGAAGTGCGAGAATTTACCGACAGCGAAGCGCTGCGCTTGCGACTTCGCACGAAGTGACGAAGTATTCTTTTTTTTTTTATAGGAGAGGGGGCAAACGAGCATGCGGCTCACCTGATGGTAAGTGCCCATGATCAACCGCAACACCAGGGGAATTGCAGATGCGTTGCCGGCCTTTTAGAAAGGAGTAGGCTCTTTTCTTGAAGGTCCCTAAGTCGTATCGGTCCGGAAAAATCGCTGGTGGTAATCGATTCCACAAGGAAGTTGTGCGAGGAAGAAAACTTCTTCTAAATCGCACAGTGGTGGACCGCCAATCATCCAGGTGGTGTGGATGGTATCGCGAGTTTTGTCGCAATGTGCGATGGTGAAATTGAGCGGCTGGAATTAGTCCGAAAAATTCCTCAGAGCACTCCCCGTGGTACATGCGATAAAATACGCAAAGAGATGCAACATCTCTACGCAGTGGCAGTGAGTCAAGCCGAATGGAAAGAACTCGGTCGTCGACGATTCGAACCGCTCTGCGCTGGATGCGGTCAAGTGGAAGGAGCTGGGGAGCCCCTGCCCAGAGATGGGAACAGTATTCCATGTGGGGCCGAACCTGCGCCTTGTAAAGTTGCAAGCGGTGTACCGGCATGAAATACTGTCCCGATCTGCTGAGCACGCCAAGCTTCTTAGAGGCCAATTTGGCTTTCTCTTCCAAATGACCACGAAACTGCACATCACTCGATATGTCGAGACCGAGGAATCCAATACTAGCTGAAGCAACAAGGGGAGTGCCTTGAAACTGAGGAGGTACGAGAAAGGGGTTCTTTTTAGCGGTAAACGCGCAAACTTGTGTCTTCTGGAGATTGAACTGGACTAGATTTAGTCGCCCCTAATCCGAGACTTTGTTCAGCAAAGACTCAACTTCAGACACAAGTTTTTCCCGGTACTCGGCGACGTTTTCCCGAGAAACATTTGCACGGCCGGTATATAAGGCATCACCAGTGCTGTCGTCTGCATAGCAATTAATGTTACCAGTTTGCAACATATCATTGATATGCAGGAGAAACAGCGTTGGCGATAGCACGCAGCCTTGTGGAACACCAGCGTTGATAGGCTTGTAATCAGAGCATGCATCGTCTATTACGACCTTGACGCTCCGATCAGCAAAGGAAACTGGTGATCCAATTGCACAATTTCTTGGGAAGCCCATAGGAAGGGAGCTTCGAAAGAAGCGCTTTGTGCCAGACCCGATCGAAGGCCTTCGCTATGTCCAAACTAACGGCCAATGCCTCCCCCTTGGACTCTACCGCCTCCGTCCATCTATGAGTCAGGTAGACCAGAAGATCACCAGCTGATCGACCACGACGAAAACCGTATTGGCGGTCACTAATCAGCTGGTGATCCTCAAGGTACCTCATGAGCTGGCAGTTTATAATAGACTCCATTATTTTGGAGAACAAGGAGGTGATGGCGATAGGCCTGTAGTTGGACGGGTCTGAGCGGTCGCCTTTTTTAGGGATCGGGTGGACAAAAGCTGTCTTCCATAAATTCGGTACTACGCCTTGGGAGTAGGAGTACCGGAAAAGACGCGTTAAAACCGGGGCCAACTCCGGAGCACACTTCTTCAACACAATGTGAGGGACTCCATCAGGCCCACTCGACTTGCTGACGTCCAGGGAGAGGAGTGCTTTGCGAACCGACCGCTGTGTAAACAGCACGTCCGGCATGGAGCACTTACACCGCGGGATAGTCGGCGGTGTATTCATCCCGTCATTCAGAGTCGAGTTGGACGCAAAGAGAGAGCCTAACAGATCGGCTTTCTCCTTTGCGGCATGGGCCAGTGTGTCGTCCTCTCTGTGCAGAGATGGTAGAGATGGCTGACAAAAGTTCCCTTGGACAGCCTTGGCGAGAGACCAGAATGCCGGGTTCCCGAAGGAAGGTGAACTAGCTTCTCGTCAATTCTGCCGATGTGCTCAGACCTTGCCTTGGCAATGACTCTTTTGAAGGACCTGGAGGCGGAATTATACTTCTTTTTAAGAGCGCTGGTGTTTACATCCCGAGACGTTGATGCGTCAGCCCAGGCCCGGTAGCATTCCTGCTTATAGCTTATGCTATTTTACAGGAGCGACCAAACCATGGCTGGGATCTGCCTCCGATGGGCACCACAGAGGATGGAATAAAAAGTTCCATACCCTAAAGTACCACATCAGCAACAATGCTGGGATCTTCCGGCGAGAAGCAAACTCGCCCCCAAGGGTAGGATGCAAAAAAAGACCGCATCCTATCCCAATCGGCCGACCTATAGTGCCAAACACGGCGGTAGCCTGCAGAATGCAACCGCGACGTTAGTGTGAGTGGCGCCACACTCCGGACAAGACAATGGTCCGACGAGCCTAAAGGAGCGTCGACGGAAATCTGATATCCGTCCGGATGAGAGATCAGCAGAAGGTCCAACAGGGAAGGTTCATGATCTTCCACATCTGGAATCCGCGTAGGCGAAGTAACCAGCTGTGTAAGACCATATGCCAAAGCAAAGTCATAAACACATCTCCCCGCATGATCGGTTGAACGTGAACCGAGCCATTCGACGTGGTGGGTGTTAAAATCGCCAAGGATCACGATCTCTGCGGATGGGATCTGCTGTAACAAGGAATCTGTAGCCATTTGGACGTGGTCGATGAGTTGGTCTGTTTCGGCATTACCGCTATGGGACCTATAGAGGCACCCGTAGACGCGGGGATGGTCGTCGCTGTCTACGCGCAGCCATAGGATGGACAGGTCCGTACCTTCAAGACTGCCGAGGCGTCGAAAACAGATGTCCTCTCTGACGTATACGCAAACTCCAGCCCGGGGCACAAAGGAGTGTTCTAATTTGTACCCCGGGTAGGAGAGATATGAAGTATCAGCCGGAGAGGACACCTGAGTCTCGGTTAAAAAGAGCAAGGCCAGCTTCGCCGTCTCTAGATGGTAGTGGACAGCGTTAAGGTTGGAATGAAGTCCCCTGATGTTGCAAAAATTCACGGATAGCGTGACAGGGGTCGCCTTATTGCTCCGCTTGCCGCGAGCAGTATTAGTCGCGAGCGGAATTTGCCCCGCCCAGAATACGCGGGGCAGCCTGAGCACCCACGCTCAGGAGTGGAGTAACGGTCGTGGATGCTCAGCGAGGATTCTCCAGAGGTGCTGGTACCCTCCTGGGGTAGTCTTTCGTTTAATTCCGCTACCATGTTGATGGGGGATTAGCCTCCAGCCACCTGCACTCACCAAGCGAAACGCAGAGGTAAACCTCTACTTCACGCTGGTATTCTGTGAGGTCGTGGTACCAACCCGGTTCGAGCCGGCCCATCCGTGCGACAGCACAAGCTGCCGCGTGGCTCTACTACAGTTAATTTCACGAAGGGACGACCACATACATTGCGATAACGCGAATATTCGCGCTATCGCGATGTGTGTGGCCGCGGCATTTGAATTCCAATCCCGAATAAATATAGGGGTGCATGGGCCCACAGCATCCTCTTACCAACAGGTGGATAGTGTGCTTAAAGTGTGCGAAAAGTGGTAGCATGCTGAAACTACAAAACCAGCAGTAAAGCTTCATACCTCTGTGGTTCTTCACTGGTATAATAAGGCTCAAAGTCACTGAGCGGTCTATAAAATGGGCTATTCTTTGAGCTACACATCCAACTACGAGTACATACATAAGTAAATGGAAAACTCGATTTACCTTCTCTCCCGTAAAACCAGCCTCACACTGACAGTGCCCAGTGACATGATGACAGCCAGCTCCATTAGCACATTCACAAGTTTTTTCACACTTATCTCCCCATCGACCTGCAGGACATCTGAAACAAAACATATACTACTTTTTATATGTGTGGTAGAGACAAACTGCCTCGTTGGTCTAGTGGACGAAAGCACAACTGCTTATCATGAGGTTCCGGGTTCAAATTCCAAGTCGTGCCAAAAATCTGGTATCGGGTTTTTCTGCCAAAAATTACCAATAGCAGCCCTGGGTCAGGAAGTTGGCGGAATTTCACCCCCGTGACTTAGAAAGCAGGTTCGATCAGTCGGAAGGTCCTGGGCCTTTTAATTTCTACCTTCTCTGTCCCGTCATTTTTTAGCATTTTTGGTGCATAGGTATTCATGGCCAAATAGATCAATATATTTTTTCTGTTTTCATAATATTTCAATCAGTCTAATATTCACGTATAAATAAAATTCGTAGTTACCTACCAAAATTAAAATTTATAATAAATAAAAAATATGAAAACTGATTATTAGGTATTTTAACTCAGTCCTACGATAACTATGCCCACATACAAAATGTGTAGACAGGCCGGTTACTTATAAAGTAGTAGAGGTAATTAAATCAGATCGTTTGTATGGAGTGTAAGGGGTGTAGCATAGCTACGGGGATACAGGTGAGCTACGGCTGTCCCAAAATGCTCGTACCGGTTGATATTTCGAGAGCTACAGATCAAAAATATATTATGACAGATTTGTCATTACTTACTTATTAGCACAAACTTCACCAGTCCAACCGGGAGTGCATTCACACTCTCCTGTGACAAAGTTACATTTGCCGTTATTTTGACACCTACATAGCTGCTTGCAAGGCTCGCCATTCGGACATTCTTCTTCACACCTAAAACAAAAATGAAAACACTTAAACAATGCAAGCCACTTCTTTATTTTACATTTATATGTCATTAACAGTTAAAAAGGAGTTAAAATGTCATAAACAGCTAAATGGTATTAGCACAGATATTAGTTAAAGTTTTAATCGTACGTAAATCTAAATCTATACGAATTAATCTCGAAAAATCATTATATCTCGAAAGATTCTGTATTTAAGTATATTATATAAGCCCTTGCGAAAAGTCTAGTTATCGACTTGTTTCGTATAAAATTGTTGTATATGTACAAATACGAGTATATGTCATTTACGTCAATCCCTTGTCAACATAGTGGGGGCGAAAAAGAACCCATCGCAGTCAGACATCACAGTGACATCAGTCGTAAAAGTCGATTACACCAAATACAAAGAGGACCTCAAGAGCTCCGATAGATGACAATAAAGTCATCTGACTTAATATGCTAGATGCCAAATACTCACACCGGCGACATGGAGCAGCGGCAAGATGAAAGACAGCTGGTACTTCCGTCAAGAAATTCTGAGTTGCTGCCCGGAGTCAAGAAGTTGGTGGTGTTTCACTCGTGCCTCGGAAAGCACGTAAAGCCAATGGTCCTGCGCCTAATCTCTCTCCGGCAGTGTCGGTTTATGGTCCCATCGGACTATGAGAGTGACGGAATAGAGAGTGCACCTGTGCTTGCGGATCCACTCGGGCACTTTAATCGTGACCTGCGCATATGGCTAGTCTCTGTTGAGATTGACCGCCGTGACCGAAATTCGTTGTGGAGGACATTATCATTACTTACAGCGGTCCGGTGAAGCCGGGCGCACAGTCGCAGGCCCCGTTGGCCGGGTCGCAGGCGGCCGCGTTGCGGCACTGGCACTGCTGCTGGCAGCCGTCGCCGAACGTGTCCGGCGCACACGGCCGCTCGCACGCGTCGCCTCGCCAGCCCACGGTGCAAGCGCACTCGCCGGTCAGCGGCTCGCAAGTGCCGCCGTTCAAGCAACGACAGTCGTGCTGACAATTTCGACCCCATTTGCCGTTCGGGCACGCTGTGCGGAAATAATTCCATTTGAGCAGGATCATTTCGTTCATATGGATTTCATCATGGCGACTTATCTCTTTAAATTGTGACACAACACAACGCTCAAACAAACGAAGTTCTAGCGTCCGACAAATGGCGGCACATGATATTGTAACCACCCAAAACTAACTTTTAACTTTAAAAGTTATACATAGTCGACTTAAAAGTTACAAGTATTCAGTTACAGAATGGCGATCCTATTACCATATTATAACTGTGTAATGGCTATATGAGAGATTAATTATTTAAAAAAAACAGTTACATTATCGTCCACAAAACAATGGCATGTATAGTGTATGTACCCATTATTTAAAATATTAATTGGGGCGTGTAATTTGAAACTTGAAATTTCTCGAAACACATCGTCAGCTAAAAGTCTTATCGCGACGATTTAACTAACGACCACTTAATAGCATATTATATATTAAAATTTACGTAAATTCATTTCGGCTTTCGTTAATTTTTAATGAAATATTATAAATTATAATATAACATATAGTTATAATTCCATTACATAAAGATTTTATTTGTTATTTATACAAATTTCAATTCAACTAAATAAAAATTTAAACAAACATGGCTCAAAAGGTGGTGAACTTGATTTAACTAGGCATGCGTATTAGAAACTTAGGATAGTGCAAACTTTTGAGTGACACGAAGGGCTTACTATCCAATATTTTATAAACTCACCCGAGTGTAGTGATAAAGATAAAGGACTTTCTAAAAACGCGCCAGCTGACAGACATTAACCTGGATAATTTTAAGATTGGTAAGCGCAGAGCTGAAAACAGGTTTTGCATTGATTTTTAGTAGTCAGTCAATAAGCAAACCCTCGTCCGTCCAAAAAGCTATGATATCTTTATTTACACACCGTTGCTATTTTTTTATTTCTGTAGGCGATGAAGAAAGCTACAAGAACTATTATAAAAAAATTCACACTTAAATTATCCAAATTGGTGGAATTGATACTTTGATCACCAAGTCAAGCTTGCCGATTATAACAAAATCTTCTTAATTAGAAGCCTATTGTCCAGAGATTAACTGTTACAGGATAAAAAACGATATATTATATAAAGAAGATTTTAACAACCAATGAAAAACTATATCATCAGATAAATCACAATTTCGTTTGTAAATTGAATCACGCTTCAGACAGTAACAAAATTGGCATCAATTGAGGTACAAAAGTGTAAGGGCGCGTTTCATTCAACTCACATATGTCACAGGCCGGGCCCCCGTATCCGTGATCGCACGCACACGTGTTTGGTGCGACGCACTTTCCGTGTATGCACGTATCCACGCACACAGGCACACATTGTTTCCCCTCGGAGTCTGGGGCGTATCCCGCGCAGCATTCTTCCACCGGCCTATGCTTTACCAGTGTCTGTGTTTTAAACACCTGACGAAACTTAATCTTGTACTTGGAACATCGAGGTGGTACACTGAAGCACCACGTGTAATGTTTCTCTTGATACGGCTGCTGTTCCGACACCCGTATTGTCGTCGTGTAGCTAGAAAAAAAAATGTAATTTTAATATCCAGTTGAACGAGGCAAATCGTACATTTTTTGCTGTATTAAGCATTTTTTTTTTATAAAACTGAAGTAACAAACACACTTACAGCCCTCCTGATATCAAGTGGCTACTGCAGTCTATGAGCTATATAAAAATATAAAATGTAAAATAGATGATATAAAAAAACCTGCAGCCAACTTCAAAAAAGAAAGCTATAGATATGTGTTGTTACCTTTAAGGACTAAAATGAAATATCTCACAGCCTGTAATTATACTAGCTCTATTACCATACAGACCAGAACATTGCAATGCATGCACTGCTTTTATACGGCAGAAACAGGTGAGAGGGTATTACGAGGGTGATCCAAAAGTAATGATAATCGGTTACTTCAGGTCCGTATAAAAATCCAAAAAATATTTTTGCTTGCTTATATACTCACTACGTCAGCCTAAAAATCATATAAATAGATCACGATTTCCGAGATACATTCATTTGAATACGAACTGTCAAAGAGATAACATCTGCAATTCCCCTGGTGTTGCAGTTGTTCGCGGCGGCGGTAATCACTTACCATCAGGTGAGCTGCATGCCTGTTTGCCCTCCTATAAAAAAACATGGAGAAAACGAAATTAGAGCTGTCATCAAGTACCTCTGTTTGAAAAAATGTCTTCAAAGACATACACAGTGACTTAGTGGAAACATTGGGGACTCTGCTCCACCATATTCTACAGTTGCACGCTGGGCCAAGGAGTTTAAACTGGGCAGAACATCCATTGAAGATGAACATCGCGAAGGACGCCCATCCACGTCCCTCACTGAAGACAACGTGAAAAAGTCGAAGATGTTGTGTTGGCAGATCGAAGAGTGACCATCAGGCATGTAGCTGAGGTCACAGGATTTCATATGGCAGCGTTCAAAGAATCCTTGCGAACGAGTTACATATGAAAAGGTCTTTGCGCGTCGGGTACCCAGAATGTTAACCGACGAGCAAAAGAAAAATCGAGTTGACATTTCGAGGTCAATCTCGAAAAGTTCCAAGCAGATCAAGAAAATTTTTGTTCCGTTTGTGACTATGGACGAGACCTGAATCCACCATTTTGATCCTGAAACGAAACAACAATCGATGACTTGAAGCGAGCCTCCTCACCGACGCCATAGAAATTCAAAGTTTCAAGTTCGGCGGGAAAGGTTATGGCATCTGTTTTTTGGGACGCTCAAGGCATAATTATGGTGGAATATTTGGAAAAGGGAGCCACTATTACGGGCTCTTACTACGCAGACCAAATAAGAAGATTACGGGAGGCCATTAAGGAAAAAAGACGCGGCAAACTGCGAGCTGGAGTGCTGTTTCACCAAGACAACGCACCGGCTCACAAAGCCGCAGTTGCGATGGCTGCCATTCAAGAAACGGGATTCGAACTGCTCGAACACCCTCCCTATTCGCCAGATCTAGCTCCTAGTGATTTCTACCTCTTTCCTCGGCTCAAGGAACGCCTCCGAGGCAAGAAATTCGAAGACGATAGCGAAGTAATGGCCGCTGTTGAAGCGTTTTGGGAGGGTCAAGACAAAGAATTTTTTTCAAAGGGAATCCTGGGTTTAGAAAAAAGATGGACTAAATGTATTGATTTGTTAGAGACTATGTAGAAAATAAATTATTATTTTAACTTTAATTACCGTGTTTTATTTTCATTATCATTACTTTGGATCACCCTCGTATCTATCCAGAATGTATGTATTTGTGTATTTATCATTATTGAACATTTGTAAAAGGTAGCTTATGTAGGTAGTGTAATTAAAGCAGACTAATCGATCGCACGCATCTCTTATTGACATTGACATCCAGTGAACCGCACAACGTCATCGTCATCATTACAACCCATCACAAATCCACTGACGAACATAGGTTCTGAGCCATCTAGTGGAGGGGGCTACACTTCGCTTACTGGTACGAGGCTGGCACTTGAGCAACTTACATCCCCATCGGATTGTCAGTGCTTTAAGTTATATCGCCGGTTCATTGCTACTACTGCGGATATATCACGCGGGGGAACTCATAGCCCTCTTCATAGCTCCCTGAGAAACATTGGGAAGGTCAGCAGTGAAGGACCATGTCTCAGACCCATATGTTTTTTTATAACTGGCAACACACACTAGTTGTGCATTGTTGCTTTCGAGTTATGAGGAATACGTGATGACAAGTTGGATCCGTCGGTTAACCGAAGTTGGACTTAGCTACCTTAGTCGGATGATAGCACAGTTATTAAAAAGCTGTTACACTAGTGTTCTGTGATACCTAAATTGCCTAGTGAACGACACGGTATTATCTAATTACATCAAGATTGCAAGAGTAAAAAATGGGAAAACCAATTCATTTTATAACTATGCCAATTTTACAATTTTTATGCTGAATTTCAATCATTTACGTGAAACAGTTTATGAAAAAAAACATCTGTTAAACATAACGACATCGAGGTTATTCCCTATGTGTTTTGTTTTGATAATTTTAGTATGGAACACTAAAAAAAGTATTCGCCATCAATTGCTGGTAAAAAAGGTCAGGTTATTGATTGCAAAAACGATGCCAAACCTTCTGCAAGCAGTTGCGATTAAAACTCATCTAAGCTCAGGACGCTTAGATTACATTCGAACATTATAAGCTCTTAACATTTATTTAACAGCAAACCAAGAGATGGGCAGCAACGTCTTCTTAATAACAACTAGAAAAACTGCGGTTTCTAACTCGCCTGTCAAGCGTAGCAACTATGGCAAATATCCCCCTTATGAGGAATTCTAAGGGGAGGCCTATGTTCAGCAGTAGACTAAACTTTGATGAGCTGTAATGAATGAATGAAAAGAAAAACATTTACGCAAAAACCTCAACTTTAACTTTTCGAGTCTTCTGGTGGGTCTTCACGCAGGTACATGCTTGATGAGCAAGTTTCATCGAACGTAGCTATCTGCCAACATGGTCGATTTTGCGTCTACGCGTTCATTTAATGTTATATGAATTAGCGGTTGCATCACGATTGAGCCACTGAAAGACTTATTTATTAAGTAACTTAAGTTTTACTAATTTTATTTTACACTCGATTCTACTAATCGAAAATTAGGTAGAATTGAATCTTGTACGATTAGAGTTTTGCTCGATGGCGCGCATTAATTGGTACAAACGTTCGAACTTGCTCGAATAAACTTAAAAAGGTCGAAGTCGAACAAGCTTGTACGTAGAGATCCGCTATGTTTGACATTTCATCCGATCCCATCTCGGATTTCGGACGAATGAGACTTTGTTTATGCGGGCACTTGTGGTACTATAATTGTCATACGATGTTAATAGCTTCTGCAAAATAATGGAAAGTTATCGCAGTGGTCAAAACAAAATTACAGTAGAAATAATGAGCTTCTAATTTTCTCGAAACAATTTTGAGAAAACAAATCACGCAGAGAATTTACTACATGGCGATGATAAAAATGCGAGTAAATGCTTTTTCCGATATAAAAGTAAACTGCTACTACAGTGAAAGATTATAAAATTTGTATCTTATTAATTTTACTTCTAAAGAAAATCAATGAGTACACGTTAAAATTCCGCATGATAAACATTTCATACCTTGCAAAAGTAATAAGCGGGTCAATGAAATCGACCTGCCTTAGTTTAAAAGGCGAAGAAAATCACTCGCACATCCGGCACGCGTGCACAATTCACTAGCTCATTGCACTGTATATTTATTTTATTTTTAGGCATTCAGCACTTATAAAAAAATTGTCAAACCATTGGCAATGACTTTGCAATAATTAATAATTAAAATAAAACACTAGAGGGTATGAGAGAGCCTTGATTCCGTCGAAATTTGGGCGTTGCTGCAAGTTCCTTCAGCGGTGACAAGATGACTGTCGGTATATCGAAGTGCTGAAGTGTTTGTACAGTAGGGCTACTGGTTCTGTACACGATGGCTATCCGAGTACAGAACCAGAGTACAAAACCTATCCAACTGCAGCAGGGCTAGCATGGGCAGGAGACAATTTTATCCCCGGGGAAAGGAGAAAATGTTTATCCCCTCGCTTAGTTTTATCCACCCTTAGAGCATGGGCACACCGGTGGATATAATATCCACAGTAGATAAAATGGGAGATAGACTTAGACTTAGATAGATTTTTGTATGAATATAAACTTAAACCCACGTTCAATGAACTAGGATAAAATTGTTCTTTTTAAATGTCAAAAAAGCATAATTTTTTATCTTTCATTTGGCTCCATGCTACGAACAGAGGATATATGTCTACTCGTTATGTAAAACGGGGATATACTTCTCCCCGTTGCCGTGCTTTGGCATAAGTACAAGATAATTTTATCTCTTGTCAGTGGATATAATCGGGGGATAATTTTTTGTCCCCAGCCCATGCTAGCCGGGCAGAGAGGTGTAAGACAGGGTGACGTTATATCCCCGAAACTATTCACTGCTTCATTGGAAGACGTTTTCAAGCTACTGGACTGGAAAGGCTATTAACATAAATGGCGAGTACTTCACTCACCTTCGATTTGCCGACGATATAGTCTTAATGACAGAATCGTTGGAGGACCCCTTTTTTGTGGAAAGTGGAAACACAGAAATATTTTATTCCTTAGACCTGCAGGTTTGTTCAAGATGTTTTTCTCCGCCTCTAAGCACTTGGTAAATATTTTAGTCGTAAAGCCATGCTGCAGCTATATTATATAATAATATTATGTAGCACGAATGAATCGGCTCGACCAGGGATGAACGGCGCTCCCACAGATTACCAGCGTACAATAGCAGCTTAATTCTATTGTTTCGTATGGTGAGTGTAGAGAACCGAAGACCCTTTTTACTGGAAAGAGGCATTCCATCTTAGTCCTCAGGGGTTACAACCCATCTGCATTTTGAGTCCTAATCGAGGATAGACGCAGATGTCTATGGGCCACAGCATCCATTTACCATCAGGAGGACTGTTAGGTCACATGCCGCCCTTATTCTATAAAAAAAATCAGGACTTTAAATTAATTTTTTCCTACGTTACGGCGTGGATCTAACTCAAGTTGCGTAGTATTAAATTTACACAGATCGCTCAGCCTCTGAGCTACTAATAAGCACGCAGTATTGTAACAAATTAAAAAAAAATGTATTTCTAAAAATATTAGCGCGGATGTGTGTGTGTGTGTGTGTGTGACATTAGAGTTCATTAATTAGCATAGTTTTTCGGAGAAATGGTAACGAGGCAGTGAAACCTACATGTGCGCGTCATATGTTGCCTAATTAAATATTTTCGGTTAAATGGGACAAACTTCATCACAGGAGGTAACTATAAAAAAAAACAGATATAAATTGTATGAAATAATGCGTCACGTTCTCAACTTAAACTTTTTTTTATGTAACTATAAGTAGTTTTAAAATATTAAGTTCTGTACAATTTGACTTACGTATTACTATTATTTATTCTGTGCTTCTCTTTCAAAAATTATGAATTATATAATTTGCGATTAGGAAACTGTATGTGTTAATATTGATTTATGATTAAAATACCGGAATAGGTGTTACTTATAATATATCTATGGATATCATGTTAAAGGTATCGTAAAAGGCTCTACAGTCTATAGAGCCTTTGTCTAGCGTTAAGCACGTGAATATGATTGGTTTTGTATTTAACATCACTGCTATCATCGCTATCGTAACAATACCGAAATTATATAAAATTTATAGTTAATAACAACGTTATAAACGTATAAAGCGCTACTCGTCTATTCTCTTAAAAATAATTTTCAGGAAACGATAGTTGTTTATATTTAGCATGGAACTTATAACAACTTCTAAGAATGAAATGATAACGTGTAATTGTTTCTATGTATATAAAATTGAGCTCGACTGGAACGCGTTGTCTCGTGAGATGTTTACTACGCGTAGGAAGTACGAAACTATTTGGTTACGCAAGTGTGTCGTGCACTTTGTATTTATGTAAGGAAACGACCGAATGACGAATCAAACACGATGCATAATTGGTGTGATTGCTACACTTAAACATTACAGATAATTAACGTACAAATAATTAACACTAGATACCTATAAATAATTATCTTTTAGGACTCATTCGTAGCTAATGTAAAATTATGTGCCTCTGCCATGCTCGCTTGCTATCATGATTGGCAGGCAGATTGACAATTGCTGTACCAGAAGTCTTGCACCTCGACATCAATAATTAAGCTACCTTAATGTTCCTTATTAGGTTATGAGTTTTTAAATGTTTTTAAAGCATAACATGTAGGTACTAAAATTAAATACTAATAATAATAATAAGTTTAATCAGTTCGTCCTGTGTTCATGCCATTCACACAATGAGTCAAATAAGTTTAATATTTAATTAAAAACAAATGTAAGCTCTTATTCTCGGAATAAGATAAAGCCTCTCATGTAAATATATGTGGCCATATAGGTACTACTTGACGGTTAATACGCACGCTGCTGACGCATGTGGCCTACTGTCACTTTATTGAGTGGTCAGTTTGTATTTCTTTCTTCCCTTTTACTTAGGAATTTCAAATAAAACATTCATTTTCAATATACAAGAAGTGTTCAATCTTCCCTTCATTTTAGCTTGACCTATATGTATTATGTATGAACGTAATGGAATTTTGAATTCAATTTCCACCCACTTCCAGACGTCTAAATAATCTGAAATTCTGCAGACGTATTAAGAAACGATGTCAATACAATAATTTAATGACTATGATCTAGTAATCTTATTAGGATCATCACAGTGCAGGATCAATGCGTGATGTTGTTTATGTTTATTTTTAATCTATT
Organism: Parnassius orleans; assembly: GCA_029286625.1. Classification (NCBI taxonomy): domain Eukaryota; kingdom Metazoa; phylum Arthropoda; class Insecta; order Lepidoptera; family Papilionidae; genus Parnassius; species Parnassius orleans. The sequence goes on along the minus strand of JAGSMP010000232.1, from coordinate 165,920 downwards.
CTACTCTAATATTATTTGAGGTTAGTTACATAACACAAATTTAGCGCTTCGGTCCTCGCTGTAAGTTTTACAGTACGCGGGCAGCGCCGTTTGGATTGATTGGCCACACCAATGAAATTGTCGATTGCAATTTTAAGTGCTGATTTAGCACGTGCGGCGGTGAAAAAATATATCGTAAGGAACACTGCATGTCTGAGGTATAAAATATTTTGATGAAATTTGAAATCCGCCGACGCGCATTAGAGCAGCGCGGCAGCCTAATTGTTAAAAATTAAATGAGAGGCCTTATTTAATCTGTGGTACACACAGATTTAATAATGTTAGTACGTAACTGTGCTCAGCTGTGTCAGCTGTTTTACGTGGTAGAGCCATGCTGCAGCTATATTAGTAGTATAGTTGTAGCACGAATGGGTCGACTCGACCGAGGAAGGACCACGCTCTCACAGAATACCAGCGTAAAATAGCAGCTTAACGCTTCTGTGTTTCGTATGGTGAGTGTAGAGAACCGGAGACCCTTTTTACTGAAACGAGGGATTCCATCTTAGTCCTCACGGGTGACAACGCATCTGTATTTTGATTCGTAATCGAGGATAGATGTAGATGTCTATGGGCCACAGCAACCACTTACCATCAGATGGACTGTGTGCTCGTTTATCACCCTTATCCTATAAAAAAAGCAATGGGACGTATAAAAACTGTAACTTTACTTAGCTACTGTGTTTGTCAGTTACCATATTATGAGAACTACCGTATCGACACCCAAGGCCGATACTTCTAAAATGTAAACCGTAATTGTGTCTCCAATTCTCGTGAATCACCATACAAACATGTGTGTGCTATTTTATTCCATTATTTTGACCCACAGCGAATATCTAGTTGAACATGCCGCTAACATACTCGAATTAGTAAACATATCTAATACCATATAATATTGCTCATATTTTATGCGCTGCCATACCGTTCATCAGATTGCCCTAAAACTTTGTCAACTTATTGCTTAAACGTGTTCAAACAGTTCAAAATATGGAGATAATTTTTTTCTTTACAAAACCGCAAACATTGCAGGGAGTTTTAAAAAATATGAATTTTTAATTATCATTTTATTTTGCTAACAAAATGCTGATTAATCGCGAGATTTTACATCAAACGTAATAACACGAGAAGGTCGCACTCATTCAGCATACCTATCAAGCCATAAAAATGAAATTGTTTCTAGTTTTGTAAGATTATAATTATCATAAATATGAGGGTGACACTGAAAGTTCTTAGAAAATCAAAAACTGAACAAACTAGCAAGTTATTAGTTTTATTATATCTTTTGCATATTCTGTTGCCACAGTCACACAATCACACAGATACACCCTAAACTTATAACACCCCTCTTTTTTGTCGGGGTTTAAAAACAAACGAGTTTCATTATTTGTTCAACTGGTAAATTGGCTACTACGAGGGTGACACTGAAAGTTCTTAGAAAATCAAAAACTGAACAAACTAGTAAGTTATTGGTTTTATTATATCTTTTCAAAATAGTGTCCATTTACATCATACATCGCTGCATCCGATGGAACCACTGGGAAAAGCACTTTGGGGTCTTTACGGGTCTCTTCGACGGCATTTTGAAACGCAGCTACTGCTTCCATAAAACGTTTTCCGCGAAGTTTTTCTTTTATTTTCGGAAATAAATAAAAATCGCAAGGTGCGAGGTCGGGGCTATAGGGCGGGTGGACCAATAATTCCACGTCTGACGTCGCCATTAGTAGTAGTCGATTGTTTGCTTGGCGGTGTACGACGAGGCGTTGTCGTGGTGATGGAGGATCCTACTGCGAGGTCGTTCCCCCCGAACTTTTACCAAGACAAGTGGCAAACAATTGTTAGTGTACCACTCTGCAGTAACTGTTTTTCGATCCTCTAAAACAATTCTTGCGTAATAACCTGTCCTTCCGAAGAACGAGGCCACTATCTTTTTTCCCACGCTTCGACCTCTCTTCACTTTAGTTGGCAACTCCTCGGAAGGAAACACCCAGACAGCAGACTGTCTCTTAGTTTCAGGATCATAACAATAAATCCTTTCAATATATTAATAATTTCGTCATCCGTAAGTATGTCGAACACAGCATTTGAGTCACCTCCGTTAAATCTTTGAACCATTTCACGACACCAATCAACACGACGGAGTTTTTTGGCCTCTGTCAAATTATGAGGTATCCACCGGGCACAAAGCTTCCTGACCGCTAAATGTTCATGGAGGATTTTGTGCACTTGACTCATACCGATGCCTAAGCTTGTCCGAATCTGCTGATAAGTCACTCTTTTGTCAGTCTCTATCATACGCCGCACAACACTGATGTTATCTTCAGTCGTCGCGGTAGAAGGCCGTCCCTCACGCAGATCATCGGTGAGATTAGTGCGATCACGTTTAAACTCATTAAACCAGTTGTAAACAGTGGCACGAGATGGGGCTTCATCGTGAAAGGAAAAATCGAAGTCTATCATAACTTTCTTGTTGACTTAAATGACATCGTAAGTCATAAAAAATCATTGTACGAAAATTTTCTCGCGTTAAATTCATACTGACATGACACAGACAATTTTCAATTTGCCGCCAAATCGTAAACAAATGACAAATTAATAAAATACATACACAATAATATTGGCAAAGAGTTCCATTTTCAAAATTTGAACTTATTTTTTTATTATATCGTTTTGAATTCAATTTAATGCCAGTTCTAAAAGCTTTCAGTGTCGCCCTCGTAGAAAAGAAAAAATTTGTAATTACTTAAATGAAATTTAAATTCTTCACTCGATGTACATAATATTATAATGTATAAAAATTAATTTCTTATAAATCGTCGTCATTTAAACGTAGTCTAAGATTTTATTTTTTAACCGACCTCAAAAAGGACGTTCTCAATTCGACTGTATGTTTTTTTTTTGTATGTATTAAACGCGATATCTTCGCAGATTGTCAACCAATTTTGATGGTTTTTTTTATTAAATAGGTTATACTTCATATACGTTATACTTCAAGTGTGGTCCCATATAAATTTGGAGAAAAAATTTCACCCCTAAGGGTAGCAAATAAATAACTTCTTTTTTAGCAATTTGAAGTCGGTTTTTACTTTTTGTTAAAAGTTATATATTTATTAATTTTGATGTTAAATAATATAAAGACTCTATTATGTTTCTTAAGAACCTACGCTTTACTTAACATTAAAACCAAGGATGAAAGGCGTAACTTGATTTTTTTAATAATTCGAGTTCTTTTAAGGGCGAAAATCCGTTTTGTAATTTTTTTCGATAACAACGGCATTTATAATTTTCTTTCCCAAACTCCATAATATTCGATGAAGGCTAAATAAAACTGATACTAACATATTACGAGTAAGCTTTCATTCACAACTTCACAAGCATATGATTCATCGGACACGTCAAGTAACGTGACTACTGTAACTGTAATACATAATTACGAATAAAACTTCTTGCACCCAAAGATAATAAAATATACCTACAACAAATATAATTGAATTCATTATATATGTACTATATATATATTAGTACAATATGCGACCGCTTTGTTAGGTAATTATTATGTCTAGATCTAGGTTTAAACAGGGCGTCCATTCATATAAAATGTAGAACAAAGGAGAATCTATGTGTCGTGTTACTTGGAACTGTCATTATTCATTGCAATGTATAAACCCCCCTATAAACCTAGTGTACGTGTGTATATTGAAAAACTAAATTATTTCTTTAAATTGCTGCTTCACGTTTTATTGAATAAAGTATGTGCAGTATTGGGTTAATGTCTTTTATTCTTTTTAGGGTTCCGTACCCAAAGGGTAACCGACGGGACCCTATTACTAAGCCTCCGCTGTCCGTCCGTCCGACCGTCGGTCTGTCTGTCAGCGGGCTGTATACGTATATACGTAGACAGTTGAAATTTTCAAAGAATGTGTATTTCTGTTGCCGCTATAACAAAAAACAATAAAAATAAAAAGGGGCTACCCTACTAGAAACGTGTTTTACGATGGTACGGAACCCTTCACATGCGCGAATCCGCACTTTTTTTTTATTATTCTGCCCAATCGGTGAAAGACATTTTCACATTTCTCATATAGCCCGGACGATTTAATTTTTTCAATACTTAGTTAATGTCATATTGCCCTCTCATATTGGGCATTTTTTTAAACCGTTCGAACATTTTGAAAAATGTCTTTTTTTTAATCACATGGTCCACGGGTCCACGTCGTCGCGTCGTCCATATACGGCATCGGCTGCTCGGCGAATAAGAACCCATCTCTCTCATTCCTTCCTAAGGTCTGTGTCGTAAGAGACAGCAATGGGAAATTCCAGAAAATAATAATAATTCACATATTAATCACATAAAATATTATTAGCTATATATTTTTAAAAAAATTCTTTGAGGGCAATTGAAACAATACCACAACAGTAGGTTATATACGTTTTGAATAAACCTTATTCATTATAAGTACCGATAATAGTGCGAGCAGTGTTGCCAACCTCAAAAAACTAAAAAACAACAACTCGCCTAAAAAAAACAGTAGAAAGCAGTAGGTAAAGAAAAAAAAGGCAGATTTCATAATTTTCCTCATATAATTAAATAATAAACAATTTTCTTAGTTACTAGAACTCACATACATTGATATTTTTATAATCACAACAACAAAAAAAACAAAAATCAAAGTAAAATTATTTTTCAGTTTCATTTTCAATTGCCTCATCTTCAATATTTTCACACTCATTTTTATTTTTAAAATCATACATATTTTTGTTGAATTTCTTCATGTGCCTTTCTGTGGCTTCAAAAGAATAGCAATCGGTTATTTCGGATTTAGTGTGTAATACTCCTTTAATAACTGTAGTCGATATTCTGTTGCGTAATTTATTTTTAATAATTCGAGTTCTTTTAAGGGCGAAAATCCGTTCAAGCTCCATAATATTCGATGAAGGCTAAATAAAACTGATACTAACATATTACGAGTAAGCTTTCATTTACAACTTCACAAGCATATGATTCATCGGACACGTCAAGTAACGTGACTACTGTAATTGTAACACATAATTACGAATAAAACTTCTTGCACAAAGATAATAAAATATACCTACAACAAATATAATTTAATTCATTATATATGTACTATATATATAGTACAATATGCGACCGCTTTGTTAGGTAATTATTATGTCTAGACCTAGGTCTAAACAGGGCGTCCATTCATATAAAATGTAGAACAAAGGAGAATCTATGTCGTGTTACTTGGAACTGTCATTATTCATTGCAATGTATAAACCCCCTATGAACCTAGCGTACGTGTGTATATTGAAAACTAAATTACTTCTTTAAATTGCTGCTTCACGTTTTATTGAATAAAGTATGTGCAGTATTGGGTTAATGTCTTTTATTCTTTTAGGGTTCCGTACCCAAAGGGTAACCGACGGGACCCATTACTAAACCTCCGCTGTCCGTCCGTCCGACCGTCGGTCAGTCTGTCAGCGGGCTGTATCTCATAATCCATAATACGTAGACAGTTGAAATTTTCAAAGAATGTGTATTTCTGTTGCCGCTATAACAAAAATTAAAATAAATTAAAAATTAAAGGGCTACCCTACTAGAAACGTGTTTTACGATGGTACGGAACCCTTCACATGCGCGAATCCGCACTTTTTTTTATTATTCTGCCCAATCGGTGAAAGACATTTTCACATTTCTCATAAAGCCCGGACGATTTAATTTTTTCAATACTTAGTTAATGTCATATTGCCCTCTCATATTGGGCATTTTTTTAAACCGTTCGAACATTTTGAAAAATGTTTTTTTTTTTAATCACATGGTCCACGGGTCCACGGCGTCGCGTCGTCCATATACGGCATCGGCTGCTCGGCGAATAAGAACCCATCTCTCTCATTCCTTCTATGGTCTGTGTCGTAAGAGACAGCAATGGGAAATTCCAGAAAATAATAATAATTCACATATCACATATAATATTATTACAAGCTATATATTTTAAAAAAATTCTTTGAGGGCAATTGAAACAATACCACAACAGTAGGTTACAGCGCGTTTTGAATAAACCTTATTCATTATAAGTACCGATAATAGTGCGAGCTCAAAAATATTGTACACAACATAATATAGAATTCTTAAAATGTTTCTATAGTTTCATATTATGTCAAATATAAAATATGCTTCATATCACTTTACTTACTGACACGCGTTCTCATGTTGTGTCAATCCTTATCGCAAAAAGTAATATCATAAACACAGAGATGAATCAATTACTTACTTAAAAAAATATTAGTTTAAGTATTTCTCTATAGTTAACTGTGAAAAATGTAACAAGACAGTTAATTTTACGTGGGTAAAAACGCTTTGCATTTCTATGAGCGAATAATACAAAACCTTCAGAGTCAAAGTCAACAATTCGTATAATAAAAAAAAGCATATTGTACACTTACGCCTCCTGCCTTGTGCACACATTTGGACCGTCGAGCAGTGCGCTAACTGTCGCCGCCAGCGCCAACACCACAACCGTCCTCCACATTTCGCTTGCAATTTACACTATTTCACAGTATACCCCATAACAAGTCTATTGTTAACACACGATTATGTCACAATGTGCATTAAAACGGTTCTATATGCTCGTTTCTTTCCCCAAATGTTTACCTGAAACCAAGAAAAGATTGCTAAAGTACAGGTGTTACGAGTATGTTCTACACTACAGCACATTCAAGTAATCTCTGAAAATAAGTGGGATAACTTTGCACACATAAACAACAAAAGGTGTCGTGCTTAAAAATATACAAACACAACCATAGTTTTTTGATACATAACTGACATTTTCGAAGACCACGTAATGCCGTATGCTGGTTTTATCGGAGAAAATTTCTTGTTTATGCATGAAAATGCGAGACCTCATACCACGCGGATCATTACGGAGTACTTTATTGGCGATCGGGATTCAACAAATGGTGTGGCCAGCACGAAGTCCAGATTTGAACCCGATCGAACACCTATGGGACGAGCTAAACCGGAGGGTCCGCGCCAGGGTTCCCGCTGTTTCATCCATTCCCGAGCTTAAAGTCGCTGTGCTTGAAGAGTGGGAGAACATACCACAATATGTCATCGTAACGCTGATCATATCGATGACTAAAAGACTGCAAGAATGCATCAGGGCACGGGAGGGTGGTTATTAAGAATTTTTTTTGCAATAATTTTTTTTATTGTATTTCTGGACTGTTTTAACCCTACTAAATTTTCTATCAAAATTTCCATTTTTCTTTCAGAGCCAATAATTTATCATTCAATAAGGTTATTAATCAAGAATTTACTCTCATTGTAAAGGTTATTCAATAAACTTTAAGGCGATATATGGTTCGAATTGATACGTTCCAGATTACCAAAAATATTAACCATTATACGTGAAAAAAGGAAGTGGCTCGATTTATTTGCTCCCAAGTATATAAATCATGGATATTCATCAATTAAAGAATTTATTAAGGAAAGTTTTCGTACATAATACATGCAAAAATGTTGATTTGTGGTCAAGTAAGAAGGTCACATAGGTAAATGACATCTATGCGAAGCCGGGGCTCGTCCTCTTGATTGTACATTACCTATTGACTGCTTAAGAGCTTAAGACACAAAGATATTTTTAAGACTAAAATATGCTATATTCCTTATTAAATGATTCGAAAATAGTACAAATGATTCTTTCCCTCAACTAAAAGTGTATGAGGATTATTTTTGAAATGTCATTGAATCGTGCATTAAACAGTCAAAATAGGTAATTCATGCAGTGAATAAAAGCTATGCCCCAAACCGTTGACCAATAACCGATAAGCCGTTACTAACGGTGAAACGGTACACTTTTTAACTTATAATACTAAGTAAGAGTAAAAGACACTTTTTAAATATTCATAAATGTCACAATTCTAACTCTCATATTCTTGATCACTCTTTTTTTTAGATTTTTTATTAAATGGGAGTGACAAACGAGCACACAGTCCATCTGATTGTAAGTAGATGCTGTAGCCCGTAGACATCTACGAGTGCAGATGCGTTGTCACCCCAGAGGACTACGATGAAATGAAGATTGAATGAAGAAAATATCTCATAACAATTAGTGATTTTGTTAATATAAAATAAATTAATATGATTAATGATTATACTCATATTTCTTAATATTTTTTTCATAAACCTTGACATTTCACTTTAATAACTCTCAAATAGTTTGCTAGCATTAGACGATTACTTAGAAAATATAATTTTGATTTTTACAGCAAAAACAGAGTTTTATGTCTTTGCCTTTGTCTAATCGTATTTTAAAGTACAACAATAAATTTGTTATAGTACATTAAATTTCCTCTTAAATAAAAAATGGTCCAATAAGTCAGTAGTATAATATTAATACATATAAGATCTCTTTTGAGAAATTTACCACAATAATCCAGTAAGATAATAATAATGAAACACATTGTTAGCGCATTTTCAGTAATTTTTATTTTCTCATATTATTGCTTGGACTCAAAATTATTTAAGTTAACGTCAACATCAAGATCAGATTCTATAAAAAGTTAAGTTTCATTTCATATATCATATTCCAACGCGTTCCTGAGTTATATCACAAAAACTGTAAATCATTTGTCGTGTAAAATTTAAGTATTACGATTACCGACTTTTTGCTCTGGGCATCAATATGTATAATAAAATATTGAATGATAGAATACACGTAACATATTATGGACTGTAATGATGAAATATTATTGTAAGTAGGTACATTTATATATAATAATAATAATAATAATAATGTAGCTGGCGCTGGACGCGACAGCATGCGGGCCGCCAGCCGAGCGCGAGGTACTGCACGACCACCTAGCAGTCCCTCGCATCCATCATCCCCACCAGATGGCTTGGTGGCAGGGTCCTCTCGGACTCGGCAAGCGGCACCCGCCGCTGGTGGAGTACGCCGCATGCGTTGGACAAAATATGAACATAAACGCATTGCGGGCGTACTATAGGGCGAAAGGAAGAAACTGGAGGAACAGCGTATCGGGCCTGTATGCACCGCTTTTTGCTGAGCTGGAGCCGTCTGTTCCCGTCACAGAGCAAAACCTGGCAGACCGAGTTCGGTACATCATACGCTCGAAAATATTTGATGATGCCGAACTCGAACGACTACGGCGTGAGGCTATTCCCTCATCGAATGAACCAGCTATAGCTGGGATGCGGCTCCTAAGGCCATAGACCAGCAGCCATATGTGGAAGCCGTCATGGATCTTCCCGCTTTGGTTGATTCAGCCGATGATGGAATGGTCACCCAAGAACTAGAGCAGATGAGGAGTAAATTGGAGGAGGCGATTGTGGAAACGCGCTGTACGCCTCGAAAATCGACCGCGACTCCCACGCATAACCCTAAGCAAGCGGAATCGGGATGTCGTGACGGCCCTGAACCCATTGCTGGCAACCTTTTGGAAACCAGCCGGGACCTTTGCGATACGGACTCAATACTCTTTGGCGCCGCATTGGCAGTTTGCCGTATTGTTGGTGCCAAACTTCCCACGTCTGGACGTGCTACTGGGCAAAGTAGCGCTATCCCAGCCTGGCGAAGAAGGATTGAGGACCGTATCGCAAAGGCAAGGCCCTCATCGGCAGACTGATAAGCTTCAGGTCGGGCAATAATAGGCCGAAATTGTGCACCGTCAGGATGGCGTTTGCTGGGACAAATATCAGTTTGTCTCAGCCGGATATAACGCAAAAACTGACGGAGCGCATAGACGACCTGAAGCAGAGAATCGCTGCTTGGGGGAAGCGGATTCGGCGATATACCGAGAGAACGACACGGTTCAACCAGAATCGTCTCTTCCACAGTGATCAGAAGAGGCTCTATGAATCATTGGAGCGGCCGATGGTACGTGGAACGGGCTCAGCACCAAATCAGGCTGACACTACCGCATTCTGGCGCGGCCTGTGGTCAGAGCCCGTAAACCACAGCGAGGGCCCTTGGACGGAAGTTGTGGCGAGTCAGTGTGCGAGTGTTACGCCCATGGACCCCGTCATCATAACGCCGGATGACGTAGCTGAGGCGGTCCGTAGGGCCCCGAACTGGAAAAGTCCGGGACTCGACGGACTGCATCACTACTGGCTGAAGGGGTTCGTGGTGTGTCACGCTGTGCTCGCCCGACAGTTTCAAGAGGCTCTCGACCAAAAGTCACTCCCGAGCCTCTTCACTACTGGGATCACTCACTTGGTTCCTAAAGACCGGGATTCCACAGACCCGAGCAAATACCGCCCCATAACCTGTCTACCTACCATATACAAGACACTAACATCCGTTTTGAGCGCGAGAATCACTCGTCACCTGAACGCAAATCAGGTGATGTCGCGCGCTCAAAACGGATGTCGGGCGGTGGTCGTGGAACCAAGGAACCACTCCTCATTGACGCGGTCATTGGCAAGGTGGTTAAACGTAGCCGTCGGAACCTCTCCGCCGCCTGGATAGACTACAAAAAGGCATTCGACTCGGTGCCTCATACATGGCTTAAGAGGGTCCTCGAGCTGTACTAGGTTAACTGTACAGTTCGAGACTTCCTCGGCAGTGTATGGGGCAGTGGAGTACGTTCCTTTGTCATCTAGGCGAGCGGATGACAACTGCGGAGAACCACATAAGGATAAGAAGGGTATCTTCCAGGGCGATTGTTTGAGTCAATCTGGTTTTGCCTCTCCTGAACCCTCTCAGTCCCTTACTGGAGGACTCCGGGAGGGGATTTCAGCTTCGGAAAGGAGGTACAAAAGTGACCCACCTTTTCTATATGGATGATCTCAAATTATTCGCCTCCAGTCGCTCCCATCTTATGGAATTGCTAAACATCACTTGTGATTTTAGTAATTCTATTAGAATGGAGCTGGGGACGGATAAGTGTGCGGTCCTCCATGTTGAAAGGGGAAGGTTGCTAACTCTGAGGGCATAGACTTATCTATGCCCATCAACATAAGGACCCTTTCCCAGGCTGAAACATACCGATACCTGGGTATGTCACAGAACATCGGTATCGATGAGGCGGGTATGAAGCAGTCAGTTTGCGATATGTTTTATGCACGCTTGACCAAAGTGCTTAACAGCCTTTTGTCCGGTGTGAATAAGACACACGCATATAACGGTTGGGTCATGCCTGTTCTCATATATACCTTTGGCATACTTAGGTGGACTCAAACTGAACTTAACGCCCTGGATAGAAAAGTCCGCACTACTATGACGTCCCATAGGATGCATCACCCGAGATCGTCGATTATGAGGCTGTACTTGCCGCGGAAACATGGTGGGCGTGGCTTTTAAGCGCGCTTACCATGCATAATCGCGAAGTGTGCAGCCTCCGTAATTACTTTCTGACGAGATCGGATGATCCATTCTATAGGGACGTCATTTCTTGTGATAAAGGACTTACCCCTCTATCCTTGGCCAACGAGCAATGGCAAGACCCGGCAGTACAGAGCATTTCCGACCGGGAGACCGTATGGAAGGAGAAGGAGCTCCACGGGAGGTTCTACAAGGCTCTACATGTGCCTTTCGTAGACACAGTTGCCTCCCTCCACTGGCTACGTTTTGGTGACCTCTTTGGGGAAACCGAGGGTTTTGTCTGTGCGATACAGGATCAGGTTATTAAGACCAACAACTATCGGAGATACATCCTAAGGGATGGCACCGTCGACATCTGTCGAGCTTGTCGCCATCCCGGTGAGTCACTAGGCATGTCATCTCCGGTTGTTCGGCGCTTTCTAACTCTGAGTACTTGCACAGGCACAACTTAGTAGCCAGAATTCTACACCAGGAGCTCGCTCTGAAATACGGTCTCGTGGACCGGAAATTGCCGTATTACAAGTACTTGCCGGAAGCCGTGCTCGAAAATGACCGCGCCAGGCTCTACTGGGACCGGGCCATCATCACAGACAGGACTATTCTTGCGAATATGCCTGATATTGTGCTGATGGACCGGGCACAATCAGAGATATTTTTGGTCGACATCACCATTCCGTATGACGAGAACCTCGTGAAGCCGAAACAGATAAGCGAACAAAATATCTGGACCTGGCTCACGAGGTGACCGACATGTGGGTGGACTGCCGACCGAAATTATACCTGTAGTCGTCTCTGCGAACGGGTTAATCCCAGTCAGCCTCTCGGGTCATCTGAGGCGACTGGGACTCCGTGACGGACCGCTCCAGCTCAAATGCAGAAGGCGGTGCTCCTCGATACCGCCCGCCGGTTTCTCTCCTTTCCCTAACCCTCGGCCGTTTGGTCTCCCTGCCGAGGGTTTCCATCTGGTTGGGTTTTTATTTATGTTAGTATATTAAATATATATTTATGTTTATTTATTATTTCCTTTAAAATATTTAGTCAGCCCAACCAGATGAGAATACTATATAAATACCCCAAAATAATAATGTCCTCAAGACCGAATTTCTGCCACGGCGGCCAGCCTCAAAGGAGACTAGCCATCGGCGCAGGACAGGATTATAGTGCCCGAGTGTATACCCGAACACAGGTGCACTCTCTATTCCCTCACTCTCATAGTCCGATGGGACGGAAAACCGACACGATCGAAGAGAAATCAGGCGCAGGACCAACGGCTTTATGTGCTTTCCGAGGCACGAAGGTGAGACACCGTCAACTTCCTGAATCCGGGCAGCTACTGAGAATTTCTTGATGGAAAAACTCAATAACTGATTGTTTTTAACCCGACCCGGGTTTTTGTACCCGCAACCTCATGATCTGCTACTATTACAAGCACTAAACTAACGAGGCAGTCAAATTTATATATATGGTAATTCCGGGAGAGATGGCCAATCAAAAAAAAATCACAGTCGCACTTCCTAAATTGCACTACTTTCTCGTTAGTACACTTGCACTGCAGTACGTGGGATCGACATTTCGGTCTAACTTCGACGAAAAAATAACAAAAAGTAAGTAAAATGTACCTATATTGATTTGTATGGAGCTTAAAGTTTTCAAAGGGTTTACGTTACACAGTTTTCGTAATTATGCATCATACAAAATAAGTATTTTTTTAAGTTAAATGTTCAGTTTATGAACCAAACTTTAATATAACCGCAAAATGGCGCGTGGGTTGTTTATATTTTTTTACAAATAATGTGTGGACATCTATCCCTGGTGATTAGGAGAGATGGCCATACCTGGTCGGTATGAGATGGCCATATATATAATATATATGTAATATGTAATATTGAAAGTTATGTTATTATAACTTGTAGTATTTTGCTTTATCTATGGTGAATTGTACTGATTATGTTTTAGTAATAAATTACAGTATTTTATTTTAGATACTAAATGAAAACCAAAGAAAAACAGTCAGCTCACTAAGGAACTGGATTGAAAAATCATTTAAGGCAACCTTGGACGCTGTTTGAAGATAAAATGACTACCAGCTTTTATAACGAGTATAGAAAGACGATACAAGTAAAATAATGACAAAAAGGATCCATGGGACCATGATCTTCATCCATCCACCATCACATTCAGCAAGGAAAATGAGAAGAAACTCGCTAATTACCTACATGAAAACTATGCAAAAAAATCAACAATGTTATTCGAAAGTAGTGATGAGGATGAACAACCAATATTATGTGATTCAGCTGATGAAGAAGGTGGAAACAGAGAAGTGGACAACTATGTAGGCAGTGGAGAAAATTGTTATGAAACGTATCTCATCAAAGACTGGCTTCAATGCGTTTTATGCCAACTGTGGGTACATGAAAATTACACCGAGTATGATGATAAGTGTTCATTATGTGGACAAAAAGAAGAATGTGCTAAGACTCAAAAACCTAAAGGAAAAGAGTGGTTAAAATGAAGATTAACAATATGGCAATATCTCTCTTGCTACTATGGCCATCTTTACCGGGCACTACGGGAGAGATGGTCAATCGTGATTTGTAGGAAAAGTAATTTATGACACAAATTATGCTAAAGTTTAATATTTTTATGTGATATTCTAAGAGTTTAATGTCGGAAGTTTAATTAAAAGTTGATTTTGTTAATTAATCTTTGTAGTTTTAATTTAACTGGTTTCTTAAAAACTATGGCCAACTCCCCCGGACTTACCCTACAGTGTAAACTCCATGTAACGTCTCTCGATTTAACAACACACCCCCTAAAGCGTAGAAATCACTCGGCTTTTGTTGGTTTAGCTTGTCTTCCATACAATGATACACTCTATATAGCACTACACCCACTCTCAATAACGACAACAATTAAATAAAAAGTACTTTTTAAGTTGCAAAAATTAGTAAAAACTGCACAGCTGTGTACGTTCTTTTGTTCTTTTGTCGCTTTATTATCCTAGCCCGTAATAAACTCGACAGTGGGCATCATACATACCATTCTCTCTAAGAAATCCATTGTTTTGTTTACAAATTGGGATTGCTTGCACGTGTAGACTGTTGTTAGTAGGAGTCATGGATTATATATACGTTATCATATTCTTAGTTGCTCACAGACTTTCAAACTGTAAACATGGCAAGTAAGAGAAAATCACTGTGTATTGACGAAAAAGTGTCTGAAATAAACTTTTCTTTTTCTAATACAGATTTTTCTTCGTTCCACTTAACGAAAACTCTCTATAACGTCAAAATATGCACAGTCCCTGAGTGTCGTTATATAGAGTTTACACTGTGTATATATATATTGATTTAAGAAACACATTTATGTTATAATCGTAACCCGCCGGAGCGTGGCTCTACCACGCATAAGATCACATGGCTTACAGCGCGTTTCTCCATACATAATAATTAAATTGTTTTTGTGGCACTAATCAGGACACCACATTTAAGGTTGCCACCTTTATATTGAGAAAATAAAATATTTTTTATATTGAGAAATTAAGTATTATAGTTTTAAAAAGGTGTATACAATAGTTTTACTTTTTTTGCAGTATTAATCAATATTGCATCATTTTGAAATGCTATAAAAGCATTAGTTAGCAAGTAGTTAGTTTTGATCAACTTAGTTGATGCTCTTTTTTATCAGTTCACAGTTTTGCATTCATCACAGAAAATACTTCTGTGAATAGTAGAGTAGAGGGAAAAGAAACTAAATACGATACAATTCCTGATATTCTTTTAAAATCATTTCTTTAGTATGTTGCCACTTTAGCGGTCATTTTTTCACAAAGTTCGATTGTCTACAATAAAATTTTGTTTACAAAATTTTGCTCCAAATTCAGCATAAGTCTATATTTTTATGAAACCAAGCGAGTTATAATGAGGGAATTTGTGGGGGAGGCCTTTGTTTATCAATGGACTTGTGATAGTCTATACTGTAGATAATAATAACGATTGATGATATTTTTATAAACGATTTAATGTTATAGTGAACTATAAAGATAAAATGCTAACCAAAGAAAGCCTGGTAATGACTTATCTACATATTTGTTTACATATATGGCATTATTCCATTATATATCTATAATATAATAATCAATGAATAGATTGAAAATATTTTGGCATGCTTTATTTTTGTCAAAATATTATTAAGAATATTGAAAAAATAATGTAAAATATTGTTTAAACATTAATGACAACCCTGCACGCTTTGTTAATAAAGTCTATTAATAGGCAAGTGTGTTACTATTATAACAAATGTTTAGGCACACGTTTTACTCTAGTCTTTCACAGATCAGAAGTAGGTATATAAAATTGAAATATTAATTTACAGGAAGGCGATGTCCTGAGCGAAGTTATTGCTTCCAGGATTTTCATACTAAAGTAAAGTTACTAGATTCCTCAGACATGCAGGTTTCCTCACGACGATTTTCCTTTACCGCTCAGCATGTGGTAAGTAAACACTTAAAACTGCAAATAACAATTTCATTGGTTTTGACGGGATCTAAGTCTAACCCGGATTTTTCTACTACTTACTTAAAATATTTTTTTTTGAATTTTAAAATATTTGCATAACGCTAAAATATCGAACAAACGATATTCAAATAAAATTTTAATGCAGCATTAAGGAATGATTTTAATTAGAATCAACTTCAATCTTGAATTCATCGGTTGCCAATGCGCCCTCCAAGCGTGGCAACTATGGCAAAATCTTTTTTGCCATAGTTGCCACACTTGTTGGGGGAGGCAACTGTTCAACTTAAGATAGGCTGTAATAAATGGATGAATGAAAAAAAGCAAAAAAGTGGAGCAAAATATTTATATAACAATTGCTTTGTATTGAAATTAGGAATTATTAGTTTTAGGTAACGAGGAAACTGTTCACCTGTGTATTGCTTATTTGTAACAATTTGAAGCTTTGTAAACGCATGTTTTTTTTTTATAAATGACTATCACACTAATAGTTACTATGATTGTTGAAATAAAACGTTAAAAAATTGCACTAAAATAAAGAAAATAAACTAGGAGTCAGTGCTACATAATATAATTATATAATCCTAGTGCTACTAGCACTTGTTTTCTGCCTAGGAGTTCGTCTGGGGTTTTATCACCTTTACGCTACAGTGTTCTGGTTTGTTTACCGTTTGAAGAGAAGCTTGTGCCTACCGACAATTCACATACTCGTAAGTCCTCCAGAGCGTCGTATTTTTAGCCCCATTTGAAATTGGTTACAAGTGTTCATGGGTTTCAGCTCACTGACCAAAAGGTTGGTGGTTGGCTCCATTGCCATTCTAATATTATACAAATAGAAATATATTTAATGAAGCTCTAAACAAATTAGGCGCTTTATTGCAAGGGTTTTTCTACATTACCAAAAATTAGTTTAAATGGATAAATCACAGAAGTCAAATCACACAATTCGATTAGGTAAAACCAAAGTAAGAACGGATTAGCCTACATCTTGGTACCTTGCATTGGAACGAAGGTGTTTATTCTTTAAATAAGAAGTATCAAATTTATTGGGATAGTTGTGATACATGTCACTTATTCGTTTTGGTTCACTGATGCAGTGTGAATGTCGTGTCAATGACACTATTACCGTCCGCTCACATGGACTGGTTGATTAGGTTAGATGCTTGAGGTACGTAGTAACTAGTAATAATAATACATATTATTTGCTTGTGAGCACAAAAGTAGCATACCTAATCACGTAAATGTAAAGAGTTTTTAACAATTATTGTTTCGTTGAAGAAATATTTATTTCGATCGAGTATTTAGACAAAGTGATTGCCTCGTTGGTTCAGTGGTCGTAAAGGCAACTTCTAATCAGAGGTCTCGGATTCGAATCCCGGGTTCAGAATCCGGAAAAATCTGATTTTGAGTTATTCTGTCAAGAAATTGTCAGCGACCTTCAAGAAAAGAGTAAAACTTCGGGCTATTACTGACAATTTCTTGACAGAATAACTCAAAATCAGATTTTTCCGGATAAATATCGCTGGTGGTAGTCGATTCCACAAGGAATTTATGCAAGGAAGAAAACTTCTAGTAAATCGCAGTGGTGGACCGCCAATCATCCAGATGTTATGGATGGTATCGTGAGTTTTGATGGTATTGTTTGGTTTGCGATGTGCGATGATGAAATTTAGCAGCTGGAATTAGTCCAAACAATTCCTCTGAGCACTCCCCGTGGTAGATGCGATAGAATATTCAAAGAGATGCAACATATCTTCGCAACGCCAGTGAGACAAGCCGATCAGAAAAAACTCATCGTCAACCATTCGAGCTGCTCTGCGCTGGATGCCGTCAAGTGGAAGGAGCTCGCACTGAGGTGCTCGGCCAGATATGAGAACAGTATTCCACATGAAGCCGGAACTTGCGCCTTATAAAGTTGCAAGCGGTGTGCCGGCATGAAATACTGTCCGCTCTACAAAGCACGCCAAGCTTTTTAGAGGCCAATTTGGCCTTCCTTCCAAATGACCGCGGAACTGAACGTCATTCGGTATTTCGACACCGAGGATTCCGATGCAATTGTCTTCTGGGGATTGAGCTGGACTAGATTTAGTTGCCCCCAATCCGAGACTTTGTTCAACAAAGACTTGACTTCAGACAGATGTTTATTCCGGAACTCGACGACGTTCCCGAGAAATATTAGCATGGCCGGTGCATAACGCATCGCCAGTGCTGTCATCCACATAACAATGAATGTTACTGGTTCGTAACATATCGTTGATATTAGAGTTGATATTAGAGATCGTTAGGATTTGAGTAGGCGACAGCACGCAGCCTTGTAGAACACCAGCATTAACGCTCCAATCTGAGAGAAAACTGGTAATCCAATTGCATAATTTCTCGGGAAGCCCTTAAGAAGGAAGCTTCGAAAGAAGCGATTTGTGCCAAACCCGATCGAAGGCCTTCGCTATGTCCAAACTGTCCGCCAAGGCCTTCTCCTTGAACTCGACTGCCTGCGCTCATCGTTGTGTTAGATTAACAAAAAGATATATATGCGCGACAGCCCGGACAGACGGACAAATAGACGCAGATAAAATTTTACAAATTTTGGTCATTCATGTCTTAATTTCATTCAAAAAAGTAATGGCAGTTATTTCGATATTACAAACAGACACTTCAAATTTATTTATATGTACAGGGTGTCCGCCGGCAGATTTTACACTTTATAAAATAAAATAAAATAAAAGTATTTACATAATCTAAATTATTTATTTGTTTTCTTACAAAAGGATAGTGCGGAAATCACTTAAAAATTACTCCACTCAAATGACGTCCTTCTAGTCGCAAACATTCTTGCAGTCTTTCCTTCATATTAGTGAAAACTCTTTGCAAAGTGCTGGACTGATAGCCTGAACTTCGCGGCGGATATTTTCTTGTAAGGCGTTTATTGTTGATGGAGAATTATTGTAAACGCGAGACTTGAGATATCCCCAGAGGAAAAAGTCGCAAGGGTCAGATCTGGAGATCTAGGGGCCAGGCTACGTCGCCGAATCGACTTATTAATTTTCCAGGAAAAGCTCTCACTTTAAACATTGACTCCCGGGCGGTGTGCTGTGGCCCCATCCTGCTGAAAGTGAGTTCTGTTATTGTAGCCGACGTGACGATGCAGCTCGGGTAAAAAAATATCCAACATATCACGGTACCGCTCTGCGGTAACAGTTTCACCTCTGTTAAAAAATACGGGCCAATTATGCCATTTCAGAAATGGCGCACCAAACCGTGGTCTTCGGGCTGTGAAGAGGTTTTTGATGGACTTCGTATGGGTTGCTCTCACTCCAATATCGCATGTTCTGTTTATTGACATACCCTCCGAGGTGAAAATGCGCCTCGTCACTAAAAAAGATGTTAAACATACGCGTAGGCGTAGAAAATCGTTCCAAAAACACTCTTGCGTAAGTCTGCCTCTTTGTGTAGTCATCTTCTTTTAATTGCTGGATAATTTGAAGCTTGTATGGATGGAACTTCATCTTTTTTCGAATTATTTTGTGAACTGACGTCTTTTTCACACCGGTTGCAGCTGCAATCTTCCGGATAGATTTGCGAGGATTTCGCAAAATTTCCTTCTCACAAGCTCTGTGTTTTCAGGCGTAGTTACAGACGTTGAAGGTCCAGGCCGAGGCTCATTTATAACTGATCCAGTTTCTCTGAACTTCTTGACCCACGCCCACATCAGTTGATTCGACGGACCATCCTTTAATCGGCGGATACCGAAGTGAGAATTAAAAGAACGCCTCGCCACATTGATCGAATAGTTGTTCGCAAAATAGGCTTCGACAGCGAAAGCGCGATGCGCTCCGTCCACTGACTCATGGCTACTAAACAACCCGCAACACTCCGCGTCGAACGATACCCGTACCCCCGCCACCGCCTTGCTGCACGCTGTGAGCTCGATGCAAAGTGTAAAATCTGCCGGCGGACACCCTTTATATAGATATAGACGTACAGATAAAAGCCAAAACCATGACCAACTTATTTTGAGAAAACGCACTCAGCACGTATGCATATAAAATTATTTGCAACCAACAGCATAGTTTTAGGTTATTAGCTGTAAATGAGAACGTACAACATGTGTGCGTATCAAAAATGCGTGTCAAAAATTTGGGCATGGTTTCACTATCAATTGAAATCAACGCAGCGCTCTGTCTATCTTTCTTTGTTGGACTGAGATAATATCCGGTAGTATAACATACGGTAATATAGGTAATATAATTATTATAGATCTGCATTTTCTTTTTTTAAGATAATAGGCGGACGAATTCACGAGTAAAGGCTAGTACAAATAAATATATAATCACCATCTTATATTTTGATCGATTACATCATAATATTCTTCTTCTTTTACTAGTTTTATTAACTCTACTTGACATAGGCCTTTTCCAGAATGAGCCAGCAGGCATAGATTCCTTGACGGCGTTGCCCGTATCTCTACGCTTAGGTAGGTGGCGTGCTGAGCGCAGAGCGGAGCAGAGCAAACGAATTGTTTGGTTCGAACTCTTCAAACGACAACGCTCGCAATGCTGCTGTGTTTCGTATGTTAATGAAAAGAACCGGAAACCCTTTTACTAGTAATTGAATGAAGCATTGCATCTTACGTCTTCAGGGGTGCCAACGCAACTCTATTTTGATTAGTAAGGTTGTGCACAAACCAAATTAACGCAAAGTAGAACTGAAGTTTACTAATGATTTCTTATATTTACGCGAATACTACACATTAAATGAAACTAATTTTACGGATTTTATCGCGTTTAATTTAGCTTACAGCATACTGAAAGCTCGTTCTGCATAGATCGTACCAAAAATTAATATTAATAACTAGCATTAGCTACTTCGTTCGCGTTGCTTACACACATCACTGAACACATAGTGCTTAAGAAAATCGTTATTTCTTAAAACTTTAATAACTTTATATTAAATGAAGATATCGCAATATTTTTTTTAGCTAAGGGCCAAGTGTCTAAGAAATAAAACTTAGAAAACCTAATTGAAATCTATCCAGTAGTTTTTCCGTGATGCGCGCACAACTGCAAACCTCTATCATTTTATTTATATAGAAGAAGATAATAAAATTATATTATTTTATACGTGGTAGAGCCACACTGAGAGGGTTTTAGGGCAAGGAAGTGTCCGCCGCGCTGCTCCAATGCGTGTTGGCGAACTTCACATATCTTCGAAAAAAATTTTTGCGGGTTTCCTCACGATGTGATTCCTTCAAAGCCGAGCACGTGGTAAAGCAGCACTTAAAATAGCATTCAGCGGGTATCGAACCCGGATTACTCGCGTACTGTGAAATTTACAGCGAGCGCTAACCATCTGAGCTTCCACGGCTCTGATATCTAAAGATAATTCATAATCATTTTAAGCACAGAGCTAGCCGTCGGCACGGCAGCGAAGCTATTCCGTACTTTGTAATTCTAAGTGCTGTAGCTTTTCAATTGTTCCCAATATGTGCGGATTTTAGGGACAAAAATTAGATAATTTGCAATCACTAACTGATTTTGTGCTGGGGATAAGGAATTTTTTAAAGTTGCTAGAGATATTCAATTAAAATCATTTTGGCGCATCCATCATTTTTATTCTGCGAAAGATGAGATTTATTTCATGAATATTAACCCTTAACACCACAGGTGTGGAACCTAGCTCCCCCACCGCACATATTTTCGAAAATATTTTAAGTGTTTTAGGCGTAACGTGGTCGAGCGTCCAAGTATTCCCATTTCCCAGTGCCTCCCGAGGTCTCGCGGGGAGGAAACGTGCACCAGGCTTAGTTCAAGAGGTACGAGTCGATATGAGACTAAGGTCCCCCATAAGTGTTTTTTCATTAAGTAAGTTTTTTTTCCATTTCATTATTTATTTGTTTTTTGTAGGTTTGTGGCGGTACTATGGATAAAAATTTGAACCCCCAGTAGATAGGAAATCTGTTGAATGACTTCGAGTCAGAAGAAAACGAAATTGAGGTTATTTTTCCTGAAACATTCTCGGATTTGAGTGACGCGGAGTATGAAGTCAGTGATCACGACACTGAAAGTGAAGAAGAAACGAAGAGTGACTCAGAAAACGAAGACATAGAAAATAAAGAACAAGAAGACCGAAATAGTAATGCATTTTATGGAAGAAATAGATACAAATGGTCGAAAATACCACCATCGCAATCACGGGTTCAGCACATAACATCATTGTACATTTGCCTGGACTGAGGGGTCCTGCTCGAACCAAGAACGAAATGTCTCCATTTGATGCATGGTCTTTTCTATTTACTAAAGATATGATTGACTTCATTTTAGAACATGCCAATGAAAAGATCACAAATTACTCAGAAAATCATACATCTGACTCAGCCTATACTTACCAAATATCCTATAGACGTAAAAATATGTACAAATTGTCAGGAAAACTGATAATTAGGTTATAAGCATCATTTTGATAGTAGAGATCGAGATTGAAATTAGATTCCTACATTTGACTGAAATTTCGATATTCGCGAAGTGTAATTGTGCATTCACCTTGTGATTTTAGATGTTTTAGTATTTTCATAGATCTTTATACCTGTTTTGTAGTTTATAAGATTAGAAAAACAATTTGATTAATTTTTTGATTCGAAATCTTATTACATATTTTAACAGTGGTAGAGCCACGCGGTAGCTTTTGCTATCGCACTCCCCTTGCTGCCTCAGCTAGCATCGGAATCCTCGGCGTCGACATATCGAATAGCGTGCAGTTTCGTAGTCACTTGGATAGGAAGGCCAAATGGGCCTATAAAAAGCTTGGCGTGCTCAGCAGAGCGAGACAGTATTTCATGCCGGCACATCGCTTGCAACTTTACAAAGCGCAAATTCGGCCTCACATGGAATACTGTTCTCATCTCTGGGCCGGGGCACCCCAGTGCCAGCTCCTTCCACTTGACAGCATCCAGCGCAGAGCGGTTCGAATCGTCGACGACCGAGTTCTTTCTGATTCTTTCTGATGCTCGATTCACTGGCGCTGCGTAGAGATGTTGCATCCCTTTGCATTTTCTATCCAATCTACCACGGGGAGTGCTCTGAGGAATTGTTCGGATTAATTCCAGCCGCCAAATTTCACGAACGCACATCGCGTCAAAATTCACGATACCATCCTCATCATCTGGATGCTTGGCGGTCCACCACTGTGCGTTTTACTAGGAGTTTTCTTCCTCGTACAACTTCTCTGTGGAATTATTTAACCCGGAGATTTTTCCGGACCGATACGACTTAGGGACCTTCAAGAAAAGAGCTTACTCCTTTCTAAAAGGCCGGCAACGCACCTGCAATTCCCCTGGTGTTGCGGTTGTTACCATCAGGTAAGCCGCATGCTCGTTTGCCCCCTCTTCTATAAAAAAAAAAGATCTCTAATGTTAACTCTAAAAATATAACGTGTTTGTACCCTTTTTTTGGTCGATGTTAGAAGCGGCAATTTTTAAGTTTACAATTTTAAATAAATATTCTTATTACGTTCATAAAACGCCTTTAATTTATTTCGTAAAAAGAAATCCTGACTTATGATAAAATAGTACTGATATACGGTTTATCTTTAAAGGGGACATAGCCTATATCCCATATGTTACATAGGTCCCCCACGTGCGTAGATGTGTGGCTAGAAATAGCGTGTGGTGCTAAGGGTTAATTGGAAATCTGTCACAAACATTCTGTTGGCTTTGTACGTGTTCTTAATCGAAGGTGACTATTAATACTTTGAGCGAGCAATTCTTGTTATTATATGTGTCTATGTAATTCGATTCTCGGAAACGGCTCTAATTATTTGGATTAAAAAATGTTGTATTTAGGTACATTACGGTTTACTTTCCAAGTTTATCTAGATAAAAAAAATAACATCACACTGATAAATAAAAATATTTTATTCTAGCGCCGAGTAGGACTCGGTCGCCCAGATACTGAAATAAAATGTCTAATTTTTGGACATCATTGTCATTAGCCTGTGTGCAGCATTTATGTTTTTAGCACGCTGACTGGCAATTTCATTACCAATGGATTGTATTATTCGCAGCAGTATCTGCGCTCTGGATCTATCTCTAGACGGCTTCGTCGCGCATGATGACGTCGTGTATAAGCGTTTGGTTGCGGCGGGGCAGCAGAGCTGCGGGATCAAATCCTGCACGGAACAAGTGTCTGTATGACCTGCAAATAATTGTTGCTGGCTGGATGTTTGTCCATGTGCAATTTATGTATATAAACCGCCTCCAAGATACAGGAGAAAGTCCTACTGCGGGGGTAACGTTTTTTAAAGATAAGAAAGATCTATTTATCGGCCTATACGAAATATTTTCTTTACTCAACCTAACACCAGGGAGGTGATAAGTGATGGATTTTTACGCCGCCGCTCCACAACTTTAAAGTACGCTATTCGCCCACGTCTTAAAATGAAAGTTTCAGGCGAGGCAAGTTTCGATAAACTTTCGTTTGACCGCGTCACGTTCACCGAATGTCGAAGGCGGTTTAAAAAACTGACAGCACTATTGGCAAATTTATCTGCTCTATTTTTTATATTTAAACTTATGTATTAACTAAGTTTAAATATAAAAAACTTAATAATTTCAAATATATTTTGTACTAGTTAGTACAAAATATATTTAAAATTAAGAAAATATTTCGGCTGATGTAATATTACCAATTAAATTCGGCAATTAATAAACTTTATGATTATAAAGTTTCTTACCATCAAAATTTAAACAGCAAAATTATTAAATTTACGTTATTTCCCGAAAAATCAAATTACATCGAAATAACAATCAGGTCGTACGTAATACATTGGAAATATAACATCAACATGGTATGTTATTACTGATTTTAAGGAGCGCAGAGGTTGCTAATATTATCAAAACAATTCAGTGCCGATGTGTGGCACACTAAAACAATAAATTGCAACCGTTACGAATAAAGCGGGTCAAACGCGTTGAGCCGTGGGCACTTGCGCTGAGTAAATATTCGGACTGTTGCCACAAGATAATACCTTACAGCGATTTTACACTTTGCGATAATGAATTAATTATAAAGTTAACATTTGTATAAGTACCAGAATGTAAGTATTCAGTAAAACATTTATTCTTAGATGAATTTTAAACAAATCATTATTCAGATTACAGCAGAAGTGATTGGTAAGTAGGTAATACCGGTGGCGTAGCTTGGGGGGGGGGCCATGGCCCCGGGCGGCATACGAAAGGGCGCCAAGATTTTTCCATTTTGAAATTTAAAAAAAAATTACTCTAAATCGCGCCCGCAATGTAACGTGCCAAGCGAAACCGCAAGGGTGCAAAAGAGAGGAGGCGAGATGAAGTCTAGTGCTGTCGAAGTGCTAGCGACAACCCAGTTATTCAGGCACTTGTCTCACCGCCGGCGATGAGCGAGAAGCGAGTAGAGCTAGAAACTAGAAACGAGTTGGCGAGCAGCGAGAAGCGAGTGTGTAGTTCCTATAGTTGCCTCGCTGGGCTATAAAGCGAGTGAGCGAGTGCGGCGGACGATACTCGCGCCACTCACTGAGCGCGTGCTACAACACACAAATGCTATCACAAAATACATCATCATCGTCGTCTGAACTAGACAACAATGATAGTTCTAATGATTGCTCTAAATTCATAACAATGCGTGCACTCAGATCCACACTAGTAGAGAAATGACCGCTGGTTCATCTCACGGTGTGTGTTCTGACCGCCAAGTGAGTATCACTGAGCGCGTATCGCTGAGCGAGTGTTGTAGTCGCTGCGACAAAATAGTGGAGAGTGTGTTCTCGCCGGCATTGTGGACGGCCAGCGATCAACGATTAATATATGTACATGTCTCTTTTACTGACACGGAATCTATATCTTTTGTTCATTTCTTGAGCGAGAAAATAGTTGATAGCTAATCGCTTACTCGCCGGCGGTGAGACATCAAACAAAACAATAACACTTCTTATTTTCATTACGCGAAGACTTATTTCAGAATGTAATTGAACTACGACATTGTAATTCGTAGTAATTCGAATTCGAAGTATATATTTTATTTATAGATTAATATATGATAATTATATATTGTATTGTATATATGGAAGATATATATTATTATTATGCTTTAGTGAGTATATAATTAATTTACATTATACAAGATATTATATTAAGCAATATATTTTTAAATATATTTTTATGATACATCGAAAAATATAATATCCTTACTATTTTATGTATAATTAAATATATTTTAGCAGGTACAATTAAGTTAATCATTTTTGATCTTTGAAAGCTTATATTATATCTTAGGAAATAATCATTAATAGAGAGGTTTAATCATAGTAAAAAAAATTCACGTAAACGAATACAAGTTTCATTAAATTATATGAAATCCACACTTTGGAAAAAAAATAATATCTACTTTTAAAAATATATTTTTATACAATTTATAGAATTTATATTGCTAATATATGTTTCAAATACATATGAAGATTATAAATTTAAATACATAATTTTAAATAAGTGATAAAATATAAAATAAAATATATAAGAGCTAAAATATATAAATATACTTATATATATCAAATCGACAAAAATGTATATATGGATTCATATATTTTTCCATATATTTCTTTAGTATATGGATTTTTCACATGGGTGGGGAAGTGGGGGGAGGGGGGGGGGGCAAATTCCAGTCGGCACCCGTTGTTCTCTGTATAATGTTTAGTTGCAAGCCTATTACATTTAATTTTGTAAAAAAAACATTTATTTAATACTTGTCGCAAAATTAAAAGCCTATTTTTAAAGTAAAATTACGATACAGTGACAAAATGTATTCATTTATGAATGGAATTATTGCAACAAACGATTAGAAAAAAAAACCGAATAGATTTTGATGAACTACTTTAATGCTAAAACCATTTGTAAACTATTTAACATACTAAAAAAATATTCTTTGCAAACTATTAACCCAAAACACAGGATTTTACATTTAGATACAGAATATAGAAGCGGTTTTTATTCATTTTGTAACTAGCTGTGCTCAGCATGCGCACAACAACTCACCAACTTTATAGGTGAAATGTTTATGATGTGAATGGTATAGGAACGCATAGAAAACGAACAAACAATAAATATTCATTCAATTGTCAGAAAAAGTTTCGTCGTAATCTCATGAATGGTACAGGAACGCATACGGGACGAACAAAGAAACAATAATTTTTATATTTGTTTTATAATAAAAATATCTGTTGCTAAACGAAACCAACGAACTTAACGTAAGTATATATATTATTTGTAATTAAAATGGTTTATATTGCAAGAAATAAAGATTAATGTTAATATAATAATGAAATGTTAAAAATACTTCTTACATTTAGGAATTACATATTGACTGACCTTATCACAGCAAGACGTACACACAATTTAGAACTCTATTCTCAATTGACTAAAGAAGTAGTTCGCGTCACAATATATCGAGTCGGCTCAAAGCTTCGCTTGTTTCATGCCGGATGTCACGATAATGCTCACAATTACCAGGAAAAGAGAGAAATGTTATACAGGGTCATCATCAAATTATCGCGGCGCAATTACACATTACCCAGTACTCGTTTTGTTAGAATGTATTGATTTCTACTAGCCGTGGTAGACTATCTTTATTTTATAGAATAAGGGTGACAGGTGACGAAGGCTGAAATGTGCACGCAGTCCACCTGATGGTCAGTGGGTGCCGTGGCCCATGTTATGCATCTATCCTCCGTCTCTTGATGACTAAGACGGAATGCCTCATTTTCAGTGAGTGAAAGGGGCCTTCGGCTCTCTACATACACCATACGAAACACAGCAGCTTAAATTTTTACGCTGTTATTCTGTGAGAGCGTGGTCATTCCCCGATATAGCCGACCCATTCGTGCTAAAACCATATTATAACTGCAGCGCGGTACCATGTGCACCCTGGGACACACCGGGACACACAATTCGTGAACAACTTGAGTTCAATTTTCACCCCACTTAAATTACTAATCATACATAATATTAAATAAAACATCGCGACGGACTTTATTACTCCATCGCTCCAAAATTAGTATTTTTAAGGCATAAATAAGCAATCCAAATCTTAAATTGTAAGGGTTTCCAACAATTCAACCATGACAACAACTTATTATTGTTGCTGTGGTGAGCATAATAAGCTCGTAGTGACGGCAAGCATAAGGCCAAACGGCCAAACACAGAGGCACTAACTCGTTACTCTCGTTACTAATTCGGAAACTGAACATGAACAACATCATTTACTATAATATGTTCTAATTTACTTATAACTTTTAAATTACTATTCAGCCATTATTAAGTTTGAAACTAACTCATATAATTTATGACAGTCATATTGTATAAAAAAATTCAAATAGCTAACGAAATAAATAAATAAATGATAACGTTTGATTAATGAAAATAATATGTTCGAATGCTTACAATATTGTAAATCATTGTCTAAGCTCACATAATAATGTTCTCAACTCAACTCAAAACATTTATTTGCATACCAAGCATACAAAAATTGGTCTTATAATAACAGTAAGCAAGTACTTACAACTTAGCGTCCCTTTACAGAAATTGCAAATTTTGGGGCTAGGGCTAGGTAGACAAATTAGTAATATTTAGTTAACATAAAAAAATTACAATATTTTAATTATTTTATCTTTGTGATCGCCATATTAATTTTATGGATAGGTATTCTAAAACCAATGTATGATAACAATGTATAATTTGTAAGTACTTGTTAATCTACAGGTCGATTTATCTTTAATAAATAATAGTTCAAGAACAGAAGGATCACTCTCTGATAGCAAACTTGCGAGTTTAAACCTAGTTACAACGTCGCTAATGTTCATAATACAATACGGCCGACGTATCTTGGCGAGTCTGAATATAGGCTCTGCGAAGTTTAGCGCATGAACACTCGTGAAGAAAACTGTTATTGTAATTTTTATATATACCAATGTACAAATAAAATTTCCCTAATACAGTGACCAAAAATATCAAAACACTTTGGAGACATTATAAATTAAAGATTCAATTTGATACCTCACCTTCGATAGGGCAGATTTTATCACAAACACATACAATATTATTTACATTTAATACTTTTTATTCCACTGTTATGTTTTGGTGGCATGTTTGGCGAATAATATAAGTGCTAACTGACACTTGCAATAAAACAAATAAAACAAATAAAACAAACAAAACAAACTTAACACTATTAATAAAACAAACAACAATAACAACGAAAACTTTTGTAACCGACTGTGCTCAAGACAGAGATAGCGACACGAACACGACACCAATGCTAACGTGTGACTGAGAAATATTACCGTGTACCGAGCATTGCCGAATAAGCACGGCTTTACGAAGTAACCAGAAAGGGATGTCCAACACGCGTGCCTGAGGTGTTGTTTAATCGATTTTATTCAAATCGATTAAAATTAAGACATAAAATATATTTATTTGCAATTTATAAGGAGGTTCTAAATTTTCTCAAATAGTCGTTACTCAAGACGTTAATAGATAATTGATATTTAAGTACATTATGTCTTTCAGCTGAGAAAATAATATGTTTTTAGTTTTTTTTTTTTTATTTAAGTCGAAATCTTGTTTATTATCAACAAAATTCACTATATTTGTAAATCTATTTCGTTTAATATCTTATATAAACAAAAATCAATAACTTCTAAATAAAACTAATCGATTGCGATATTTTATGACTAAAGGGTCGATTGTGTTTACTTATGGTCAATCTCTAGCCTAGACCACCGCCCCCCGTACGTCGCCTCATGCCACCATTTTGTTCCTTAAAAAAGCTATTGCGCAACCTTCTGCGCGAAGGTCGGACTCGCCAAGATACGTCGGCCGTATTGTACTTTGCACGCCTCCGATGTTACCTTCGTTAAAACAGCCTACCGCTTCTTGCGGCGCGCGTATTAAATCAAAATGCACCTTACATCCGCGTGCGAGCGTCTGTATCACTTAGCCCGTTACGCGCCTTTGTAAAGGCCGCTCCTACTGTAGGGTTAGGTGTTGTGAGATAACAAATTGAATCCTTTGATATTAGTTGGTAGTAGAATACACCGAGGTGTTATGCAATGTATTAGTAATTTGCTGATAATAAGAACATTATTGTTCAATGTGAGGAAGGTTAATATGCAACATCGAGAAAAATTAAGATTATACCAACGTGAACGTCTTTGAAACTCAGATAATTTACCTACTTACCATTTTTAACCAACTTCAAAAAACGAGGAGGTACTCAATTCGACTGTTTTTTTTTTTGTTTTTTACCTCAGAACTTTTTCCTAGATGAACCGATTTTGATGATTCTTTTTTTATTTGAAAGCTGGTGCTAATTTACATATCCCATATAAATTTAATCAAGATCTGACCAGTAGTTTTGGAGTTATACTTAATAATGCGTATTTAATTGACTTCGACTACATTGATGATGTTCTCATTTTATTTATAATGAAGTCTGTTGTACAAAATTTAAAATTTCACCACTTGTCTGTTTCACATTTTTTGCTATAACATGCGACACGCGACGGCATTATTAATGAAAAAGTGGCAATGAGAAGTGCTGCTATTTTTAATCTCTTTCTTTTATCGACCAAGTGTTAAACTAATAACCAGTATATTATGCTGATCTTGCATTAGTAGGCAGTCATTAATACTGGGAGGCCTACTTACACTGAACATTTTTTTAAGGTCATTGGCATTATACGCGAAAAAATCGAAAACTGCGAAGCTGTGGTCGGATCGCTAATCAAATAATAAATCTGTAACTATGGTGTCAGTAACTAGGTACCTAATTATCTAGATCTACCTATAAATAATAAAATCTTACCTTTCGGTATCCTTAGGAACAGTAAAGAATGAAAAGTCGACATTCCTATTGTTATTTAAGCACCCGTATGCTATGCAGTACCTTTTGGCTTTTTGAGAGGCCATACTTGAATAAAAGCTCAAGAATAAATATTAAAAGTACCTAAATACTTATAAGAGAATTTTTTTTTTGTTAACGTAAGCCGTGCGTCAGCTCGAGCGCGCGAGTGACAACCTAACGGAAATAGACCCTTGCAGGGGGCCGCGCAGCGTATGTATATTTTCATGCCTAAAGCGCGGAGTGAGACAAGCCTGCTTCAATGTAATAGAAGAATTTTTGTATTAGTACTTGTACTATTATCTATTCTGTGGTATTAGGAAAGATTTTAGCTTATTGAAGAATGAAGCAAGATTGGTTTCACTTTCATTTTTAATATCTTGTAGCAGTTTATTGTAGGATTTGGTTAACATCTAGATTTTTGATGGTGGTAGGTATAATCTATTTTTGTGCTGGGTATTAGCCGCTCAATTTCACCATCGCACATCGCGACAAAACTCGCGATACCATCCATACCATCTGGATGATTGGCGGTCCACCACTGTGCGATTTAGAAGATGTTTTCTTCCTCGCACAACTTCCTTGTGGAACCGATTACCACCAGCGAATTTTCCGGACCGATACGACTTAGGGACCTTCAAGAAAAGAGCCTACTCATTTTTAAAAGGCCGGCAACGCATCTGCAATTCCCCTGGTGTTGCAGTTGTTCATGGGCGGCGGTAGTCACTTAACATCAGGTGAACCGCATGCTCGTTTCTCCTATAAAAACTGGTACGATCCTGCCACTCGAGAACCTTTCGCGGCAATGGGCCGGATATCCTCATTTTTAAGTTTATCACACAGAGAAATCCCAAGCATAGCCCTCTCCATAGCCCGCTGAGCGACCTTGAGCTTCCTCATACGACAAGCAGTGAATGATCACGTCTCAGATCCATAAGCGAAATTTGCATATAACATAATATATTTATTGTTTTTAAATCCTTATTAAAAAGGACATCATCTTTTTTGGTCCAAATATGAAAGTGCCGGCCAATAAAAAAATATGCTGTATTCCGTTAGAACTTGTCCCCCTGAGTATTTATTATTATGACACCAAAGCTGTAGGGTCATTGTCCTTGGTTTTATTGGAGTTCAAAAATTCAACATCTTCATACATTTTCAGTGAATTTAATAAACAAAAACAAATGATTTGTTCTACCATATTTTTATTTTGAACATCGTTTAGTAAAATATATTGGTTCTTGACCTATTTCTGACAAGATAACATTTAAACCACTAATATTACTGCATAATCGGCTGGGATGCCGGGACTTTTTCCTAGAAAATGGCAATAACAATGGCCGCGCAGGTAAAAAAAAAAAATAAAGAAGAAGGCAGCAGTCATCATTGTCTGTCAATCAGTTTTTAGGTGATTTTCATTTATAATATTTGTATTGTTTTCGTGGTTGGTTATGGTTGTGCCCAATCACCGATTTATGATAATTAAAATTTACAGTCAGCTTATGTTATACAGGGTGGGCCATCTGTTGGTCCTTTTTTCAATCGATGATTTTTAGCACTTCACGTTATCTGTTCTAAAAAATTATTTGACACATAAAAAGTAAATAATATGCCATTTATAATCATGGAGTCACTAACATCACAACAGCGCATTTTGATTGTCCTAATTACCTATAAAACTGGTCGTTCAAAAAGAGAACAACATTTCATAAATTACGTGAGAGTGTTGGTCGTCATGGACGTCCTTTTGAAGAAACTGGTTCAGTGGAAGGTTGTAGACCATTTTAAATTTTTTGTCCGAATGTCTATCTGTCTGTCGGGGCTAAACCATTTGTGATAACACTTTACTATGTATATAGGCTATATTTTGTTTAAAAACTTGGTAGGTTTTTTGTGAAATGGAAAAAATAATAAAATAAATGGTCTGCTACGATTGACTTAAATGATGACAAATTAATAGATCCAAGCAAGGCGAAGCCTTCTGGCATTTTGCTAGTATGTAATAAGGTCTTCTAGCATTTTGCAAGCTCTGCTCTGTTCTTTTAAAACCATATTCATACTATGAAAGTAAGAGTAATTTAGAAGAAGGGCCACTTACTACATCTTATCTAACTAAATAAAAATCCCTGGATATTTATGAGAACATAATGTACTTAGGTAAAAATCTGAATAACTTTGAAAAACATTTAACATACTCATGCTACTTGAGTATGTTTACATATTTTTTTACCCACAACAATATACTAGACATGTAAAAAAATCAGTAAAGTTAGATTAGCCAAAATAGGTTAGCTAAAAATTTCCTCTGTGACAAAATTTACAGAAATGAATAAAAAATGAAGATACAAATAATTGTACTGAACTTCCTAAAGAGAAGTTTAAATAAATCAATATCCACGCCTTGAATAGTAAGTCCTATAAAGTTGACAACCTGGGTGATATGGATATGGGGACATAAAATTATTTCTGCATTATTGATTGAAAAGTTATTTGCTTTCATTTTGTGATTACAGAGAAGTCTAGAAAAGGTATTATAGTTTAAAATAAGTTATGAATAACTAACACTTTCCAACATTGAGTTTATAAAATTGTTACATTTAACAGAAAAAAAGCTACTGTACCATACTGAATGACATTAGTTCTGTTTCTAGATTTTGTATGCTAGATTATTTAAAAAAGGCAATTAAAATGAAATTAATGAAACACAATGTCTTAATCACTCAAAAATTAAAAACTATCTTGGTAAAACTATAGACATCAGGTACTTGCGTAGGGGGAAGGGTGTGGTCCCTTGCAGAAATGTATAGTTTATGAGTAATATTTTATGGGTGAGGCGCCGTCCTATTGCCATCGCTCGTGCGATCATTCGTGCGTCCGACGAAAACGATCGTGCGACTGTGCGTTCAAACATACTCATATCTGCGGAATGTCCTATTTAAGGTCGTGCGATCATGCGATGCGACCGAATTGTCTAGTTTTCGTCGTGCGGTTATCGACGCATCGTATAGATTGGACGATTGTCCGATCAAACATATTAATCAGTACTGAATGTCCTAATGGGGCATGCGCTACCAAGGGCCGGAGGGGTACCACGGCGTGCGCTCGGTTCGACGGCCTGCCATTTTGTGTAAATCGTTCGGTTCGGTTGCATGGATGCGTAAGATGACATTTGAATGATGAAATTTGAAGAAGACTTAATTAATACGAAATACTGATTGTGAAATTCACTGCACTTATTTCTATAGTATATTATGTGGTGTACGTTTTCCTTTTTTTAATGCTATTCACTATTAAAGAAATATTGCTCGACAGCAAAAACTGTGCACCTCTGTTAAGAGCCATTTCGAGAGTGATCGCATGGCTCCAAAATAGGACACACGATTTCTAATCGCACAAGCGGATTCATCGGATGATGAAATCACATCACATCACCGCGCGAGCAATGTCTATAGCCAATCTCAATTATTACTTAGTGCTGTGACATTTTCAATGTCTTAAAATCAACAGTGGGTTCATTAGTCCATTTTGATGCATTTGGATGTGTCAGTTTGCAGATGCAGTTCAAGATAAGATTTTG
The DNA here is from genome assembly GCA_029286625.1 of Parnassius orleans. Taxonomy (NCBI): domain Eukaryota; kingdom Metazoa; phylum Arthropoda; class Insecta; order Lepidoptera; family Papilionidae; genus Parnassius; species Parnassius orleans. The sequence continues at coordinate 131,536 of JAGSMP010000232.1, read as the reverse complement.
GTACTGCAAGATTTCTTTTTATAATTATGAAAAATGAGGAAGAACAACTTATATCTGTAAGCTGTTCTCTTCTTTTCACTTGTATAAGAAAAAGTTATTTTATAGCCAATAATGAAGTCATGAAATACCAGGGGTGGCTGAAAAGTTTACGGCTGAATGAACTAAGGGATTTAGGATAAGTATGATTGAATTTCTCTATCAGAAATTTGAAGAACTGATGACATCTCTTTAAAATTTTTTTAGCATATTTTCTTCTTAAAGAAGGATTACACTATGGCACAATCCTTCATATTGCCAGAATTATCACTTACCACCAGCATGGTGTTGTAGTTTGCTCTTTGAATCAAGTGTTAATGAACAAAATAAAATAAAAACAGGTGTTATTTATGCTACCACTGAGTCACACAACTAGTACTATCAGTAAGGTGATGAGTCAATGAAGAAAACTTACTACTTACAACTGATCTTTATACGTATATATAGACAATGTACAGATAAAACATTATTAATTAAAAAAATGTGCATGTAATTGTGTACACACGTATGCAGTGAAACTTCTTTACGACATATCATTCTTCTTTTATTTTATATTTTATATAAGTAGATTAAATAATAGTATACTCATGCAGCCCCGGCGATGAAATGTTACAAGAAAGTTTTTTTATTTTAAATTTCTCCGCTATATGGAAACTCGCCACGATAAAGAAATTTCACTTCAATAAGATTCGATAAACTATTGAAACACAAACAAATATTTAAACAATTTATAGTACAATATTCATTAACAAGACTTACTTACCCAGTAGGAATATGTGTTATATAATTATTTCTTTTGTGATTCACTATATTCTATTCCGATCACTACGAAGTCAAAACAAGAAAACACAATCAATTATTATAACAAAATTGGGTACAATGATTAGTACAAGTTGGGTAATATTATACCAACGTCCAAAACGAACTTACTCGCACTCCACTCACACAATAATTATCGGAAGTAATTTTGGCTTCTTGAAATCAAAATATAAAGATAAAGAGAAGTTGGAGTTGGAAAACAGAACAAACAATACAATAGGTACCAGCAAGACAAGATTACAAAATGACCATAGATAAATAAATATGTAGCAAGCTAAAAATGACTTCCATAGATTACTGTAATGACTTCCATAGATGACTTCCCATTCCCACAGACCACCTGCACAGCAGATTTTTTTTTTTGGAGTTTATGGCCTGGTATCTAGACCTTTAGGCCAAGTCTTAGGTATTTTTATTCGGTTTATTATAATTTCCCCAAATGTTTATTTATCCTTCATAGTACACTGCTTCACAATATGTTGATGCGTCACATTGTGCAGCCCTTGGGAGATTTTGACGGCAACTTGAGTCAGCAGACAGCTGACAGTTGGCGATGGTATCTCAAGGCGCCTAAACTTAATTAATGAGGAGTAATCTATTCAAACCAAATTGACAGCATTGAAAAACCAGATGTTTTAGGTCTCCTTTCGTGTCACCACAATATTCACAATTTGCATTTTCTTTCATTCCCAAACGATGTAGGTGGGCGGCTACTCTGCTATGTCCAAATCTCATTCGGTTTACAGTCGTAATGAATTTTCTATTATTAATACTTTTTATGTTGTACCAAGGAGTGGCTGGCGGGCTTTTTAGTATTTCATAATGCCAAATTCCTTTGGACTTGCTTATTTCTTCCCAGTATGACTTCCATAAGGATCTCAAGTTCTTGCTTAACAAGGCATAATATATATCTGTAAATGGTATTTCCAGCATTGAGGAGTGATCTGAACATGTTCATGAGGATACATCTCTAGAAGCTGTGTCTGCTTCCTCGTTCCCAGTTATTCCAGAATGTGAAGAGACCCACATTAAGGAAACACTCTTCTTTATTTTATTAAGATTGTTTAGTAAGTTTCTTATATTATATATAATGTAATTTTTTTGTAATCCATTTTGTTAGATTCAATAGTTAATATAACACTTTATGAATCAGTTACAATTAGAAACTGTGAATTCGCAATGTTTTTTATGTACAATACTAACTGTTACCCGCGGCTTCGCCCGCATGGTCACTGGGAAATGAACTATCCATTGCTTTTTGAATTGAAAGAAAACTGAGTTTTATAGATTTGTCAGAGATGCAGCCATTAAAAGGAAACTGAGCAAAATTGATTCGTCAGCCTATTTAAATATTTTGAAACGCAGCGTATAGGAAAGCATGAAAATAGCCTGTTTATTCCAAATGGAAATGGGATATTTTTTTAATTAAAGGAAACTGAGCATAATTATCCGTCGGGGATGCAGACTTTTGAAAAGAAACTGAGCTAAATTGATTCGTCAGAGATGCAGTTTTCTAAATTGAAAGGAAACTGAGCCAAATAAAAGATCCGTCAGAGATGCAGCATTTAGAATTGAAAAGAAACTGAGCTAAATAGGAAATTTTGAATTGAAAGGGAAGATCTGTGGGATTCTGATTAATTGATTGTGGGAATTTTGGAAAAAAAACTAACTGAACACTATTTTAAGACGCTACTGTACACACGCAGGACCGGGAACAATACAGTACTGTACTGTACTGTTCCGGTCCTGCGTGGAAAAATACAGATCCATACATTTTTTATCTTAATTTTGGTAAAAAGACATAATAATCCAGATATTCTGACCTTCTGTGTTCGTCCATCGTGCCGTCGTCCGTCTTGTAGAATCACGGTGGCGCCACCTAGCTGAATTTAATTTTGCAACATATTCGATTTTCCCACGGGAATGATATGGTTTTCCGCTGAAAAAAGTAGCCTATGTCACTCTACAGCCACCGAACTATCCCCATACAAATAATCATGCCATGCCGACGCTCTGTTGCGACGTGAAAGAAGGACAAACTTGTGCAACATATTCGATTTTCCACGGGAATGAGATGTTTTTCCGCGGAAAAAAGTAGCTTATGTCACTCAACAGCTATCGAACTATCCCCATACAAAAAATCATGCCATGCCGACGCTCTGTTGCGACGTGAAAGAAGGACAAACAAACAAACAAACACACTTTCGCATTTATAATATTAGTATGGATAGATAAGTATATTGCATAACATTCAGCTGTAAAAATAGAGCATAAATTATGAATTTTAAAAGTTTTAGATATTTTCTTTTGCGGATCATAAAATGCTGAAGTTGTGTACACTTCAGATTTTGATCCATCTATATAAATTGTATAAAAATCATTATCAGCTAGATATCATAACATTTCCATTTGAGAATTCACTTTTTCTTGGCATACCGAAACATTAATGTTCACTAAAGCATCATATTCTATTTTATATAAAGGCCATGGTTTACTTTGATACTTATTTTTGGTTTGGGTCTGTGAGTATAAAACAATCCTTAGGATGTCTGGTAATAGACCACATAAAAGCATATTTACATCAATGTATGAGCTATCATCAAATTCAGTAACTTCATAAGAAAGTATTTTTTTAAAAACTAAGTTATTTTTTGAACTGATTAATTTAACACAAAACCGTTCAGCTATTTGTAACCTTCTTAGTAAAAGTGGAGGAATACAACTTTCTACTTCCATTACATGGATTGGTGTAGAGCACATAGCCGCAGTTATTATACGGAATGCTTTATTCTAAATTATATCTAATCTCTTTAAAATCAATTTATTTGTATTTAAGTATGCTAATGTGTTGTATTCAAAATGACTTCTAACTATACCTTTATAAAGCATTGATAACAACTTTGGGTCAGCTCCCCAATGCACATCTGCTAATGTTTTTAAACATTGAGACCCCTACAGGCATTTTTACATAGGTTATTTACATGTTCTTGGAAAGTTCGCTTGTGATCAAACAATATTCCTAAAATTCATACAATATAATATAATATATCATTCAAACAATATTCTTTTTTTCTGTAACCAAGGCTATGGTATGTTATTATATTTTACAAAAATATCACATGGATAATTTTTTTTGGAGAAAATGAGAGCTCCACTTTTACTAGAACTAATGTTTAATTTCAACTTATTTGAATAAAAATTATGAATTTGTTCTAATGCTAAATTTAAATTGTTTACCGCTATATTTACATCTTTATTTACAGTATATACAAGGAAATTATCAGCAAATTGCAAAAAGTTTTTATTTATATTTCTAATACAGTAAAAGCTCTTTATGTGCGGGGTATATGTTCCATAAATATGCCGCGAATACAGAAATTGTGAATATGCAATGGTAATTTATATGGGATTATAGGGGATACGTTCCTAGGTGACAAAATAAAAAACAAATATATAAAAAATCCATTTAATTGAAGTTTTTGAGCATATTGATTAATTTTTTTTTCTCGATCGTACAGTTGATTCGTAGACATTGAATGAGCGTGATATAGATGCAAACGACTCTCCAAGGCGTAAACGATCAAGCATTTCTATTTTCACTTTAAGCGGAAACACAGATTTTTCTCGCGTCGAAACTAGTTTTTCATTTTTTTTGATCGACATTATAAATTAGGAAGACAGCGGTAGAGACGTGTTACTCGATCACAATTTTTGTAAAGAATGGAAAGATGAAACAATAAAACACGCAAAACGGCTCTTACCAAAGGATGGAACGTCTAATATGTGGCAGCATTTAAAAATATAAGTACTTTATGCATTGAGTAATAAGGTTGCTTTCATTCTGTTTGTTTACATTCTCAAAAACATCGACCGCGGCGAAGGCGGCTTATGTCAAAAGTCGAACCAATACATCGGCGATATCATTTAACAACATACATTCTGTGTACTAAATATCGGAATTTGTCAATAAAACAAAAATACAAATTATTCATCTAAATTTATTTTATCGCCTTCAAAGTAGGCCCCATCGCTTGCAATACAACATCTCCAACGCTTCACCCAGTCTTCCATACATTTTTCATAGGCTATTTGCGGTATGGCCTTTAGCTCATTGCGAATTTTTGTTATAGCTTCTATCGACTCAAAACGTTTTCCTCAAGTGGTAATTTTAACGGAAATAAAAAAAATCGGAGCCATATCAGGTGAATACGGTGTGGTCGAGAACTTTTGTTGAATGTTTCACAAAAACTCTTTCACTATAATGGCTGTGTGTGATGGTGCATTATCATGGTGCAGCATCCATGAGTTGTGTTGCCACAAATCTGGACGTTTTCGGCGGATACTCTCACGCAAACGCTTCATGACGCTAAATAATATTCTTTATTCACTGTTTCTCCCTGGAAGGTGGAGTGAACAACCACGTAGTCAAAAAAACCTCAGCATCACCTTGATTTTGGAGCGACTTTGCGGTTTTTGGGTTTCGGCTCGTTTTCAGACGCCATTCTGAACTATTGGCTTGTTTGCATGTCGTACTCATAAACCCATGTCTCGTCGCCAGTTATTATACGTTTCATAAAGGTCGGATCCGTAGAAGCTCGAAACCATGTCTTCAGCGACATGCTTTCGCTGCGCTCTTTGAACAAAATTGAGCTCTTTTGAACTAGTCGAGCGGCGACGCGTTTCATCCCAAAATGTCAATGAGAATGTTGTGGACGGACTTAAAAGATATGTTCACCTCACTAGCCAACTCTCTCAGACTCATACGTCGATTTTCGAGCACTAGCTTCTTGATTTTGTCGATGTTTTCTTTGGTCGTGTGGTTGAAGGTCTACCAGAACGAGGCAAGTCTACTACACTTCTCGGCCTTCTTTAAAGCCTTATACCATTCATATAACTTGTTTTCGATATACACGATTCGCCGTAGGTATTTCGCAACATTTTTAGTGATTCACCACATGAAATATCATTCGAAACACAAAATTTAAGGCACACTCTTTGTTCAACAATATTTTCCATTGTAAAATCGCCGATAACTCAAAACTATGACCAACAAAAGTGTAGTTTAAAACAAATTAATGACAGATCCTGCTCAAACTTTGCGCGCTAAATCAGTACAGTGCTACCAACATGCAGTAAAAAATTAGAACGACCTCTTTACGCGGGTCTTTTATTGACATATTCCCGATACTTTTACACAGAGTTGGCCTGTAGGAGTTGAGGTCATGTTCGGGTTTATCACGTTTCAAAATAGGTATCACACATTGTGTTTTCCAAGACTTTGGAATACATTGGTTGTCCCAAAGTATATTAAACATTTTTAAAATAGTTTTTTGACCATTAATATGCATGTTGCTAATAAGTTTGTATGGAATATCATCCAATCCCGGAGTGGAATTTCTCCTTGATTGGGTGGCTGTAGTAAATTCATACCAAGTAAATTCTTTCAATAGAAAAGAGCTACTGTCAGTACCTATCTGATTAAATATTGTATTTAAGTTTAAAATATCAATTTCCTTTTCAGATGGTGTTGTTATGGGAGCATATTTATCTAAGAAAGAAGGAATCAAATCAACATTTTTGATGGCTTTTATACAGGTACCCTCTTAAATCTCCTAATATAATTCCAGATAAACTCCTTTGATTTCGTTTTTGAAAATGTCCGCCAACATTAAGGGATTTTGCACCGAAAATTTTTTTGCATCCAAAAAATTAGGAATATTCATACTAAATTAGTTTTATTTCAAGGACAATAACAATTAAATTGGAATTACCAATACCTATAAGTATAATTATTATGATTTTCTTAACATATAAATATGTTTTAATATTTGTTATTAATATTACCTATTTGCTTCATTTGATTTAATTATCCTAACCTAATAACATGTGAATAAATTGGCCTAGAATTATTGACGTATGCTTCACAAACTAAATCTCTCTATTTTGTGGGTAACATTGCCAAAATGGCAGCACTGTTATGCGCGAATGAAAGGCAGAATAGCAGTTACGCGACCCTGCCGTCTATTGGATACTCTGTCTACGCAGATTACAAACTCGAAACAGTCATCCGCCTAAGGGTATTAGTAGGTAGGTACCTATATATTATATATATAATATTCTAGGGTACACATAGACCACAGACTAATATGATGCTTACACATACATAGACTTAGAATATACTGGCCAGGCTGGTGCAACGTCCATAGTAAAAATTATATGAACGAAATGGGGTCAAATCATAGACTTAGAATATACTGGCGTATAGACCACCTGACAGCCCGAAAACGCGTGACCAATTTTGATTTGTCATTGTGTGCGTTAGCTAGTGATGTATATTTTACTTAAAAGGACTATCGAAAATGATTGTTAAGGTAGCGGTAAAAAGATTATAAAAAATTGTTTAGTGCATGCAGTTGAATAACTTCAAAAATTAACTGAATTTTACCATGATAGTTCTAAAATAATTAAAAAATATTCATATAACATTCCTGGGAATAAGCTGAACCTACCTGCCTTTTGTTGGATTTTAATTCAAATGTATAAAATCCCAGGTGACTTTACCGAAAAACTTAAAAAAACTCCCCAATAATCAGATCAGAATGTTGTTTTTACGAGCTATGATCTTTGGAGAAAAATATTTACTGCCGTGGGCAGTTTCCCCGGAATTTATTTTTTAACATATAGTTAATATAAATAGGTAGATACTTAACTAAGTATATACCTATTTATATTTTATAAAATGTTTTGATGGGGAAACAAAAACGGGGACACGGAGTACATAATGGCTGCTTTATTTTTCATATAAGTATTACTTGTGATAATTACAAACATTTAATAATTAATAATTAAAAAGATTATAGAAGTTTATTTTAACATTCGACTTAAGTATGAATGTAAACTTAATAATTTAAGGAAGGAAACTTGTAGGAATCAGTTAAATAAGATTGCTCTGTTTAAAGGCAATATGTTTATGAGGCTTCATCATGCTTCATGTTTATATTCTTTCATCTGTCCCTGAAAAGTATAAAGTAATAATAAACTTATTATCATTTTAGCTGCATGAATTTTAAAAACATAATGATAATAACACAGTAAAGTGCACTAAGTGTCTGCGGATACAGATGCACTTTCTATTCTCTCAATCTCGGTATGTTAAGAAAATGGTCACTCATTCATGGACTGACCGCGGCAAGTGCAACTTAATTTCGCAGATCTATTGATCTGCGCAGCTATTACTTAATCACGAGTTCCTCTTCTCTACGACTAACGCTGTAGGGGATGAACCACGCTATTTAAGCCCTCGCGACAATGTCGTCAGCCATCAAGCATGAATCGGGCATTGACCGTTGTGAGTATCAAATACTATGGAATTTATACTATCACGTCTCATGCGCGGTCATCTAGTAGCGCTTGAGGAGCATTACTAAATATCTATACCTAACTACGCTAAAAGTTTTGTCGTTATGATTTGGAAATATAATCCGAAGCTCCGCTCAACCCATTGGGGAAAATAGCATGATGCTATGAATATTGTACTAGTGTGACCGTGAGGCTGTGCGGTTGGTTAAGCAAGGTTATACATTTATTTTGGTTGATAAATAGATACTTAGTTGGGTTCATAATGGCTTAAAGAGGATAATCACAAGACTTTTTTTTGTCTTTAATGTACTACAGTTTTATAATGTATGAAAATCTGTCTCTATATTTATTTAAAGTTTTGAAAGTTATATTTTTGACGTCTTATTATAACAATATTTTACTTACTGGTACAAATAATGTAGAAATGACTCCTTTTAATAAAATTGTGTTTATTCTACTTTTTCTTTTATACTTCTCAAGAAAATGTTTGCTGCAAATTGTTGAGTTCTTCTTTGCATTCCAACCAACCCGTCTAATGAACCTTAACCACTTTTTCTAATTATAGAATATGGAGGGAATCTGTTTGAAAAACGGCAAAATAAAATTACATTTTAGAACGCAAACCGAGGATTTATTTTCTTGTTGTGTAGGCAAGTCTATCGCTTCATTATAAACATTCAAGATAAATATCGACATTAATTTTGATATAGTTGAGTCAATCCTTAGCGTACATGTAAAATATTTTGTATAAAAATGTATTTACCAAATTCATGCAAATTATCAACAACGTGACTTTTTTTCTTTACAAAATATCAAAATTAACAAAATAATTGAATATATTCTATATTTTAAACAGTATGTAACATAAATTTTAACCAAAAAATAAACGCGTCATAACATTGACGACGTCTTAAGAATTTACCTGTGATATGTGAAATTATCAGGATTATTTCTATTATTAACAGCACAGTCACTCACGGAACAATTAACCATTTTGGAAAAAAGTTACTTACTAAAAATAACCACTATTATACTTTAAAAATTACAAAATATCTCGGAGCTATTTCTTGCGTGCCGAATTGTGCCGGCCTGTCATTCAAAATCGGTTACAGAGTCATGAGATTTGGTATCCTTTTCTATGTTGCATTTTTGCCATAAGGAATTTTCTTCTCCCTTGCACACTATGTTGGTCTATACGCTAGTATATTCTAAGTCTATGGGTCAAATTTTCATGACGGTTGTCTCTTCTTTCTGCTTTTCGTAATCTGTCTAATAATGACATTGTCAAATCAAATGGGCTCAAATATCCATTGGAAATTGCCAAACTAGGAAGAAAAAAAATGGGTTTGAATGTCAAATCAAACAGTTACATTTCTATATATTTTATTTGCTATAGGAGCCGTTGTTCATTTACAGAATTGTTAAAAAATTAAATATGCATTATAAAAATTGCCAAATAAATGGTGTAAGAAGCGGAAAAAATAATAACAAGAAAAGGCTATTCGTAGCAATATTTCCCTTAGACGATGAAAGGTACGCGAGTACATTTTTGGACTAGCCATCTACATAGGACAAGTTTTTATAGTGTACGATTGCGTGCACAAATACAAACGCACTATTTCCTAAATTTGATAGTTCGAAACGAACTATACTTAGAAACTACATTATGAATTGTTACTGCTAACATTATATTTGTTCAATAAAAATGTGATTTTATTTACATTATTTTTTCAGATGCAAGCAATGGGTGAAATAACTGGCACATGCACCAATTGAAAAGATTAACATGTTCAAACATATTTGTGGCAAACATTGCAAATCCGAGGATTTTGAACCTAACTAAAACGAACTGTTATTTCATCAGTGGACTTAATTTAAACTTCCACAATTATGTGTATGTTAATTAGGTTTCATTTATATGTAGCAAAAGATATAATATCCTTCTAAAGTCACATTTTGGTAAGAATTCGATTATATAACTAAACTCGTTATTTGTAATTACCTGGTTATAAATATTTTTTCATAGATTCATCTACAAAAATTACCTGGTATATAAATATTTTTTATAGATTCATCTACACACATTAGCTATAATGAGCACTCATTTTGAAAGCGACTATTAGTAAACGATCTCTGCGAGTAGTATGTAAATAGGTGGCTCTGTGAAGAAGCGTAGCGATTTGTACATAGTGTTTATTACACTTAAAAGAAATTTAATCCAATCAGTGTTAAAAAACCCAATATTTTTAACCCTTTTTAAAAAAATAACGTTGAAAACAAGCACCCAGACGCAGACTATTTATTTTACAGCATAGAAACACTTGTTCAGTGCGCTACGGAGTCGTCATTTATTTTTTACTTTATTAATTACTAGTATAATAGTGCGTTCTTTATTTTATATTTTCTTTATACATATTTTTGTACCTAATAATTGTAGAGATATAATTACAAATTGCTGTGTGTAAAATACATTGATTCCTTATGCTCATTGGCATTTTTACTCAATCCCCACGTAAAAATTTATTTCTCATAAATAATTCAATATATAGATCTAAATTTTATTATGTGAAAATATCGATAAACAATATATCGATAAACATTATATCGATAAGATTATACGAGGATAGAAATTTACAGCACTATTATAATTCGCCTATGTTGTCAGCACTGTTTGTGAAAAATTAAATGTTATGCCTTGATGTTGGTAGTAGTAGTAGTAGCTTGGCGCCCTTTCATACATTTACTTTTTCTTAGGAAGTCGCGCCTCTTAAACGTAGTGATTATATTCTCTTTGATACTGGCGTAAACTCTATTTCACAGATTAATAAAACTGAATCACAGATAAATAAATATGCAGTAAGCTAATCTAGGTACCTGAAACTAGCCCCACTTGGATATTTGATTTTTGATTTTTGAGATTTTTTATTTTAATTAATTGTTCGTCGTTGGTCGTTATTGTTCGAACATAAAAATTGTTTGTTCGTCTTTTAATTATTTATAATTAATTAAACAAACTTCATCCTTAAGTTTGTGGCATTCCTTGGGGGAGGCCTATGTTCAGCAGTGGACTTGTGAAGGGCTGTAATGATGATGATGATGATGATTAACAATTAAGTTGTATTTATGATCGAACAATCATCAATAGCGATCGAATAAACGATATTTAGTAAAAATTATTAATTTAAGGGATAAAAGTTAAAATTTACAAGAAGGGGGGCCAACTTAAGGATGAAATTTGTTTAATTAATTATAAATAATTAAAAGACGAACAAACAATTTTTATGTTCGAACAATAACGAACAAACGACGAACAATTAATTAAAAATAAAAAAACTCAAAAAAATCAAAAATAAAAAATCCAAGTGGGGCTAGGTACCTGTACCTAGCTAATCTGGTTCACAAACTAACTATAATATATCAAGGGGAGCTTTGGCGGGAACTTGACCGGTGGCGCGGCGGATTGCTGCTCATATATTATTGTTTAAATAATGGTTTGAAGTGGATTTTGTTATGTAAAAGTGATTGTGTGAGTGAATGGTTTGAAGTGAAGTAGATTTTATACCGACTTCAAAAAGGAGACGGTACTCAATTCGACTGTATGTTTTTTTCTCTTTTTTTATATGTGTTACCTCATAACTTTTTTCTGAGACAACCGATTTCAATGATTCTTTTTTTATTTGAAAGCTGGTGCTTCTCATGTGGTCCCATATAAATTAGATTAAGGTCTGACCAATAGTTTTTAAGTTATTCTTAATAATTTATATTGAAGTCGGTACAAAATTTTAAATTATGTGTATTAAATGTCTGCACATGTAAACTATCATTGGAAACGGTGAAACAAGTGTTCCGATGGTGATGTGAATCTCAAGATAAGGTGTCTGTCTGCTTAGGCGCCCTGAGATACTATCGCCAACTGTCTGCTGGCTCAAGTTGCCGTCAAAATCATAGACTTAGGATATACTAGCGTATAGACCAACATAGTGTGCAAGGGAGAAAAAAATTCCTTATGGCAAAAATGCAAGATAGAAAAGGATACCAAATCTCATGACTCTGTAACCGATTTTGAATGACAGGTCGGCACAATTCGGCACGCAAGAAATAGCTCCGAGATATTTTGTAATTTTTAAAGTATAATAGTGGTTATTGTTAGTAAGTAACTTTTTCCAAAATGGTTAATTGTTCCGTGAGTGAGTGTGCTGTTAATAATAGAAATAATCCTGATAATTTCACATATCACAGGTAAATTCTTGACGTCGTCAATGTTATGACGCGTTTATTTTAGTTAAAATTTATGCTACATACTGTTTTAAATATAGAATATATTCAATTATTTTGTTAATTTTGATATTTAAAGAAAAAAGTCACGTAGTTGATAGTTTGCATGAATTTGGTAAATACATTTTATACAAAATATTTTACATGTACGCTAGAGATTGACTCAACTATATCAAAATTAATGTCGATATTTATCTTGAATGTTTATAATGAATCGATAGACTTGCCTACACAACGAAAATAAATCCTCGGTTTGCGTTCTAAAATGTAATTTTATTATGCCGTTTGTTAAACAGATTCCTCGGATTCTATAATTAGAAAAAATGGTAAAGATTAATTGGACGGGTTGGTTGGAATGCAAAGAACTCGACAATTTGCAGCAAACATTTTCTTGAGAAGTATAAAAAAGAAAAAGTAGAATAAAAATAATTTTATTAAAAGTCATTTCTACATTATTTGTACCAGTAAGTAAAATATTGTTATAATAAGACTTCAAAATATAACTTTCAAAACTTTAGATAAATATAGAGACAGATTTTCATACATTATAAAACTGTAGTACATTAAAGACAAAAATCTTGAGATTATCCTCTTTAAGCCATTATGAACCCAACTAAGTATCTATTTATCAACCAAAATAAATGTATAACCTACAACCAACCGCACAGCCTCACGGTCACACTAGTACAATATTTATAGCATCATGCTATTTTCAACAAGGGTTGAGCGGAGCTTCGGAAATTCGGAATATATGCCCAAGTCACAATGATTAAACTTTTAGCGTAGTTAGGTATAGATATTTAGTAGCTCCCTCAAGCGCTACTAGACGACCGCGCATGAGACGTGATAGTATAAATTCCATAGTATTTGATACTCACAACGGTCAATGCCCGATTCATGCTTGATGGCCTTTGTCACATTGTGGACATTGTCGCGAGGGCTTAAAGCGTGGTTTATCGCCTACAGCGTTATTCATAGAGAGAGCTCGTGGTTAAGTAATAGCTGCGCAGATCAATAGATCTCGAAATTAAGTTGCACTTGCGGTCATTCAATGAGTGACCATTTTCTTAACATACCGAGATTGAGAGAATAGAGATGCATCTGTATCTTCAGACACTTAGTGCACTTTACTGTGTTAAGATCATTATGTTTCTAACATTCATGCAGCTAAAATGATAATAAGTTTATTATTACTTTATACTTTTCAGGGACAGATGAAAGAATATAAACATGAAGCATGATGAAGCCTCATAAACATATTGGCCTTTAAACAGAGCAATCTTATTTAACTGATTCCTACAAGTTTCCTTCCTTAAATTATTAAGTTTACATTCATACTTAAGTCGAATGTTAAAATAAAATTCTATAATCTATTTAATTATTAATTATTAAATGTTTGTAATTATCACAAGTAATACTTATATGAAAAATCAAGCAGCCATTATGTTGTACTCCGTGTCCCCGTTTTTGTTTCCCCATCAAAACATTTTATAAAATATAAATAGGTATATACTTAGTTAAGTATCTACCTATTTATATTCTAATATGTTAAAAATAAATTCGGGAAACTGCCCACGGCAGTAAATATTTTTCTCCAAAGATCATAGCTCGTAAAACAACATTCTGATCTGATTATTGGGGAGTTTTTAAGTTTTTCAGTAAAGTCACCTGGGATTTTATACATTTGAATTAAAATCCAACAAAAGGCAGGTAGGTTCAGCTTATTTACAGGAATGTTATATGAATATTTTTAATTATTTTAGAACTATCATGGTAAAATTCAGTTAATTTTTGAAGTTATTCAACTGCATGCACTAAACAATTTTTATAATCTTTTACCGCTACCTTAACAATCATTTTCGATAGTCCTTTTAAGTAAAATATACATCACTAGCTAACGCACACAATGACAAATCAAAATGGGTCACGCGTTTTCGGGCTGTCAGGTGGTCTATACGCTAGTATATTCTAAGTCTATGGTCAAAATCTATCACTTGATACTGACTGAAGTAAATAAAGACATTGCTTAAAGGACAAGCATCCAAGCCTTTAAAAATATTTAAAAAATTGTAAAACAAACTAACTAGAAACACTTAACCCAGGGGAGGAAAGTTGGTACTAAAATTTAAAGTCTAAAATGTATGGAAACAGGCTCCCTCTTACGACGTTTCGCGAAAAAGTTTGACGCCATTTATTAAAATGGCAAACGTCAACAAGGATTCTATGAAGTCAGTGATTCTATGGTAAATAAACAGCAGCGCCATTTTCTATGAGCGCCATCACGATTATGAGATTTAGTTTGTTAACCTAATAATTTTCTTTGTTCATATTAATATTTTGTTACATTCTATTCATTACTGTTATTTCGTTCTTACTATGTCGTCACGAAAAGAGATTTGTGTTTTTGGATGCGACAAATTAGGTAAGAAATATTTGAAAACCTATCAATTATACATATTGATAATTCAACGAATGCGGTTAACCTTTTTAAAACAATCAAAACAAATTGTGGAAAGGTTAGTAGCAATTACAATTTCACACTGTTAAACTAATAGAACATGTTAATTTTCAGGTGCATTTATGCATAGGTTTCCTCATCCCGTAAAGCGGGCTGACATGTTCCATATTTGGATGTCGAAAGTTGGAAATAGATTAGAAATAGAATAAAACCAATGAAAATTTTCACTACTAAAAAGATATGTGATTATCACTTTGAATCAATTACAAAACTACAGGTCATCGTTTAACCATAACAGCTATTCCAACTTTGTATCTTGAAGGTGAGTTTTAAATTAAAACAATATATTTAACATGTATATGTTTAAATGGTAGAATTAGATACTGTGTAGGTGTCACATTGATTGAATGTGTATGTGGGAGAAAAATGATTTATATTCTATTCTAATTATATTAAATTCATCTCACAGAAACAAAGGGTCAGTGCAATTAGGGTGGATATTACCAGCCTTTTAATACCAATTTCAACTTTAAAAATTCTTGCTATTTTAATTAGCACTCAAGTTATTTATCCAAAAACGTAATGAACATTTATTTACAATTATTATTTCAAGAACAATTTTATAACGACGATAAGCAAAAATGCGTAATGGCTAAAATTCCAGCCACCCTGTACCGAATGTCGTCCTTTGTGTACCTAATGCCAGCATAGCATAGGGTTATGCCTTTTGAGTTTTTTATAGGTACCTATTGTAGGTAAGTTTTAGGTGCACAGAAATAAATTCGTAACAACTTTTAATTTTGAATCATGCATGTCACAAGCTCTTTAACTCTGTGTCATGAGCATGGAATATGTATTAAGACAGATGACAAAAATTATTTTATTTTAATGTTTTACTCCTTACCTTACTGTATTTTAGCTTTAAGCAGTTGCATTTTTCTTTTAACACTAAACAATTAATTTAAGCAAATTATGATAAAAAATTATGTAGCACATCAATTTCTTATAATTTAATTATTAAAGTTTTCGAATCTCCCTCATCATTTCAGCCCTTCACAAGTCCACTACTGAACATCCTCCTCCATTGACTGCCGCAAAGCATGTTCCTGAATCACTTTCCTTGTTATGAGTTTTTCATTTATGTTCTTAAGTTATAATAAAATTAGTATTACTAAGTTATAGTTAATTACATTTATTGCTTGTTTTTGTCTTTCTCAAAAAATAAGTAAATATATAAGGTGTTTAACATATAACAAATGTCTGATGGAAAAGCAAGTACACCTTATGCTAAACTTTAAAATTAAAAACCAATTTTAAGACATAGAATAATTGGTCATAAATTCCTTAACCTTAAAATAAATTATGTTCTAATTAATGGTATTTATTCCAGTTTATGACAGCCCTGATTTATATTACGTGGCTGAAATTAGGTACTTCTTATTAGGTACGTCAAATACATTTCCTATATCTAATTACAGCCCCATTAATTTCCACTAAAAGGAAACAAAAAACTTGTAAATATAAAAAAATAGCTGCATTACTATGTCTATAGTCATATTTATACAAATCAAAAAGCCTAAAGATGAGCTAATGTAAAATATCCTTAATTTCGGGACCATAACTTGTCAAAAATTAGGAAAATGAGCGTTTTCTGTTGCGTGCGTGTTTTGATTTTAATTTAACACTCTTAGAAACTGTGTGGTAATATTTGAAATATACTTTCCTCTAGTTACGAAGAATTTTTAAACGACAATATTTTTAGTTAAGACTACTAGAAATCTTATTTACAAAGTAAAAGTCGAAAAGGCTGGTATTAGGCGTCCACCTACTCATCAATAATTTGTCACGACCTTCACTCAAAGTCAAGCATATTTATAAATAAATAGTTGTGGTGTTATAAATAATCTTTGTGTTTTTATAGATTTCCATTGCATTATTTTCACGAGTATTTAAGGAAAACATAAATTTCTTGAAACAGAACACAACTACTGTGTCCCAAGAATATATGCTCCTAATCATATCTGAGAGATCATACAAATCAGCCTCAACCTGTAGAAAAGAAGTTGAGTGGTGAAAGAGGTAATTAAATTCTGTTTTAACTGTTTATTTTATAATCTCTATAGGGTGGTAATTTGGAATTGAGTACTTGGGGTGGTCACTAAATCATATCATATGTTATACAATATAATAAATGTACAAAATGTTCTTACGAGATTTATAAACTTGATAACTACTTTACTAACTACTAACCTACCATTAGGTAAACTGTATGCTCACTTGCCCCTTTTCACCTTAAAAACCTGATGGTTATCAGATAGATAATTATTAGATATATCATTTATTACAGTCTATACTGCCGTGGTAACCGAGAGAGCAGTATGTCAGATATTTCTTTTCAACCAACTTCAAAAGTTACCTTAGAACTGTTTTCTAGGTGAACAGATTTTGATGATTCTTTTAATTTTTTATTTGGAAGCTGGTGCTTTCTCATGCTTAGCAAGTCGCTATTTATTTAAATGATTTTATGGAGTGAATTTTCTGTGCCATGTACTATTATGTATTCTGTGCTTCTGTATAAAATTTGCCACAAAGAGAATACTTCCAGTAAAGTTTTTTACCAGTGAAAATCCTTAAATTAAAAGAAATACCCCAACCTTGTACTAGACTTTCTGAAAGAGCCATTTCTGATAAAAGGAAAAAGATAATTTAAAATCTGTGTCTGTAAATCTGCTAATTGCAGACTTTTTTGGGAAAATTTTGTGTTAATAATAATGTTGAAAATTTAGCAATCGAGGAATAAAGCAAATAAAATTTAACACTGTAATTAAATAATAATAGATATGATCGGTGAATGTGATAAAATGTAGGCTAGTTTTTGAAACAGCATAAGTTGGTATAATCTCCCAGGTTACACTGATTCTAAAAGTTGTACTTGTCAGTGATTCTTAATTATGTTTAAGTATTATTTTTCATTAAGGTGCTTTTAATGATATTTTTTGTTGTTTGTAGAAGTCCTTTTGAAACAATTTTATGTTAAAGAGCTTTTTCATGTTGTTTGTAAGTTAATGAGAATAATTTTGTGCCAAATAACACTATAATTATAAACATTATAATTTTTGATCTCTATGATTAAGTCTTTAAGTTTTGCTAAGAAGTATATTTTTAGAGAAGTTTTCTATTTTTATGGCAAATAATAAGAACCAATATGTGATTTTTGATCACACTGATAAAGTTTTATAAATATAATATGTTAGTACATTTTGTTTTCTCCACTATTTAATGCATACTGCTCATGTTCTAACAAAAATATGGAAATGCTACTTTTAAAAGCAATAACATCCTTTACTGTGCAATGAAATAATAAAAAAAAATTCAAAACCGTGGCGAAAGGGCAGTATGGTACTAACTACTGTTTTACATAGCTATTTATTTAAGTGTATTACCATTTTCTCGAAACCCCCTTTTCTAACTTACTGCCATCTCGATCCAGTATAATATTTTTTTTCTTTAATTGTAATGTGTCATGTGTGTAGATTTAAGCGTTGGAATAAATATCTATGTCTTTATAAAAAAACCACTGCTGAATATAGGCTTCCCCATAGATTGCCTCATAGGATGATATTCATAACAATTGCCACATTTGACAGGTGGGTTGGATAAGATTCAGGAATTAAAGTGATGAAACAATCTTCATCTGTCACTATATTTTGTGATTAAATTAATATTTTAATTTTCAATATTCACAGCGCCCAATCTGCATCCATGACCAGCCTTCAACATCACAGACAAATGAATTACAGGTAATTCTTTAGTTTTATTCAATGTGTAGTGTTCGTGTAAATATAAGAAATCATTAATTTTTACTATTACTACTGGTTCCAAAAAACATTTGTTCTGGGGGAACCAACAAGAAACCCGATGGAACTTTTGTTTTTGAAGTATTGTATACAATTAGTATGAAAACAGAAATAGCATGGTAGTGATCACCCCATTGCCAGGGTTATTATCAATCTTTTAGTAGCATAATAAATCTTTGTTCATCAATTTTGTTTAATAAAATTTTAAACTTTTGATAGATAAAGCCTGCATATTTTGTGGGGCTTAGGTGTATGCATAATGAA
Organism: Parnassius orleans; assembly: GCA_029286625.1. Taxonomy (NCBI): domain Eukaryota; kingdom Metazoa; phylum Arthropoda; class Insecta; order Lepidoptera; family Papilionidae; genus Parnassius; species Parnassius orleans. The sequence continues at coordinate 112,468 of JAGSMP010000232.1, read as the reverse complement.
ATGACTAAAATTAACTAATCTAGCTGTTTCAGCACATGTAAGGCCTCTAATCTTTTTTGTATAAAGTTTTCTGATTTAAATATTTAATTCCTTATATTTTAGTATCAAACAATATTTTCTAACAATTTGCTTAGTAGGGAAGCAAATATAGTCTAGTATAAGAATATCATATACTAAAATATAATAATTTTACAGCATTTATTGTAAATTTCTACATTTTAAATTTCAATTTGAAAAGCTAATATATAAATTAAACATTTTCAGATAAACAGACGAAATCGGATACTACTCTAAAATTATAAGTTGTTATAAAAGCACATGAGAAGACTTAAAATTCAATTAAAGAAGTCTAGAAAACTATAAAAGATTTTAGGACTCGTCTATCAAACGCAGAAAAAATGAGTAATCAAGTAGCATTTGAGAAGATCACCAAAAAGATGACATTTGCAGCGAAGGTTTTGTTATAGCTGTTTAGAATCATTTATTGTAAAAATATGTTTCATATTTTGTATTGTCAAAACTGTGTTTATGAATCATTTATTGTAAAAATTATTATTTTTATGCTTTGTTTTGTAAGACCTGTTTAGAATCATTTATTGTAAAAAATATTATTTTTGTATTGTGAAAGCTGTTAAGAATAACTTATTATAAAAATATTGGTTTCAAAATTTGTATTGTCTAAGCTGTTAAGAATCATTTATTGTTAAAATATTAGTTTCATACTTTGTATTGTGAATGCTGTGTTATATGAATTGTTTATTGTAAAAATCTTAGTTTGTGTGTGGCACAGTAAGAATATCCACCACCCCATATCATCCTGTAGGTGTCTTAAGAGGCGACAGGGGGAAACAAATCAGAAGATGGACAGCAATGTCTTCCTAATAACGACTAAAATTAAAAGCTGCGGTTGGCAACCCACTTGCCAACCATTGCAACTATGGTAAATATCTCTTCTATGAGGCGATTGTTGAAGCTGTGTTAAGATGAATCATTTATTTAATAAAAAAATATTATTTCATATTTCCTATTGTCAAAGCTGTTATGAATACCAAGGGGCCAAGCCCTCTTCGCCAGTTATTTTGCTGTGGACTACGGTCCAGTCCCAACTTCTAGTTTCTCATCGGGCGGAACGCGTTGGTTGGTTGGCGCTCACTGCACACGGCGTTGGCCTGTGTGGAGCCGTGTGCCCCACATTTTTCTAAAATGTGAGTGAGCGAAGTCCTTGTATCGGGTATTTTAATATAAATATTGTAAGCCTTTTCCAAGTGGGAAGATATTAATTAATAATGGTATTAATAGGTAATGGCCTATATTTAGCCCTAGAACCTTTAGAAAGATCAATATATTGATTATCTGATCACGTATTTTTTTAATATAGTTATATTTTATAGACGGCCATTTTATATATACAATAGAGGAGGGTTATTATAAAATATTTCTTATTTTGTATTAACAAAGTGTTTATGAATCATTTATTGTAAAAATGTTATTTTCATATTTTGTCTTTTGAAAATTTATTGTTAGACATTAGTTTAATATTTTGTTATATCAAAGCTGTGTATGAATCATTTATTGTAAAATATATTAGATTATCGTATAGTGGCGATCTAAGAATATCCACTACCCCATATTATCATCCGTGGGTGTCATCGTAAGAGGCAACAGAGAAATAAATCGGCAGATGGACTGATCTTCCTAATAACTGTAGTTGCAAACCCACTTGCCAAGCGTGGTTATAGCTTTGGATTGCCTCATAGCCGTTTAAGTTTGCCGTTATGGTATTAACTTAATATTTTGTAATGTTAAAGTTTGTTATGATTCATTTATTAAAATAATAAAGTTTACTATTTTTGTATAGACAGCTGTGTTATTAATCTATTAATGATATAAACATTAGAATAAAAATATTAGTTTTATGTGTTGTATTGTCAAAACTAGGTTAAATCTTTATCTATCTCCCTTAAATTCAAAAAATATAGAATAATGTACTAATTATTTGTGTTTAATTCCATTCATGTTAAAAATCGTAGTTAATTCCTATTTACAATTATGAATCACACTTTATGTATTAGATTAGTTATCAACAACCGACTGTTAAATTAAACATTTGTAGCATTTTATTACCATGCAGTTATCTTTAAAAATGTTTCAAATGTATAATTCACTGTTGGTTGTTGATGATTAATCCTAGTACATAAGTGTAATGAATTACCATGAACAGTAGTGTATATGTAGAGGTGTATGTGTTATACGCACGCACACATTCTCACTATATTGTGCCGAAACGACACCAGACGGCGCTAGTACTCCTCGGTTGACAGATTTCGCACGAGTGGGCTCTCTTTCCTGTATAGGACAGTTACTATACTCTTTGACTTAACCTTAATTCGGGTAGATTCTACAGTTCTACTAGAATCTACTAGTTAGTTTGTGACTTAACCTAAACGTTAGTTTCTCTATCTGGTCTGTGCTATAAAAATATAATAAAGAGTTGTTTCAGCTAAAATTATAAATAAAATTTCCAGAAGTAAAAAATAAAATAAAAAATTAAATATGATATCTAGATTCGGTTATGTACTTAACTTATTAAAGGCGCTAGAAAGGAATATTTTACATAGTTTTGGTCATCCTCCGAGAGGTATGTTTTTTTGTGATCAGTATAAAGCAACTTCAAGCCACTTAGATTAAATTTCACACATTCAATTTCTCCTTGTTTTTCAATAAATAGATAAGATTTAAGCAAATGTATTGGGAAATTGATTCCCCAAAGTAGTTCTCTTCTGTCAGTATGTCAGTATAATATTAAATCACAGCCGTCTGTTTTAGTAGTGTTTGTTTTTGTTTTTCTTTGATTTAAGTAAAACTGATAGTATTCCTGCCTTCCAGTATAGTAAATTACTTATTTATTAACTATGTTACAGTATGTTAATACAGTTATGTACAGTAGTTCAGTGGCTATTGGTTATGAGACTGTTGCTTTGAATCTCACACAGAGTAAGTTTTTGTATCATTATTTATAATCATCAGAACACCATTTGGGACACACTATGGGACATAAGAGAACTTCATGTCATATTTGTTATTTGTTTTCTTTCGCCCAAGGCATGTACATATTATGTGGCCATGTACACTTAGGAAATGCTGCGTCATGATGTTCTGTCGCAATAACAAAGTCCATAAATTAACTTTTAATAAAACGTTATTTGAGTGGACTAAGTTAGTTTCGAGTAAGAGAATAGCACAATCTCAATGCACTATAAATAGTTACAAAAATTCATTTCTCATTCTGACACCCTTGGGGGTAGACTTTTTTCTCCCAATTTATATGGGGTCACCCCTGAAGTGTAACCAATTAAATAACTGACAAAGATATCACATAACATACATACAAAAAACCATACAGATGAATTGAGAAACACATCCTTTTTTGAAGTCGGCTAAAAACATATTAATGATGCAGTCGCTTGTATTTTCTTGTTGTCAGGACAATTGATTTTGTAATCTGTATTTCTCTCAAATTAAGTATTTAATTAAGAACTTACAAACCCTTTAAGAAAAGGAATTTCAAAAATATAAAAAAAATTAAGTCTGTAACTGCAATAAAGGACTTGTAATATAGTTAATATCTGTATACAAATATAAAAAATCATAATAATATGTTATACGTATATCCCATATATGTTAAAATTGGATTTTTGATTTTTATCTTAATAATCTGATATTTTCACACCCTGATTTATCACAAAAAGTTTAAACTAAAAATCAGTAAATAAGCTTGTAATAAATATTAATAATAAATTTGTTGTTTTGACAATATACAGGTATTGTTAAAACAAAAAATTGTTAAAAAGTGGTTCATCATCATCATCATCATTACAGCCTTTCACAAGTCCACTGCTGAACATAGGCCTCCCCCAAGGAATGGCACAAAGCAAGGTCCTGAGCCACCTGTATCCATCGACTTCCTGCATGTCTACCAGGTCGTCATTCCATCTAGTGGGGGTCGCTCTACACTTCGCCTACCGATACGAGGCTACCACCCGAGATCCTTTTTTCCCCATTGGTTGTCGGTTCTTCAAGCTATATGGCCGGCCCATTGCCACTTCAGCTTACTAATCTGTTGGGCTATGTCGGTCACTCTGGTTCTACTGCGGATATCCTCATTTCTAAGTTTATCACGCAGATAAACCCCGAGCATAGCCGTCTCCATAGCTCGCTGAGCGACCTTGAGCTTCCTCATACAGCCAGCAGTGAAGGACCACGTCTCAGATCCATAAGTCATCACTGGCAACACGCACTGGTTGCACAATCTCGTTTTTAAGTTTTGAGAAGACCTGACGAGAAGATGTGTCGTAATTTCCCAAACGCTGCCCAGCCGAGTTGAATCCGTCGATTGACCTCTCGGTCGAAGTTGGACTAACCTAGTCGGACTAATTGTCCCAGGTAAAGATACTCGTCAACAACTTCGAGCTTAGTGCTCCCAACTACTAACCGGCATAGGTGTGACATGGACATTACACATGATCTTTGTTTTGTCCATGTTCATTCTTAAGACCTATCCGTTGGGAGGCACTCTTGAAGTTATTGAGCATAGTGCTTAGGTCCTCCAGCGATTCTGCCATAAGGATATTGTCAGCAAATCGAAAGTGAGTGATGTACTTGCCATTGACGTTAATACCGTATTCTTTCCAGTCTAGTACCTTGAAAACGTCTTCCAATGCAGCGGTGAAGAGTTTCGGGGCTATAACGTCACCCTGTCTTACACCTCTCTGCAGTTGGATAGGTTTCGTACTCTGGTTCTGTACTCCTCGGATAGCCATCGTAGCCCTACTGTACAAACACTTCGGCACTTCGATATACCGACAGTCAACTTGGCACCGCTGAAGGGACTGCAGCACCGCCCAAATTTCGACGGAATCAAAGGCTTTCTCATAGTCCACATACGCAAAATATAGTGGCAGATTGTACTCCTCGGTCTTCTGTACAATTTGCCGAAGGGTATGTATGTGGCCTATGGTGCTAAAGCCTTTTCAGAAACCGGCTTGTTCGGGAGGCTGGAAGTCGTCGAGTCTGCGTGCGAGACGATTCGTAATGACTCTCGAAAACGGCACGTAGACGCGGATCAGAAGGGAAATCGGTCTGTAGTTCTTCAAGAGAGCATTGTCGCCTTTCTTGAAGTACAGGACCACCGCACTTGTGCTCCACACCTCCGGTGTAGTGCCACCATGGAGGACGGAATTAAACAGCTTCTGAAGGACTTCTAGTACCGGTTTTCCACCCGCTTTCAGAAGCTCCGCTGTAATTCTATCCTCGCCCGGGGACTTGCCGTTTTTAAGGTGCTGGAGAGCCATTCTATACTCGCTCAGACTGACGTCCGGGATAACTTCGGAATAGTGTTGGATAAGATTCGCTCTTGGATCGTTACTCACACTTGCGCGTGGCTCCAACGATGATGTGTACAGCTGCCCATAGAACCTCTCATTTTCACTCAAAATCTCAGGTGTCCCGGAAACGATGCTGCCACACTCGGTCTTCAGCTTCGACAGTGGGCTCTTTCTGACAGACTAATCTCTGGTAAAGACTATGGAGCCCTGGTTCCGCTCGATCGCTTCTTCAATACGAGCTGTATTGAAGTTGCGTAAGTCCCGCCTGTATACTGTCAAATCTGCTGAAGACTGCAGCTTCATTTCCCGTCTAACAGCCATGTGATTAAGAGCGTTATCGGAGATTTTTGTAATGATTTCTTATATTTACGCGAACACTACACATTTTTGTGTTCTTCTGCGGCGGGTCTTGCAAAACTTAGCTCTGACCGCATGGACAGTTTCCACGAGCTTGTCATTCATATACTATTCATATAGTATATTTGGCCCAACTTTATTGGGACAGGTCGGTTTTAACTGACCGGACAGTCGAGCATAATCGGCCGGATATCATATTAGTAGAAAAAGAGGAGAAGCGGACATGGTTGTTGGATATTGGCATTCCAAACTCGCACAATGTGCAGAAATACAGCACTGAAAAGATGGAAATTAAGTACCAGCGGCTTGCTGAAGAAATCCGACAGTTAAGGCGGCAGCAGCAAGTCCATATCGTCCCGCTGATTCTCTCCACCACGGGAATTGTGCCTAAATCCCTTACTGAGAATTTAGCAAAGCTGGGTATCTCAGTGAGGGTGAGGAACAAAATACAGAAAGCCGTAATCTTGGATACGAGAGCGCGATCGCTGTCGTATCCAAGATATAAGGTATACGTCGCCACCTCTCAATTTAAAAATAAAGGGCGGGATCTTGCAATCAGCCGATGCCGCATCTAAAACCCCGAAAAGGAGCGCTTAAAAATGTCAATAAGACCGATTTCGGTCACGGCGGCCAGTATCAACAGAGAATAGCCATCTGCGCAGGACAGGGTTATAGTGCCAGAGTGTAGGCGTTAGCACAGGTACTCTCTCTATTCCCTCACTCTCATAGTCCAGTGGGATAGTAATCCGACATGACCGTACAGAGATGAGGCGCAGGACCAATGGCTTTACATGCTTTCCGAGGCACACCACCAATTTCCTGACACCTGGCTACTACTAGGAATTTCTTACATTTTTGGATAACCCGGGAGCTCGTGACCAGCAATCGCGTTTATGACCACTAGACCAGCAAGGCAATCAATCTTTTACATATAACACACACTTGTCTTTTATTATAATTTTTAACTTTAGATACTCATAGGTTTAAGTCATGCATATTCTATATTATGTTCTGTGCTATTTATAGTAATAATCTTTTTTTCTAGAATTAGCCATAGTACAGATTTATGATAGACAGAGTTCAAACTCCCAAAAAAAGTTTTCTATAAAGGATATCATTGGAGATGGCATGTTTCTAGCTGTTCCTAAATTTAGAAGAACAGTTGAAAAGCGCTGGAAAAGGAAATTTGGATCACCAGAATATGTATGGAAAATGCTTGTGCCCAAAACAAATATCAAAGTATGCCAGGATTGTGGCCATCATCATGAGCGAGGGCGCCTCTGTGGTAATTGAGGGATTTTTTTTAATTAAAATTGAACATATGAACAAGAGCTGTGTGTAGACAGAAACTCGAATCATAATAATTATGTCAATAAGTAAGACCTTAAAGATGACACTAAATCTCTATTTATATGAAAATTCACTGTTGATTTTTTTTTTATTTCATTACGTGAAAAGGCTTATTATTTTTTAAGTCTTGTCGAGTTGAAATTTTATAAATTCGTTAGTATAATATTTATCTGAAATAATAAACAAAAATTATACAGTACGCTCACGCCAGTCGAGACATCTTCGAGGTCTAACATATGTTGTTTTATTCTAAAATTCTTCCCGCTTTAGTGCTTTTCGCTCAACAATTCCGGGAAGTGTGGTTATGTTTCTTATATTACTAAAATATGGTTTTAATTGGCTATACAGCAGCCCTACCCCTTTATTTTAAAAACTATAATAAACACAATAAAATCAACAAATACTATAATCATGTAGATTATTGGGTAGTAGAGCCATGCTGTGGTATATTATAGCTGCAGCACAAATAAGTCGGCTCGACCAGGAAAGGAACACGCCCTCATAGAAAACGAGCATAAAATAGCAGCATAATGATGCTGTGTTTTGTATGGGGAGTGACGCACCTGCATTTTGATTCGTAACTGAAGATAGATGTCGGTGTCCATGGCCCTCGGCATCTATTTACATTCATGTTAGAGCCATACTGCAGCTATATTATTGTAGTTGCAGCACGAATGGGTCAGCTCAACCGGGAAAGAATCACTCTTTTTCTTTTTTTTATAGAAGACGGGGCAAACAAGCATGCGGCTTACCTGATGGTAAGTGACTAACATCAGGTAAGCCATCAGGAGAATTGCAGATGCGTTGCCGGCCTTTTAAAAAAGAGTAGGCTCTTTTCTTGAAGATCCTTAAATCGTATTGGTCCGGAAAAATCGTTCCACAAGTAGTCGATTCGACAAGGGAGTTGTGCGAGCAAGAATACTTCTAGTAAACCGCACAGTGCTGGACCGCCAATCATCCAGATGGTACTAATAGTATCGTGATGTGCGGTGGTGAAATTTAGCGGACGGAATTAGTCCGAACAATACCTCTGAGCACTCCCCGTGGTAGATGCGATAGAATATGCAAAGAGGTGCAACATTTCTTCGCTGCGCCAGTGACCTTCTCTTTTTTTTTTAAATACGTTACCCCCACTCCACTAGGATTTTCTCCTGTATCGTGGAGGCAGTTTACAAACATAAATTGCACAAGGACAAACATCCAGACCCGATCCAATTATTTGTAGGCCATACAAATACTTTTTCCGTGCAGGATTCGAAACTGCGGCCCCCAGCGCAGCAACTCATTGCTAAGCCACTGCGCCACGGAGCCGTCGCTCTGCGCTGGATGCTGTCAAGTGGAAGGAGCTGGCACTGGGTTGCCCCGGCCCAGAGATGAGAACAGTATTTCATGTGTGTCCGAACTTGCGCCTTATAAAGTTTCAAATGGTGTGGCGGCATGAAATACTGTCCTGCTGTACAAAGCACGCCAAGCTTTTTAGAGGCCATTTTGGCCTTCCCTTCCAAGTGACCGCGGAACTGCCATTCGTCATTCGATATGTCGAAGCAGAGGATTCCGATGCTCGCTGGGGTATCGAGGGGAGTGCCCTGAAATTGAGGAGATACGACAAAGGGGTTCTTTTTAACGGTAAACGTGTAAGCTTGTGTTTTCTGGGAATTGAGCTGGACTAGATTTAGTCGCCCCCAATCCTAAACTGTTCAACAAAGACTCAACTTTATTCAAAAATATGTTCATTCCGGAACCCGACGACGTGTTCCCGCGAAATATTGGCAAGGCTGGTGTATTATGCATCGTCAGTTCATTGTTATGCGGATGACAGATCCGAATAACGCAGCCTTGAGGAACATCGAATAGTGGTGGTGTAAGGATATATACTACCACATATCATCCCGTGGGGGTCGTAAGAGGTGACAGAAAAACAAATAAGGGGATGGGCAGCAGCATCTTCCTAATAACGACTAAAAATAAAAATAATAACTGTGGATGCCAGCCCGCTTGCCAAGCGTGACAACTATGGTAAACTCTAAGAAGCAATCTATGGATGAGGCCTATGTTCAGCAGTGGACTATAATAGGCTGTACCTTAACGGTAACGGTTGTGGAACACCAGCATTAACAGGCTTGGAGTCGCAAATGCACCGTCGACTACGACCTTATTGTTCCGATCTGAGAGTAAACTGGTAATCCAATTATATAACCCCATAAGAAGGAAGCTTCGAAAAAAACGTTTTTGTGCCAAGTCCGATCGACAGCCTTCGCTATGTCCAAACTAACCGCCAAAGCCTCCCCCTTGGACTCGACTGCGCTCATCGGTGTATTAAGTAAACAAGAAGATCACCAGCTGAGCGATCCTGACGGAAACCTTACTGGCGCTCATTAATCAGCTGGTGCTCTTCAAGTTACCAGTTGCATAAGCAGGCAGTTAATAATGGATTCCATTATTTTCGAGAATAAGGAGGTGAAGGCAATAGATCTGTAGTTGTATGGATCAGAATGGTTACCTATTTTAGGGATCGGGTGATTCGGGTGCACAAGGGCTGTCTTCCATAAATTAGAGACCAACGCCTAGGGAGTAGGAGAACCGGAAAGGATGCGTTAGAACCGTTGCCAACTCTGGAGCACACATCTTCAGCACAATTGGGGGGATTTCGTCAGGTTTGTTTTTTTTAGAAAAGGGGTCAATGAACTACCTATGAGCTGGCAAAAGTGCATAGATAACAACGGTGCATACTTTGATTAATTAAATATATTTTACAAAAAAAAAATGACTTTATATTCCTCCCGTACAAAACGCCAATTTCATATGTAAGGACCTAATACTATTTCTTATTTAATCGAATGTGATGGATGAGCTTGAATGGTTTTAACGAGGTTTCCGATTCACGGCTTAACCACAGAAATCGCACAACGCAAAGCACTATCGATGTAACGAGTAAGTTTATTTCTGTACTTGGTTTTTATTGCCACGACAGCAGAAAATCTCCCTTCGCACAAATATGTTGTTCCTTTGCTATTTTGGGATAAACTGTGAAATATTTGACCCAAACTTTGTTTCACCAATTTTTTGGGTGTACATACACTGCACCTACCTACGGACATTTCTTGGTCGTAAGGTCCCTAACGACGCAGCTACCTCGTGCCCCCCTTTGCAGGTCGCTGCGCCCTCCACTTTGGAAACCCCTGTTCTAGATAGAGTTGTACATAAATAATATTTTAACATACTTTTTTTTATAGGAAACTGTTACAAAAGAGTAGAGAGTGAAACAATAGAAATACAAGCTAAAATACAAGAAAAATTAGGAAACAACCCCATTGAGAAGGATGTTATTGTATTATATGAAGGGGAAAATGTTCCCGAAATGGTATTGTATGTTTTGTTATTCTATATTTTAAATCTAAAATTCATCATGGAGTAATAATTAATTATTGGAGGACTGCTTCTGAAGTAGTCATCATTTCATCATTACTGCCCTTCACAAGTCCATTGACTTCCTGCATGTCTTACCAGGTCGTCACTCCATCTAGTGGGGGGACGCCCTACACTTCGCCTGCCGGTACGAGGCTGCCACTCGAGAATCTTTCTTCCCTATCCGTTGTCGGTTCTTCGAGCTATATGACCGGCCCATTGCCACTTCAGCATACTAATTCTTTGGGCTATGTCGGTTACTTTGGTTCTACTGCGGATATCCTAGTTTTTAAGTCTATCACGCAGAGAAACGCCGAGTATAGCCTTCCCTGAGTGAGTTGGAGCTTCCTCATACGGCCAGCAGTGAAGCACCACGTCTCAGATCCATAGGTCATACTGGCAACACGCACTGGTTGTACAATCTAGTTTTGAGGTTATAAGGTATGTCTGACGAGAAGATGTGTCGTAACCTCCCGAACGATGCCCAGCCGAGTTGAATCCGTCGATTGACCTCTCGGTCAAAGTTGGACTTACCTAGTCGGACTATTTGTCCCAGGTAAACATATTCGTCACAACTTCGAGCTTAGTGCTCCCAACAACTACCGGCATATGTGTGACATGGACGTCAAACATGATTTTTGTTTAGTCCATGTTCATCTTAAGACCTATCCGTTGGGAGACACTATTGAGGTCATTGAGCATAGTGCTTAGGTCCTCCAACGATTCTGCCATAAGGACTATATCGTCGGCAAATCGAAGGTGAGTTATGTACTCGCCATTGACGTTAATGCCGTATCCTTTCCAGTCCAGTAGCTTGAAAACGTCTCGGTGAAAAGTTTCGGGGATATTACGTCACCCTATCTTACACCTCTCTGCAGTTGGATAGGTTTCGTACTCTGGTTCTGTACTCCTCGGATAGCCATCGTAGCCCTACTGTACAAACACTTCGGCACTTCGATATACCGACAGTCAACTTGGCACCGCTGAAGGGACTGCAGCACCGCCCAAATTTCGACGGAATCAAAGGCTTTCTCATAGTCCACATACGCAAGATATAGTGGCAGATTGTACTCCTCGGTCTTCTGTACAATTTGCCGAAGGGTATGTATGTGGCCTATGGTGCTAAAGCCTTTTCAGAAACCGGCTTGTTCGGGAGGCTGGAAGTCGTCGAGTCTGCGTGCGAGACGATTCGTAATGACAGACGATTCGTAATTCTGAAGTAGTGTCAAGTTGTAATATGCCTCATATTCTAATCGACAGCAAATTGTGGCAAATTCTCCCTACTATGAGAGAAATCCATATTTAGCAGTGCACTGTTTACCAGGCTGATGAAGTAAATAAATGTGCATTAATTTTTTTCAACATTTACATATGTTTCTTTAAATATAAAGTTCGAGTCGCGTGATGATACACCTTGGTTTAGCCAGCTACAACTAGGTGTATTCAATTATTAAGGCTTTAGGGTGGCCCCAACCAAACCTTAACCTACGGTCGCTGATATTACTCCATAAGTGCTTTCGTATTTTTGACCAACCTAGTTGTAGCTATGAATAAATTGAATACACCTAAGTTTAACCAACCGCAATCAGCTACACCTAGTTATAGCTGGCTAAACCTAACTGTACCGCACTTATGCTTCTAGCAGTGACATATATTTAACTAGAATATAATACCGATTATGATAAAAAATATGAATATGATTAAGAATTATAGAATATAATAAAGATTATATTAAAATATTGCATTCCTAGTAAATATATCAATAATTTTTACAGCCTAATGAATTTTGGGAAGGTAAGAGGATAATTGAGATGAAGAAAGAAAGACCTCAATGGTTCAGCAAAAATCTTTTGCAGAAATCAACTCAGCAACCTTCTAATTCCAAAGATGTTAAGCCAACTGATCTGGCTTAAATATTGAATTAAGTTTGATATTGAATTCTTAGTATAGTGAATTAAGATTAAAGTTATTGAATACAATATTGTTTCTTTTTTAATAATTTCAAATTAAAATTTTAGGTGTAAAAATTATTACAGAATTTCTGAATAACAAGTTTGCAATAACCAAAATAATATATTTTATATAATTATATACATTATTATTTAGAAAAGCCATTCTGATGGTTGGCGGCAGCGGTGAGATGCCGATGGCGTCAAATTTAGGTTCGCGGTGCTGCCCCAGCGTCGCACTGTGTCAAGATGCGCGGTCCATTCTTACAGCACTTGAGCACATAATTATTTCAATATAAATTATATTAAATTACATTATCAAAAGAATTAGGACTATCATCTAAATTGTCAGTAAATGAATCTATTCCACTTTCACCTATAAAGTGTTGTTCTACATGTGATTGAAACTCTGTAAATTCAACATCCCTTTTAAAAGTTTGTCCACACATGGGACAAATTTTATCAAATTGCTCTACTGTAACATCCTTTTCATCGCTTTCTGAATCTTTATAACCAGGTGAAGAGTCATTGTATTTGTTAGACTGTAGAGTGTTGGTCAAATCAACAAGACTGCCACTTGTTTCAACCTCCTTATTGTCTGTAGTTGTTATTCTTGTTTTATTGTTAATACAATTTGGACATTTGTAACCTTCTGTAATCAGACAAAAAAAAACATGAAAATTAATAATAGATACTATGAGAACAGTTTTCTGTGACATCTATATGACCCTATAGGACCTTGGTTCATCAGGTGTCATTGGACCAGTGTTTTCTTTATTATGAATCGATCCATCTATTTACAGGCTGTAATGCCTTTAAAAGTTCACTGCTGAACACATACCTCTTCCATAGATTGTCTCATAGGGAGGATTTTGCCATAATTGCCACGCTTAGCAGGTAGGTTGGCAACTGCAGTTTTTTATTATTTTAGGTTGTAATCAGGAAGAAGCTACTGTCCATCTTATGTTTCACTTTCCCTTTGTCGCCTCTTACTCCACACACGGAACGATATGGGATAGTGGATATTCTTACACCGCCACAATCCAACAAATAAATTTTTTACTGTTTTGAACAATAGAAATACTATCACTTTCTCTATTGTGTAATAGATATTGTTAACAGATCAATAATCTGGCCTGATTGTAGGTATAATGCACTGTTAGTTATATTTTATAGGACAACTACCTTTTACCCGTAACATCGTCTACATGGAACTTTGTTTAAGTTAAAACTTTAAAAATGAAAACTTTTTTAAAAATGGTTCTTCCAGCATTAAGTAAGCACGCAAATAACCCACTGAGCTTAAAAAAATCAATATGTTATACTTTTTAATTTATATTTTACATAATGTTTAATGACTGAGATTTTAAGCATTACTAGGCCTTATGGTGATAGAGTGAAAAGAAACTCAATCATCCCATTTCGTCACGTAAGCGACGTAAGAAACGGAAATAGGAAAAATCTGAAAATATAGCTTCCCATAGATGGCAATTTAACAATCTCATTAATGTCAGATGTAAAATACCCAGACCGGTGACGGGCAGTAGTGTTAAAGGTTGCACATCTTACATAGGTTGCATAGGTGCAGATTGGTGTCACTAATGACAACACAATCACACCTGAAAAGTCAACAACAATTTACTATGTGGGTAGGTAAGGATGACTACAGGTATGCAGCAAAAATGTTCAACTGCATGCAGTTGTGACAGTGTAAAATGGTAGCTTAATGCTGCTGTGTTTCATATGGTATGTGTAGAAAACCGGAGACCCTTTTTACTGGAAACGAGGCATTCCGTTTTAGTACTCAGAGGTGACAACGCATCTGTATTTTGATACTTAATTGAGGATAAATGTAAATGTATTTGGGCTACAGCAACCACTTACCATCAGATGGACTGTGTGCTTGTTTGTCACCCATATTCTATAAAAAAAAACAAAAAAAAAATTAAGCAAATTGTAGCATGAAACATGTTTTTTAAAATAACAATAAACATTTAATATTAATTATTAATATGGTGATTTAATATTTTTTGGTAGTTATTGCAGTACCTGTGTGCCCCTTTTGGATCAGAGGGCGTTTTTTTATATTGTACTAGCTGTTCCCTGTAATTTTCCCCTGTGGAATTTATTACAATTGGATTTCATGGGTTTCAATTTTTTTTGTGTGAAACCTTATATTACTTTTTCTAAAATAAAAGTAGCCTAAGTTACTCCTTATAACATCAGCTATCTGCCAGGGAGTCCCATCAAAATCGGTCCAGCCATTTTGGAGAATAGCCGGAACAAACAGACAGTAAAAATTTTATAAATTGTTTTTTTTTTGGTAAAAAGCTGTTATTTTGACATTATAAACGGACACTTCAATTTTATTTACATTGTAAACTCTATGTAACGTCACTCGATTTAATGACAAACTCCCTAAAGCGTCGAAATCACTCGGCTTTGGTTGGTTTAGTTTGTCTTCCATACAATTAAATTCCATCCAACAATTAAATAATAAAAAGTACTTTTTAAGTTGCAAAAATTAGTAAAAACTGCACAGCTGTGAACATTCTTTTGTTATTTTGTCGCTTTATTATCCTAGCCCGTAATAAATTTTGACTATAGGCATCATACATACCAAACTCTCTAAGAAGTCTGTTGTTTTGTTTACAAATTGGGATTACTTGCATGTGTAGACTGTTGTTAGTAGGAGTCATGGCTTATCTATACGTTATCATATTCTTAGTTGCTCACAGCCTCAAACTGTAAACATGGCAAGTAAGAGAAAGTCACTGTGTATTGACGAAAAAGTGTCTGATATAAACTTTTCCGTTTTCTAATACAGATTTTTCTTCGTTCCATTTAACGACAACTCTATAACGTTAAAATATGCACAGTCCCCTGAGTGTCGTTATATAGAGTGTACACTGTATTTGTATAGATGTCTAAGATATTTTGTAAAATATAAATGAACATGTTTTTACTAGCGCATACAGTGAAATAAAATAATTAAACTAAATTATTACCAATTAACACAGTTTCAAGTCTTGAAATTACTAATTTTAAATCATTTTCTTGTTGGATAAGTTCTTTTTTTAAATGTTGCAATTTTTCTATTTGATTATGTATCTCTTTTAATGAATCAAAAGCAGGATCTTCCATAAAGGTGAATCCTACTGAATCTACATTTAAAATATCATCATCCATTTCTTGAAGTTGTGACATTTGTTCATACTGCTCAACCAGTTGGGATTTTTCTTGAATGTAGCTATTAATTAACTTTAAAGAAATCTCCTCTAAGCTTGATTCAGAATATTTTTCTTGATAGTTTGTACTAGGCCTTGGCATGTTTTGAATATAAGTATGTGTGCGTAACAAAGGCCGCTTACATAAATCTTTATTAAATGATTTGTCTTGACCCTTTAATGAAGAAATTTTATTCCACAAGTTTTTATTTTCACAGGATACCATAAAAACATGGTGAATGAGTTGCGATTTCTGCTTATTAAGTTCTGCTATTTGTTGATGGAGTTGCGTTTTCTCATCTTCTTGTAGCGGAATGTAAGAAGAATTTCCAGTAGCCCTTGATATATCCAGTTTTAATTTCATGTTATCATTTTCTAAAGTGTTTATTCTTCTTTGCAAAAGTAAACATCGATCTCGCATTGCATGTAAAGCTAATTCGTGAACACTTACGTTATCATATTCTCCTTTTAGAGTGGTCTCATATGTTGAATCATTATTGAAACTAACAATTGACGAAGAATCCATCGTTTTAATCCATAAATTTCTAATAAATAGGCGAGATCACAGAAACTTAATGAACGAGATACTAGCTTCTAAATTACAATGAAGTCACAATTGGTCCATAGATAAATAGATATGTAGCAAGCTACAGATACGACAGTGACTTTTAGTCAAGTTTCCCAACTACGCGTTTTTGCGCTGCAGTCGCCTATTTTGACAGATGAGTAATGACTATACAAATTCAGTATAGCTATGTGTAACTTAGTGATTGCAAGCACACATCCTTCAAAATCGTCGATATCGATATTTAGTGATGTTCTTATTTTATCGATACCGACGTAAGGGTGCATTACATAGTTATATTAAAATATTACATAATGAAACAATTATAGTACATAAACATTAATTTTTTATTCAAGCACACCAATATCATATACATACACGCGTTATCTTAGGATTAAATTAAAGGTACATTAGGTTATATTAAAAATGTACATAACATTGTATATAGGTACAATTTGACGAAAACAGAGCAATATTTATTGTTCATTAAATAAAGCAAATAGCAAATTAAAGAAATTAAACCACAGGAATCATATTTAATCATAGTGCTCAATATTTTACTTTACAAGTTACATTTTATATTAATTTTAAAACAGCTATAATTCAAATAGTTATGAATTAAGTGAGTACCTTCTCTGTATAAGATAAGGAAATGTTCGCTAGCGTATGCTAAATTATTATTTGGTCTATAAAACATTTGTTTGTTAGGCAAGACAAACATTTTTTCTAAAAGTTTGTAGTGTTTGGAGCTTTGTTTCATTAGTAAAAATCCTATAAATTTTTCATCTAGGGTAAACCTGGCCATTTTGTTTTTACAAGTTATTTAGTTATTAAGTTATTTGTTTAACATTCAACTTCTCTATATTTTGACAGAGATTGGACATTAAGCAAGCCTTTGTGAGGCTTAGTCACCTAAAGGTTCAGGCACAATATTTGTCAAAATTTTAATATTTTAAATTTTTCATGAATATCACCCTTCAATATTTTATTATTTATGTTGCACCAATTTTATTTTTAATTTTAATTAAGTTGCAAAATTTTGTGCCCGTGTAACCTTATTTATGAAAAAGTTTTTTTTTTTACAATTAAGGCATGCTTATTACATCCTAGCCAGGAAAAACTCAGTAATCAATATTTTACTTTTCTAATTACTTTTTACATTACTTCCAATACAGCTATAATTCAAATACTTATGAATAAACTGAGTACCATCCTTGTACAAGATAAATAATTTTTCGTTAGGGTATGCCAAATTATTATTTTACAACAATTTATACTCTTTAGATTTTATGTAAGAGTGAATATTTGTCTCTGTACTGCTAATGTTTTGATGCAATCCTTACAACGAATACCTTTCGACATTTTCCGACAAATGTATCCAGTAGTGTAAGCTGAGCAGTGGTCCTTAATTTTTTCCATGACTACATCACCCACCAGCAATTTTCTCTTGAACTTGCTTGTGAAGAGGTTAGGAGATCACTCGCACAAGTCGAGGTTTTCCTACTTGTATAGCATGTTTGCTACTACATAGCGTGGTGTCTACAAAAACCATTTTTTTTTTAATTTTATTAATGGCTTCTATCCAAAAAGTGTGATGTTGTGAATTTTGTTGAACCACTCGTCTTAACTTTCCTCTTTACACACCACCCAGGTAGCCATCGACGCTGTCAGTGTGTTGAAAAATTCAACAACTTCTGCTGCTGAGGCCATTGTTGCGTCAGAGTTTGGATAATGAAAATAATCTGAAAAAAAGTACTTTTTAATTTAATTACTTTTACAGTTATTGCACCTGCAAGTCTTTCGCCAAAAGACACTTCTTATTTGCTTACAACAACAGACTTTGTTAACCTTTATACAATTGTAGTGTGGCTCACGGTATCCACTAATGTAATACCAATTATAAATTTAATGCAGTAATAAACAGGACTTGGAAGATACAGGTTGTCTCATTTAATAACGTCATTACATGGCGACCTTGCCAGGCGAGCTGGCCACCGATAGTAATAAACTCATAATAAATATAAGACTTAATAAACACATTACCAAATGGAGGAAAATATCGCGTAGAGCCATAAAAAGTTTTGGAACAAGTTGTAAATAAATATATAGAAAATAAAGTAAAAAATATAAAATCATAAGGCAAAGAGCCAGCTAAGAAGACTTGAGACGAGAAAAGAGGATTTTTTTTAATAGGATAAGGGTGACAAATGAGCACACAGTCCACCTGATGGAAGGTGGTTGCTGTGGCCCATAGACATCTACATCTATCCTCGATTACGAATCAAAATGCAGATGCGTTGTCACCCGTGAGGACTAAAATGGAATGCCTCATTTCCAGTAAAAAGGGTCTCCGGTTCTCTACACTCACCATACGAAACACAACAGCGTTAAGCTGCTATTTTACGCTAGTATTCTGTGAAAGCGTGGTCCTTCCCTGGTCGAGCCGAACCATTCGTGCTTCAACTAAACCACTAATATAGCTGCAGCATGGCTCTACCGCGTAAAAAATGGATGAGAGAGATTACTTTTTTTTACTCAGGTTAAAAAGAATATTGGTTGAGAAGATATAAATTGAAATACACATTGGTATTCATGTAGGGAATTTTAACATTATCAAACCAACCTTGGAGCAAAACAAATAAGAACATAATTATTAATTAAAAAATAATCGAGAATTTAATCAAGTGTTCAGTTTTAGGAGGACTGAATTTTTTGTGTTTTATCTATAAGAAAACAGGAAAAATGTTAATTTCAAGGAAACCAAAAAACAATAGAGAATAATGTGAAAAATATGTTTGATGTATCTACAAAATAATTACTGTATAAAACGCAAATTATGTATTATATTTTGAGATGTCAGATGAGTAATCTAAATTATCTCGTTTAAAATTGCGATTTTATAAAATTAAAAATGTAATAACTATAGCCTTCAATCTTTTACCATTACTCATTTTATAGATGAAAAACTATTAACACAAAGTAAGTGCTACTTGTATATTCATATCCTTATTATTTAAGCGATTATTTTGATTTCAATGTGTAATGAAAAGTAACTTGTGACTTATTACATATTATTTTTTAAGGTCGAAGATTATTTTATAGTATTCTTTAAGTGGCTTAGAATATTCCATAATGAAATACAATTTTGTTTCTAAAATTTGTAAACCATTTCACATTTTGAATAACTCCCGGATCTAGGTACAATTTAAATTAGAAAAGTTAAGTTCCATCTGTATAGAATTTCTCTGTACAAAATATTAATTTGATATAGTAATTAATTGTATTTCTATACCTGGTTTACCTGGTATTAGTATAGATATTAGTAAAAAAATGTAATTTATACCATTTTTTATTCTTCAAAATTTCCAATAGGTCTTTATTTCTTGACAGGGATTGGGCTTTAACAAGTCTTTGTGAGACTGAGTCACCTAAAGTTTTAGTTGCAATCTTTGTCAAAATTTTAACCAATTTTCTGTTCTTTGATACTATTTTCTTCGCCAATGTAACCTGTAATGAAATAAATAAAATAGTTAAGTATTATATTCATATTTTGTAACTGAACGATAAACATAAAAATATTAATTTATTATTTAGAACTTTTGATGTGTTCACCTTGATAAGGTAACAAATAAAGTGGAAGGTGCCATAACAAATAAATAAAAATTAAATAAATATTAACATTTATCAAATTCCAATAAAGGTAGTTATGCAGTCTGGATATAGCCTTAACACCTGTTCATACCAAATTGTCCTGACTAAACTTTTGATATTAGATTACTCGTAAACATGATAATTGCAAGTAGCCATAATTTTACAATAACATGTTGACCACAAATTATGGTGATTAAGCTTTTGATATTGGATTACTGAAAACATGTTACAAAGTTTAACATTACAGAAGACGCTGAATCCATTGAATAATTGTTATAGCTGGTCAAACCAAGGCGTCATACTTTCAGTCAACAGACTTGTTTTGACCACCCTATGAAAGCCCTTGCATTTAGAATAAGATTCATTATAGTTCTCATCATAGTAATGTAATCAAGTAGTTAAGGAAGTCAGTATTGCACTGAATTAGTTTTAATACATTATTGTAATGTAATAGTTATTAAATGTCATCGAGACATATTAGTAGTTTTTAAAAAGCTTCAGCATCACTCCCTAAACTTAAGTGGCGCAGCCGATATCCTATCCGCGATTACAGCTGAGTTCAAGTACACTCAAATTGTCCACGGTTCTCGATATCCTCGAACCAAATAAATTTGTTAAATCAGGCGCTGAAGAAACCTTCCTGTCCGTCCAGACAAGAGCAGCTCTACGGGTAGACATGGCAGTGAGCGGACTGTAAGTAAACCTTTTTACTCTCCTGTCTCATCCTAGTTATTTCCTGTGGTTGTTTATTTTTAGGAGATCGTACCATAAACTGGAAAAAATCGTATTTTGATAAGAACAATTTAAAAAAAAAATGGTACGCATACGTATAGAACAATGGTAAAAAATACAAAAATAATATTATTGTAACGTCAAAGCAAAATTTAACATTAGGGTATAACATTTAAGATTTTTTTTTATTAAAGAAAAGGGGCTCGGACTGTGTCCACTCTGCCCTCTATTACAAAAACAGGGTTACTTTTACTTTTTCATTAAACATAAACTCACATTCAACATGGAAAAATATACTTATATCTATTACTATTAGACCCTGGGATATTTTTACAATACAAAATAAATAAAAATTTATACAATTAATCATATAAATCAATACAAACATAGCTCTTAGAGTATAATATGATCTACCAGGTCCTTGATTAAAAATACGATTGACTATAGTATGCGTAAGCATCATATTAGTCTGTGACTATAGTAATAGCGCAATATTTAAATTACTCATAATGAACCGGCACAACTTCGAAAAATTATTGGATTGGATGCGTTTATAAAAAAATATAAAGAAGAAGTTTAGAGCTCGTTTAATTTTGATGTTATTGATTTTTCATATCGATAAAATGAACTTAATCAATTATCATTTTTATTTTGTTATAAAGATTATAAGATTTGAAAAGATCGTATATTTTGCGTACGATTTCGAATACATGATCGTACATTGTACTAGGGCCAAAAAGATCGTATGAATACGATTTAAATCGTACGGTTGGCAACACTGGTGTGACCATCTTCAAAATACAGATAAGGTACTCTGTGACTGTGATACAGATCCTGCCTTACTTTGGTTAAAAACCTGCCAAATCCTGCCAGTCTGTAGTGAAAAATGCCTAAATAGTGCCAATTTTATTTACCTTTGTATTAAACTAAGAAAAGTAAAAATACACATTTAAATGCTATATTTTTATTAAATTAAACATATCTTTCGTTGGTTTGAATGTAATGCAATCGCCATGCTCACCAATGCCTTGTTTTTATGGCAGCTTATTGATTGTCTCTATTAAGAGAACTAAATAAATGGTTAAAAATAATTTTTTTACAGAATTATATATATTTTTTAATTTGTAGTTAACTTCTCCAGTTTTCCCTAATCATTGGACCCAGTGGCGTAGCTATGTAACCAAGGGCCCCGGGGCAAAAATGTAATATTTAAACTAAACTAAATACATTAAAGGTGCAAAACTACTTCAGCATCAGCTCCTTGTCCACTGCAGGGCATAATAAAGCAAAGCTACTTACTACTAACTTGTGTAAAGCATTATCATTGAGGAAGTAGATTACAGTTAATAATATAGGCAGACAACATAACAGTGGAAGAGTTACACGGCTGCTTTTGCTGTCGGACGGGTGGGTCAGACTAGATGGAGCGACGACATGAAATGAAGAGCTGTAATGAATTAATGTAATGAATGGGTGGACCGGCTCGAACCGAGGGGACCGACACAGACGACCTTACAGATTACCAGCGTGAAGTAGAAGTTTATTCGCCTATTAAGTGAAGGTGGTCGGAGGCCTCCCACCCCGAACGGGTTCCCGCCTTGTCGTGGCGGGAGGGCTTAGTAGCCGTGGCTTGGTCACTCGCGGTGAACAAAGAGGAACCCCTTGGCTGGCCCGTGGTGTAGGGCCGGCCCGAGGTGGCCACTCCGAGTTGGCTTGGCGAGCCCACTTCGGTTGTGTGTCGGTGGGCTGCGGCAAGAGGGGTGCCCTCTCCCCCTACCGCTGCAGCAGAGGTGGAGTCGCGGCGGAAGAGGAGTGTTGGTATGGCGATGCGCCACTCGCCCTATCCTCCGCGACTCTGACGGGCCCGCACCGTTGATGCGGTGGTGGTGGGGCCGCGTGGGGAGAGGAGTTTCGGTATTGCGAGGCGCCGTTCTCCCTACCCTCCACGGCTGAAACTTGGTTGGCGGCGGAGCCAAAGACCAGATCCGCCGCTGGGGTCGGGAAAGCGGGTACTACCGAGTGCTCGATTTTTCTGACCCCATGGCCTCCACGTATCGGAATCGGGGGGCGTGGGGCGTTACGCAGGTGGAATTAGAGGCCGTGAAGGAAGGCGTGTCTTGTGTTCCTGATGCGCCTTGCCTGAGAAGGAGAATGGGGAGGAGAAGTCCTCCCCCAAGAAGGGGCTGCCATGGGGCGGCCAGCGCTGATGGGGCCACGGATGTGTGCGAAAACGTTCCCGTAGCCCTGCCAATACGATGCGAAGGTGGAACACCATGGAGTTTTAGTCGGCGCGAATCCGACATAACCCGTCCTTGCCCCCGCGAGGCGGGTATGCGTAGGCATTTTCCCATGTAAAAAAAAGGTGGTCGGAGGCCTAACCCCTTTCCTCCTTAACATGGTAGTGTAAGGGTACCAGCACCCCTGGTATTGGAGAATCCTTGGCTGAGTATCCACGCCTAAGCTACCCTACTCTTTCTTAGCGCGGGTGCTCAGGCTGCCTCGCGTATCCTGGTGAGAGGGGGACGAAATTCCGCTCAAGACTAATAGTGCTCGTGGCAAGTAGAGCAATAAGACAAAGGTGACTCCTGCCACACTATCCGTGAATTTCTGCAACATCAGGGGAATTCATTCGAACGTTAACGAAGTTCACTAGCTACCATCTGAAGACGGTGAAGCCGACCTTGCTTTCTAACCGAGACGCAGGTGTCCTCTCCGGTCGATAATTCTCTCCTATCCGGGGTACAAATTATAAAACCCTAGTGCCTCGGGCTGGAGTCTGCATATACGTCAGAGAGGACTCTGTTCTCGACGCCTCGGCAGTCTTGAAGGTCAGCGATGACCATCCTCGCGTCTGCCGTAATGTCGACACAGACCAACTCATTGATCACGGCCAAATTGCTGCAGACTCCGTGCTACAACAGGTCCCATGTGCAGAGATTCGGATCCCACCGATCATGTGGGAAGATCTGTTTATGACTTTGCCTTGGCAAATGGTCCGACACAAATGGTTGCTTCACTTACGCGGATTCTAGATGTGGAGGATCGTGCATATTCTGTTGGACCTTCTGCTGACCACTCATCCGGAAGGATATCAGGTCTCCGTCGACGCTCCTCTTGGCTCATTGGACCATTGTCTGATCCGGACTATGGGGCCACTCACACTCCCATCGCGGTTGCGTTCTGCAGATCACCGCCGTGTTTGGCACTATAGGTCAGCCGATTGGAACAGAATGCGGTCTTTTTTTGCATCCTTCCATTGAGGACGAGGGCGGGTATGCTTCTCACCGGATGATCCCAACGTGATTCTGTCGCTGATGTGATACTTCAGGGAATGGAACTCTTTATTCTATCATCTGTAGTGCCTGGTTTGGTCGCTCCTGTAAAATAGCATCGCGCTATAATAGGAGTGCTTCACCAGCGCTGTTAAAAAGAAGTATAATTTCGCCTTCAGGTCGGTACGATACAGCTTACACAGCGCTCGGTGCGCATAGCATTACTCTCCCTAGACGTCAAGTCGAGTGGGCCTGATGGAGTTCCTCCCATTGTACCCAAGACTTGTGCTTCCTAGTGGGCACCGGTCGTAACGTGTCTTTTCTAAAACTCTTTCTTCCTAGGCGTAGTCCAGAACTAGTTGAGGATCACCAACTGAAAAATGACCGCCCGTACGATTTCCGTCGGGGTTGCTCAGCTGGTGATCTTCTGGCTTACCTGACTTTAGTTAGTTTGGACATAGCGAAGGCCTTCGATCGGGTTTGGCACAAAGCGCTTCTTTCGAAGCTCCTTTTCTATGGGCTTCCGAGAATTTGTGCAACTGGATCAGCAGTTTTCTTGCAGATTGGAGCAACAAAGTCGTAGTAGCATGTGTATGCTCCATTTAAAAGTATATTTATGCTGGTGTTCCACAAGGCTGCGTGCTATCACCTACGCTGTTTCTTCTGCTTATCAATAATATGTTGCAAACCAGTAACGTGCACTGGTGATGCTTTATACACCGGCTGTGCCTATATTTCTCGGGAAAACGTCGCCGAGTACCGGAACAAACTTGTGTCTGAAGTCGAGTCTTGGCCGGATAAGGTCTCGGATTGGAGCGACTAAATCTAATTAAGTTCAATGCCCAGAAGACACAAGTTTGCGCGTTTACCACAAAAAAGAACTCAATTTCATAGCACTCCTCTTGTTACCTCAGCCAGTATCGGAATCTTCACTTGGAAGGTCACTTGGAAGGGAAGGCTGAATTGGCATCTAAAAAGCTTGGCGTGTTGAGCAGAGCGGGGCAGTATTTTATGCCGGCACACTGCTTGCAACTTTAAAAGGTGCAGGTTCGGCTTAACATGGAATACTGTTATCATCCCTGGGCCGGTGCTCCCTAATACCAGCTCCTTCCACTTGACCGCATCCAGCGCAGAGCATCTCGAATCGTCGACGACCGACGAAGACAACAGACGAGACGAAGACGAAGACGAAAATGTTTTTTTTTTATAGAAGAGGGGGCAAACGAGCATGCGGCTCACCTGATGGTAAGTGACTACCGCCGCCCATGAACAAACACAACACCAGGGGAATTGCAGGTACGTTGCCGGCCTTTTAGAAAGGAGTAAGCTCTTATCTTGAAGGTCCCTAAGTCGTATCGGTTGTTTTTGTTGCATCCCTTTGCATTTTCTATCGCATTCACCACGGGAAGTGTTCAGAGAAATTGTTCGGATTAATTCCATCAACGCAATTCACAAATCCACATCATCGGGATGTTTGGCAGTCCACAACTGTTGGACCGATACGACTTAGGGAGCTGCAAGAAACGAGCTTACTCCATTTTAACAAGCCGGCAGCGCACCTGCAATTGCCCTTTTTTAATTTTAATTTGTTAATAGGCGGTGGTTGACCTTAGCCATCAGGTGAGCCACATGTGCTCGTTTGTCCTTCTCTTCTATATAAAAAAGACAATAAAACAAAGTAGACAATTATCTTTAAGGCTGGGTGTTCCAAGCGCATTAGGTATTTACAAGCGGTCGTTGCAAAGATCGAGTCGGGCCGCGCATATGATCGTGATTTTTACAAAATAATCACAGAAAAAGTTATAAACAAATATTTACACAATGATAAATAAACACACAAACAAAAGCTTAACTATAGTCTATATAAGTTCCATAAAACTATAGTTATTTACAAGTTATTTTATTTTCTAAATATTTACGTAGCAGAAGATAAGCGCGCGCGCAAAAATTTTGCACAGATCTTATTTCGGCAACGTCCCGTGGGACACTGGCAAACGACTAACGCAGCGTCGATTTTTGTTTTATATGAGGTATAAAGCTTGTGTCTCAGACATAAGCATTAATTGATACATTTATTTATTGTATGGCATTATATTAAAATGATACATATATAGAATGGTAGGCCTGGGTATAGAATTTTTATCGATATATTTTGTCACACTGTCTATCACTATTATTAGATCCGTGGACGCTCACTAACTTCTGTTATCAGCGCCAAAATGGCGAAAATCAAATCACCTCATTACGTACGTCTGTAATAGAGGTCAGCGCGTCTTACGTCAAAATCGGTGTGTGGCCATAGATATAGTATACGTAGTACTATTATTTATTCTGTGATACTCAAAGACATATTTAAAACTACGATTTTTATTGAAGTTATACTTCTTCTGGCGCGTTTGAACAAAATTATTAGAGTGAATTTTTTACGATGCGCGCGTACACTGAAACCTAAAAACGTCACCATGAAGTTGTTACGATGCGCGCGCACACCGAAACCTGAAAGCGACAACTTCAGTTGGTAATTGTCTGTCAACTGTCAAGTTTTTGTGAGAACTGATTACTATATTCAAGGTAGTTATTTAAATATATATGAATATATAAAACGTTTTATTTTATATATTTTTGTTTTGTTACGCTAAAGAAGTATAACTTCTTACGTGCGTACATAAGTACACAGACACGTTACAAGTTTTTTTTTGTACTACTTTTATTTATATCTTTAATGAGACCAAAACCAAAATACACCAGTGTGCGAGTAATTTATTTATTTTATTTATTTAAATTTATTTTAAAGCAGTGTACATGCTGGATTACATTATGCGCAAAACGCCACCATGCTTATTTACAAATTACAGTTTTAAATCATAAGTAATAGTACAAGATACATGTCAAAAAGGTCAAATAAATTAAAAAATTAAAAAATACATGCCAAATAGATTAGATGTCAAATAAATTACTATAGTAATGTGCACGTTGGGAGACAAATAGTGCTGTACCATGCATTGCCAGCTTACTTCAATTATTGATACCGATTGCAGTATGTTTATGTCTTCTAATTTGACGCAGATGATGAAAGTGAATATTTTACCTGACTATGGCGAAGCCAACGTATTGTGGCGATGTAAGTATATCCAATATCCTTATCATCCCTTGGGTGTCGTAAGAGGCGACAGACGGAAACGAATCAAGGGATTGGCAGCAACGTCTTCCTAATAACGACCTAAAAACAAAAAACTGTGGTTGACAACCCACTTGCCAAGTTAGTCAACTATGGAAAATATCCTATGATGTAATCTTTGGGGAGGCCTATGCTCAGCAGTGGACTTTAATAGGCTGTAACGGTAACGGCGATGCCAATAGGATGGTTAAGATTTTAGAAGGCTATGTGTATGATTATTGGTTCCCTCACATCTCCTAAACTACTCATCGTATTTTGACTTGGTTTTAGGTGGCATGAAGTCACATAAAAACTAATATTTTTAAGGCTTTTGACGGACATAAGTATTCCTAAAAACGAAATAAATATTGAAATATCATATCTAGGTATCCAATAAAAGGTATAATTCATAATGTTCTCGACATTCAAAAATGTTCAAGACAAAAAAAATGTCAATTATATTAGTATTTATAAGTTAAGGTTTTTTTATAAAACTGAAGTAACCAAAGAACTTACAGTCCACCAGATGATGGTAAGTGGCTACTGCAGTAAATTGTTTATATTACGCGCACGCGCGCGCACGCGTGTGTGTGGCATAAAAGAAAACAAAAATTGTAACATTTATATATTCCTTCAAAGAGAACTAATATTTTGTTAAAAGTGTTGTGAGCTACATACTTTATTCTAATGATAAAATAAGTTTCAACGGATAATTTTTATTAATAAGTGTTTATGGACTCTCTACGACAAAAAGAAAAACATTTTCTTCAAAGTACTTGCTGCATGCTTATAGTCGAATATTTTCTTTTGGGAACAAATTATTCTCTATTTATTATTTTCAACCATTTTTGTCGAATATAAATATCATATCATAAAACGTAATAAACTATGGTAATAACTTTTCATACAGATTTCTGTGTTTTTGGCGGGAACTTGACCGGCGGCGGATGCTGCTCTTGTATTACTGTTTAAATAATGGTTTGAAGTGGATTTTGATATGTAAAAGTGGTGCGGTTTTGTGTATTAAACATCTGTGCATGTGAACTATTAGTGAAAACGGTGAAACAAGTGCTCCGATGGTGATGTGAATTTTAAGATAATTCTGCTTAGGTATCGCCAACTGTCTGCTGCCTCAAGTTACCGTCATTACTCCCAAA
The DNA here is from genome assembly GCA_029286625.1 of Parnassius orleans. Taxonomy (NCBI): domain Eukaryota; kingdom Metazoa; phylum Arthropoda; class Insecta; order Lepidoptera; family Papilionidae; genus Parnassius; species Parnassius orleans. Next base: position 84,262 of record JAGSMP010000232.1, on the reverse strand, counting down.
AACTACTCAATGTGATGCATCGACATATTTGATGCAGTGTACTAAAAAGGTTTATTATCATTTCATACTGAGATAAATGAAGACATGGCTTAAAGAACAAACATCCAAGCCAAAAAGCTTATTAAAAAAATATACAGATTTTTATTTAACGGCAATACTAAAGAACATGGCCGATGACAATCAGCTGGTTGAGTGGGGAGAAAAAGGCAAGCGCTTATTTGTAAGGTTTGATATGTAGTTCATGTCCGCAAGCGTTTCGTAGCAGTTGTAGCTATGGCGTGTTTAAGTCCGAGTAGGCTCTGTGCTCGTGTTCAAGATAAGTTATTGTGTCAATTCGGACATAAAGTTCGAAGGCAAACTGTATTTGTGAAACTCAAACCTCCTGGACCAACTCCATTGAGGATATTTGGAAAGACATGTCAGGTTAGATATTCCTATCATTCATTAATTAAAACAAATTTTATTAATAAAAATGAATATTTCATAAATAAATTAATGATTTTCATCGATTATCGTTTCTAAAGTGGCATTTAAAATGTTATTAGTATACTTATGTATGTTTATATTGTTATGTTTTACATAACAACATGACAGTTAACCTAAAAGTCAGCTGATCTATATTTTTGGCAGGATGTTAATAAAAAAATTGACGAAATACATACTCAAAACAGCCGGTCATTTATTGAAATGTTAAAAGTGAAATCTTAAGTCTGCGGACCGTCGATTGCTTCGCGGTACAAGTTTTGTTGAGTTTGACAACAGATTTTCACTGTATGTGTTTTCTCAACTTTTACTTTCTGCAAACAAAACTGTACTTTATTGGAAGGGTTCTAAAGCAGGCTTTATTGATGTAGAATAATAATTATAAATGTTTTTGATACAAGCTTACAAGTGAGTTTACTAGTGTTTTTTATTTCTTTTCGTTTTTTAAAGTCAAAGGGAGGCTTTTCGTACATTGTACGTAAATTTTATTGTATTTAAATAAACGTTATTATGGAAACGTTTAGGTGTTGAATGAAAAAGGAAAGTGTTAAATAAACTCAATTTGTATTATAAATATTTATATATTTTTGGGGCTGCATTTCGTGGGGAATTTGATTCCGTCGAGTGCCGGCGTCTTGCTTTCTCGCGCAGCGTGCGCGCATGCAATGTACAATCTCTACGAGTCACACAAAACTTTCTAAGCAACAATTATTTTTCGCATTAATATTTCATTTGCACCTTCAATAGCTATTGAATTACTATTTGATTTCATTGCTTGCATTCATGTCCTCATTTGCCGCGTTAAATTGCTAAAATTTAAGGAAAATATTTCAGTTTTCAGAGTCCTGCTAACTAATAGAGTCTTAATTCAAAATTACTACTAATTTTAAAATAAGTACCTTCATAATATTATATTACGATCTGTGTTTAACATTGGTATATTTAAATGGTCTATGCAATTATATAAACATTGCAAGAAATTAAACTTCCATAATGCTTAAAAATATTTGACGTAAAAACCACATCGTTGATAAGGAATGTAGATGAAAGTTAACGGTACTTAGAATTTAATGACTTTATAATCGATTACTAAATACCTGTTAGTTTCATAGAAATCTTTATATATATAATTATTATCACCTACACCTACACCAGACGTGGCATGAATGAATGCTATTTGTTTACGTGGTGATAATATCCAAAGACGCATCATACGCTAGCCGACTGTTAGTGAAAGTTGTGTGAGATTCGTTGAATTTTTAATAGCACCTAAACTGGGTAAGTAACCTGTCGTGCCAAGGAGTGCTGAAGAGCCTTTCTTATTTTATACTCGTCTATTTGGCGCACATTGACCTCGTTTGTCTCCGACGTCAAAACTAGACTCCGCGCCGTAGGAATCGTCGTCCTTGAATAAGTAAGAATTATCTTAAAGTCTAGTTATGTGCCTGAATCTATGTGATGTTCCAGTTTGATTTCAATAAATCGAATTTTCAAAATGCGAGCTTAGGCTTATTTTGTTTTACTTTTCTATTGATATTTCTAGTCGTATTTGTCAAACAATATACTTTAATAAAATATACTGGTAGGTTAAAATGAATGAATGAACACTGAGAACCGTCATCAGGGCATTTGCATTAGTGTTAGTTATTTAGGTAATGAATCGGTCGAATGAGCAGCGCGGCACGCAACGTCCTGCGTAAATGATGCTTACTAGAAATGCGGAACACATAACTATTTGTTCAGTCGACATCATTGTATAAGAGTTTGCGGCAACACACACAACGTAGCATATCTTATTTTCGACTTGCAACATTTTCTTCAATTCTGAATTACGTGATGACAATACAAAAGGGCGTAGAGAGTCAGAGAATGCTTCGTTTACGCCAATGTAACACAATTTAGTAATGTCTTTAGGGACCTTCTATTTCGAATAATTATCGTAGATCAAATGCCACATGAACACTGTTTCATAAATTCCCAATCATATTAATGAATTTCCAAATAAATTTTCGCAATAAGTCATCGCATTATTATTCAATGAACTAATCTTATGATTTTAACGTAAATTGCGTAAAACAGACCAGAGTTTGAGCCGTATGGGTGCGAGTCATTGTGACATTTTAAAATTTTTGTGTATGATTTATCTATAAATATTATACTAAAATAAACTAAAGTAGTAGTACTTTAGTTTATTTGGTGGGAAGCCTTTTTTTTCTTTCAGAACAACCGTTATCTATGTAAAATTGCATTTATTTTTGTACTATACATTTGATTGTTTACCGATATCTCCATTTAACGCTAAAATTTATATTATCATTATTAATAAAAAATCGCAATGTAAGTAGTTTCGTCGAGAGAATCCACCACTCCATATCGTCTCGTGGGTGCCGTAGAAGGCGACAAGGAAAAACTGAAACAAGAGATGGACAACAGCATTTTTAAGAATGTACACATAATTAAAAAAAACTGCGGTTGCCAACCCGCCTGCCAAGCGTGGCAACTTTGGCAAATATACCCTCCATCAGGCAATCTATGAATTATGTTCAACAGTTGACTGTTGACAGGCTGTAATAAATGAATGAATCAATCAAAAAATCGACATGTAACAATTGTTTGTTTGCGGTGAGGTTTCTTCAGTTTATCGTGATGCCAATGTCCACGATCGTAAATTGCACAGGTTGGTCCGCAGTGCCATCAACTAAACGTGTCAAATATATTCTTATATTTAAGTGACTGTAGAGACGGTCACCGCTTACTAGATGTCCTTGCAAACGCTGAATGTTTGGCCTGGTAGAATTGAGCAAGAGTGTTTCGGTTGGCACTTGCAAACAATGAACTCATCAGTGGTGGCTATGGAAGTAATATTAATTGCAGACGTCTGTGCGTGATGTCTCTATTTGATAAGGGCCGTGAGCGTGTCCGTTGAGTAATTTGCCTTTAAAACTGTTTAATGATGATCGTTGTTGCCTATCATATTACTAAGTACTTATCCTAACAGACTTAAAATGTTAATTTCATTTTTGAGATTTTATTCGATTATGAAATGATTAGGTAGAATATGTCAAGACCATATTATAAATATTTATAGAAAGGACTTGTTCTCGCGCCACTTGCAAATATCAAATAATTGTTTATTCACGTTCCCTCAATACCTACTCTTGCCCTTGATTTCATTAAAGGAATCGAAATTATATACTTTAATTATTTGTGACCATTATTTACTGCGAAACTGTGTTAAGTAAGTAAGTCACCTATTTATTTTTGAAATCCTAACCACCCCACTAGAAATTTCTCCTGTGTCGTGGCTGACAAGGAACAATTATTTGTAGGTGAAACAACTAGTTCCGTGCGTAAATCTAACTCGCAGCCCGCAGCGCCTAGGCCAAATGCTAAACCATTGCACCACAGAGTAAAGGTCGGTTTCTTTACTCATGTGACCCGTGCCGTTATTTTTTGACAGTTCATTTTTAATATATAAGAATGAAATATGTAGATTAGATTAGTGATATACAGATAAATTTTGTTTCAGTATAAGGAGAAATGTGCCTACTTTTAATCCAAGTTAAATAAATAAGGTAATATCAGACGGAAATTCCATCCAAAAACGGCTGGGTTAAAATTTTATAGACTGTTTATCAGCTCAACACGTGTAGTGAGTATGGGCAAATCTTACTAAAAATACATGTTAATGAGCGACTCTGAGAACTAAGCTAGAATGCCTTGTTACCAGTGAAAAAGAGTACAAAACACAGCAGCACTATGGCTGCTATTTTACTTTAGTATTTTGTGAGAGCTCGGTCCTTTACCGGCTGAGCCTACCTATTACTGCAATCATAATACAGCTGCAGGTTGAAATTGATAGATGATTGATACTTATAACGTCATGTCTGTTTTAGCTACATCTATTATTTATCACTTCCATTGATTTGTATTGACTAAGCAAAGCATATCGATGAAGATAAAACATCAAAAACTAGTAAGATTTTAGTGGTCCAATAGTTTTAAATAGATAAGGCTACAGATGCGCGTTCATCTTAAGCACTCTTTTAACTGAAACAACAGTGGGAGAACTGCTGCTTAGCGTTAAATAATTAAAATTAACAAAACTAAAATTTACGTTATTTTAAGAAGCATTTTTAGTAGTTTTGATTTTAAGGTATCAAAGTGTGTAACTTGCGCTTTTGTATTAATTAATTGTATGCCGTATAATATATTCGTGAGTTCTTAAAATGGCGAAATGTTTAATTTTTCTCCGTGTTTGTCATCCAAATTTCCCTGTTCTTAGCATTACCAAGTAGTGTAAAAGTTCACGGCCGTATTCATTAAATATATTACAAGTTATAAGTGAAATGTTTTCAGGTTTTGAGACCGTAACGGAGTCACGTTTTGCAATGTCTCGAGAGTAACGCACGCTGCAATTCGCGCTTCGCGATAAATGCTATGGATTTAAAATGAAATCAAAGTGTTATTATAACAACGATGAAATAGATTTTCGACTGATGTTGAAAGAGTACCTATTAGTAAGTTAGGTTTATATTTGCTAATGACAAAAAGCTGAAATGATTTTACTTCGTTTATTTATATTAGGTAAACCACTAACTGACATTTAAAGTACTAAATTATTGTAACATTGCGATTTGATTTGAAAATAATATACCACTTCCTATACTATTTTGATTCTGTCACTGTCGGCCTTGCTTTTAAATAATCATTGATTATCGCTTACTTAAATTAAGTATTAATTATCTATATATAACTTGTCTCCTTCTATTGTCACTTAGTAAAAAGAGAGAGAGAGAGAGAGACAATAAATTGACGTCGATTTTAGTGAGTAAGGCCGTGTAAGCTTAGACCATAACAACTATTTAATGTAAGTATAATGTTAAAGTAAGGAAGAAACTCGGCTCTTTAGTAGAAAGCATTTTTTTAACAATTGTAATTATTCATTATTCATATGTAAATAATGTTTTTGAGTTGTTTCAATATTTTATGTACCGATATATTCGTATGTGGAAGTTAACGCATAACGTCAGTTCAAGCAAAATATGATAACTTATGTATTTTGATGGCTGCCTTAGAAACATTGGGCAAATTATGATCTAAAATGTATTTTTAAATTCGGCACATAAAGATAATATGCATGTTTTTATTATGTATAGATTTAGTGAATTTAATTTAACATATATCTAACTTACGTTATCTTAAATTAATCAACGTTTTACCACTTCACCAAAGTCAATTACGTTAAGTTCACATTGGGTTCATCGCACATCAGCTTCTTTGTAAATTAATTTTTACGGTGCTTATCTTGTTTCGGTGATGTTTTGTTGTTAGCCCGGATACATTCACAACTTCATTGACTCGAAGAAAACGGTAGTAATTTTAAGGGGTGTAAATTATTTTTAAATAGAGGCCTCAAATATATTAATAAACTTAATTATTTGTGAAAGTGAAAAATATGTCGTTGCGGTGTTACGATCTTTGACCCACTTGCTTGCTTTGCTACTTAGTACATACATAAGCTGATATTAAGAGTGCGCGGTTTCTTAATAAATATGCATGAAAATAATGCTTTAGTCACAATTTACGTTTTACAACAAATAAATACATGATGTAGTTTTTGTAAGCATTATTATATTCTTGGTATTGTTAAAACAATGTATTAAAATGCCATTAATGTAATAATTAATTCTGGTTAGATAACTCCATTAACTGTAAAATCGCTTCTTTAACTTACTAATATGAATCGTCGAGGAAAATAGATTTTTTTGTTGTGGATAATTCTGTAAATATTAATAGGTGAACATTGTTCGTACATTTCACATTACATTTTTTAGTATTTAGTATAAAAGTAGGGAAATGACACTTATACCATTGGAAAGGCACTGTGCCAGTGCCTTTCCAATGGTATAAGTGTGCAACATAAAATTCAGGTTTAATAAGGTGAACACAAATGAAAGCATTTTGATTACGTTCATACTGTATGAGCTAGGATTCAATGGGAATGCTTTGAATAGCACAGGAAAATATTAAAAAAAATTGAGCAAACAAACCCTTAGCGTTACCACACAATTGGTCGAATTTCGACTACAAGCGATACTAGTTTATTTAAAACTCTAAAAATATTATAAAAATTGCCCGCACTAGAGTGACGACCTGGTAAGACATGCAGGTAGTCGATGCATGGCGGCTCAGGTTGTTTGATATTACTTGGCGGAGGCCTATGTTCAGCCGGGGACTTGTGAAGGGCTGTAATGATGATGATAATTATGAAGCACATTTTAACAGAATTTTTTATTATTTTTAAATAATTTACTTGCTGTAATTCAATGCTGAGATTTTTGTAATATACGGAACTATGTTTAAGGAAGCGACAACAGGTTTCCGATTCATTCCTTTGTGCTTTTTAAGTTTTACGTTAATCACAAGTGTTTATGTTCGATGAGCCACGCAAGATATCTTATGGATCTTTGTTTTCATTTAATTGACATTTTATGAGTGTAATGAAAGTGATGATTAATGCGAATATATTCAACACCGGGATGTGAAATTAACCCGGTAGTAATTAATTCCATTTCATCTGAAGGCCAAAAGTGGAGGATGTTCCGGGATACGTAGCTTGACATTAAATATCTTTGTATATAAATTCTTGTTATTCGAAGATAGGTTCATGGCAATGATGAAAACAACAAAACGATTATGTCGCTACGTGATATATTATACCTTGCTCCTTTCATCTACATAAAAGGTGAAGGGCTTAAAAATAAGGCGAAAAAAAAGGTGCGCTGGGTTTCTTGCTGGTTCTTCCCAGGACATAGGTATTACATATTCAAAAGATATTCTATTTTATTCAAGAAGAATTGCGGGCTTTGTCAAGTCAATTTAAACAAGCTTCTGCACATATATATCATTACGTTTAAGTATATATTATTACACTATTATTAATAACGACCTATTCTCTGAAAGGACATACAATTTTATTTGTTTCACGAACTATATTTTCTTACGGCAAGACATTTTATATCTAGTTTCGAGCATGAACGAGTTTTGGAATTTAATGGAAAAATATCGGAACGAGCAAAGTAAAATCTCTAGTAACAGTAGATTTAAAAGGGCTGGTGTGAATGATGATATTGATTTTCCTATTGGTAAATCCAAAAGTGTCCGTTGTTTTGCAAATTAGTAATTATTTTTAAAAAAATTCTTTAAACCGGTATCAATCATGGTATCGTGGCATCAAACGAGCAGCGCCGCTGAATACCAACATTTATTAACCAGCTGAACCGACTGGCTTCCCTCGAGGTTTGTAACCCCATCGCCGTTTAGTGGTGACGTGAGAGAATCCCCTACCCCATATCATTCCATGGGTGCCGTAAGATGCGACAGAGGGAAACTGAAACAGAAGATGAGTTGCAACGTGGTAGAGCCATGCTTCAGCTATATTATGGTTGTAGCACAAATTGGTCGACTCGACCGGGGAAGTACCACGCTCTCACAGAATATTAGCGTAAAATAGCATCTTAATGCTGCTATGATTCCTATGGTGAGTGTAGAGATCCGGAGACCCTTTGTCATATTTTGGATATTGTTATATTTTACATTTAACATCGCGCTGAACGCGTTGAAGTCTTTAGGAAGATTTGTGGTGCTACATACTGCTACGCTCACTGTAGCTGGTAAATAATTGCTTAATAATTATTAAAGCACCAGCGTACGTACGCACTAAAGTAAAAAGGTTAAATTAGTAGAAATTATTAAATATTCCATTACTCGATTATTTTTTTAAGTTCCAGTATACACGTAATTATATTTTTTATGTTGGTTCACGCATCATGTACATTTAAATCCCTGACAGTTTCCTTGGTTATAACTTGTTAAGTTGTAGTCATGATAGACACTCCTTGGATTAAATTCACAATAAACATTGCAAGAGTCGTGTGAATAGGTTGTAATTATCCAAGATTATTGTTGTTGAGGGAAATCCTGGCTATTAGTAAGCCTTTTTATGAGAATAAATTTTTAAGATGCAACGCAATCTCCTGCCCGGAAGCTTAACAAGTTGCCATAAATATTAACGTATATATTTTAACGTCCATAATATAATGGTCTCTTATTATTTTTTTACATACATTAAACATGAAGCTTTACTGTTGAGTACAAAGAATAATGTATCTTTATTTTTTTATTCAAGCTCAAGCATACAGATTTTCCTGAAGTGTTGAGCTAAGTTCCCGAATAAAATATTCATAAAACTTTACAACTCAACATCATTATAATCGAAATTAGACTTTAGACGTATATTTAGGAAATGTTAGTATTTGATTAAGTTATTCAGTTAAAGTGACAAGTTTGAAATTTTCACCACCACCACCACCACCAACACCACCACCACCACCATCATCATCACAGCCCTTAAGAAGTCCCCTGCTGAATATAGGCCTCCCCCAAAGAATGCCACAAAACACGGTCCTGAGCCACCTGCACCCATCGACTTCCTGCATGTCTTACCATGTCGTCACTCCATCTAGTGGGGGGACGCCCTACACTTCGCCTGCCGGTACGAAGCTACAACTCGCGAATCTTTATTCCACATCGGTTCTTCGATTTATATAGCCAGCCCATTGGCTTTTAGCTTACTAATCCGTTGGACTATGTCGGTTACTCTGGTTCTACTGCGGATATCCTCATTTCTAAGTTTATCACGCAGAGAAACCCCGAGCATAGCCTTCTTCATAGCTCTGAGCAACCTTGAGCTTCCTCATACAGCCAGCAGTGAAGGACTACATCTCAGATCCATAAGACATCACTGGCCACACGCACTGATTGTACAATCTCGTTTTCAAATTTTGAGGTATACCTGACGAGAAGATGTGTCGCAATCTCCCGAACGCTTTTGTTAAAGTTAGAAACATAGATAAGTTTTAAATAATTTTTCTTAATTGTTAAGTGGCTTCTTTTTAATAAAAATATTGAAATGTGTTGGATTTTTGAAAGACTGTGTCCATATTCTTTTTGTGGCACATAAATCGATGTGAGATTGCACTTTTCGATAAAAAGGTGTATAAGCTAAAGATAATTAATTAGTAGGTTATGCGGTGATGGCGCGACCAGCAGTAGGACGTGTCAATTATCATTCGCTTCTATTTTAAGAAGCGTCGACGATCGATTCTCGAGTTCGAAACTCTCACTTTCTATTGTGCTTTAATTGTTATGTACGCTCGTAGTCACATGCAATTTTACGTGCGGCAATGTTGTTCATCATTTACATCACGGACGTTTTTTTATTTAATATTTTAACTGCACATAGGTTCCTATCATAGGTGCGTATGCACTAAATGTGCGTGAGAGCATCGAGCACGTAAAAATGTATTTAACATTACCAGTCATTGATATTCTAGCTTAATTCTTGTTTGAGTTTTGCGCGAGGTCGTAACAAGCGTTATGCCTTTAATCAGTGTTGTATAACGCTGCATAACGCAGTGATATGTGTAGTTTTTATTATTAGACAGGTACAAAATACGTTAGAAATAACACTCGCTACATCGCTTGAAAAAAATGAATGTCTACGACAGGTTTACGATACTACCTATATCCATATATGCGTTTCACAACATATTATATTTAAAGTTATTTGAAATGACTTACGAAATTGACAAACAGACGTTGAAGTTGAAAATTATGTTTTTTTTTTTGTAATTAAGAAGGTATCCTAAACGGTATATTAAACTCCATTGTAATGTACGAATGGCATAGATTTTTGTCGAAAATTTAAATCGCTGAATCCCTAATTGAAAAAATAACACTTATCTTGTAGTATTTTGACGAATTTGTATATTTTTATATTATATCGGTGGCATTGACAACGACATATTACGAAGAATTGCAAAATAAACTCATAATAACACTTAATATTAGTAACAGACGTTTCATAATAAAGAGTTATGGTTTTTTCTTCATTTTATCAGTCTTTCTGAATCCACTGCTGGAAATTACTTTTTATCAAAAGTTTATATTTTTTCTCATTTGAGTAGACTAAGGGAGTATCATAAGCTCAAGGTAAAACTAAAATACCGTCTAAATAGTAACAATAAAAACTTCATCCCATATTTTCACTCTTAGCTATAGAATTTATCTTAAAATTTTTATGGGAACACACTCAAGATTTGGCCTATTTGAAAAAAAAAGAATTACTAAAATTGATTCACAATTGGTAATTTCGCGTAACATGTAATACGTACATAAAGAGTCCACTCTTTTTAAAGGGCCGTCAACGCACCTGCAATTCTCGTGCAATCTTTTCAAAATGGTTCGGTTTCATTACGTATCGATAGAGAATAGCAAATGAGTACACGATTCGTTAGGTTTCTTTCAGTGAGCTCGTGTGGTACCCAAATATCGAGCTTTTTTGTATAGCCAGACTTTTTCAAGTGGGTCAAAACTGTTTTGTGGTCAATCCTCAATTCCTCGGCTATGTCGTAACTACTAATATGTCGATCTTGGTCCACTTTTTCAAAAATGGCATCGACTTTATCCGTGTGAGGACGACCAGAGCGAGCCGCATGTTTGACATCAAAATTCCCGGACTGAAAACGCTTGAACCAACTCTTTGTGCTACTCTTACTGACACTGCATTAGGTCCATAAACGTCACAATTTTTTTTTCGCGGCATGAGTCGCATTTTTTCCCTTTTTGTATAAAACTTTAGAATGTATCGAATTTCTTCCTTAGATTCACTCGTTTTGGCGGACAGAAAAACAATTGAAAAACTTTTTCCCCGACCTGTTATTATGTACCTTGGTATCCTGTGATGTGAGCAACATCTAACCTGGTCAAAGAATCCAAAGTTCTTCCTTAGTTTCTTTTGAATTTTATAATATTTACAAGAACTGATTATATATAAATATATTACAAAAAGATGTTCCAATATGGATTGTAGGGTTAATACGTAGGTAGTTAACATTGTCGTGACGTGTGTGAAATCGTATGGAAGTAATTGTTATTCACGTCACTATGTATTAAGGATGTTGCCAAATGTTAGGTCTGAGTTCAATTTCGTATTTCAATACCTGAAGTTTGGTCGCGGATCTAATGGCAGGGCTATAGTGATTAACTGCCGTCAGTGATATTTTGTATGAAATACTTCGGACTAAGTGACTGACATGGCAGCTAAGGGGACTATTTTACTTTATCTGTGTGATAGAGTTGATAGGTCTTTTAAAGAAATTATATGTTTGGATTATTTTGTTGTTTTTTATGTTTGTATGTTAAGCGATATCTTTGCCAATTTAAACCAATTTTAATTTTAATTTTTTATTTTTAAATAGATTATACATCAAGGGTTGTTCCAGGGTTGTTCCATTTTATAAATTTGAATAAAAGGTATTCGAACTATTTAGATGACATTCTAGTTATCTTTATTTTGTCTACACTCAAAAGGGTCAAAAAATTAAAGTTTATAATAAAAACTAAAAACCGATATCATAAAAATTAAATTATTTCTACATAATAGCTTCTTTGAAGTCGGGTATTTAATTTTTAGATACACTATGCTTAAGTGATTAATGCTTTAATGAATTTCCACAAAGTACCGCCTGATTTTGTTAATTATCAGGATATTATTCATTGAACTAAGTTATTTAAAGTTTATAGTTAATGTAAGGAAATACTAGTTTTATTTGACTGAAATGAGTTATATTTTTAAGCTATTCTTGATATTATTTTCTATAAATTAAAAAAAAAGTAGAGTGAATGTCCCAAATTGATTGTTTTGGTGCCAATTTTACCTTTTAAGTTATATTCATGCAACTCACATGGCATAAAGATGAGACAATGTAAAATAAGCCTTATTTAAAATGTGTAATTAAATTAGGAAAATGAGCGTTGTCGGTTAAATTTGAAATGTACTTTCTTTTGATTACGTAGATTATTTTGGTTGACAATCTTTTCAGTTAAGACCATTAGAAACCTTATATATAAAGTAAAAAGGCAACAAGACTGATATTAGCGAAGGGGCTGGTATTTAAGACATCCATTCTATTTATATAACGTTTAGATTTTAATAATCGAAGAAATATTCAAAGACGATGAATATTATGTAACTGTATCAGCGTATGTAATATATATGACAGTATTGGAGCGAACAAGGTTCGTTTTTTGATGAAGGCAGTTCACGCTTAATTATCAGCGCGACCTTTGTGCCGCCGAGGGTATTGTAGGTCCGTTCGTCTAGCGCTGGAAGGTCGCCGTTCGAGCAATCACTTTTTTGCAATTAACATTGAATGTGTTGCATTAGTACTCGCTGACTTGCGCCCCGATCATTCTCCTGTTCTATATTTTAGTTAGGTTTATTGTAGCGTCACACCGAAATTGGTAGTGTGAGTTGTTCTTAAATGTCAAGGTACCTAGATTTATAGCATATATAAATAATTTTATTATTTTTGCCATTTAAACTGCACGGTGAAAAATAAAATTATTAAATCGAAACTAATGAAAAAATATAGTGGCAACCTAAATACGTTTTACTTCTGAACTCTGGCTTCATTAGTGTTGCTCAAATGCAAGAACAAGACAAGACTTAGCCAGTCTTGGTCTTGGTCTTGCGCCAATACACCTGGTCGTGGTCTTGGTCTTGGTATTGCGCTCCCAGTCTTGGTCTTGGTCTTGCAGCAAGAGTCTCGCAAGTCTCGCAATTACCTATTAGCCTATTACTATTTATTAAACGTTACTTTAAATCTTAGAACAAATTAACAGAGTAGGTAAATTTTGAGCTTGAATTAACATAGCCATAGTAAAGACCAACTAAATTAATAAATGTCTAAACATTTAATGAGAATTCGAAAAATCAACTGACACCGTGTGGGGTTTGAACCCACGACCTAAGCGATCCGTGCCGATGCTCTAACCAACTGAGCTATCTACTGTGACCCACGGCCACGGGCGTCAGTCTGTTTCTTAATAAACGTTTACATTTAATAAGCTTACATGTGCTAAAACATGGTTAAAACATATAAAATACAAATTAATGGCATCAACTTGACTGTATTTTAAAGAACATTATCTGTCTAGAAAGAGATTGATGGACCCTCACCATATATGAAATGGAATAAAAGAGTTATACAATATACCATTTATTTAAATAAAAAATTAAATAATAAAAAAGAAATTAAATTACTTCACAGTACACAATAGCTTTGACACTGTGACTTTATATTAATTCTTTTGACCAAGCATTAATACAAAATAACCATCTGGCTGACTCATCACTTAACCTATTTGTATATTTTATATTATATCGGTGGCATTGACAACGACATTATGAAGAATTGCAAAATAAACTCATAATAACACTTAATATTAGTAACAGACGTTTCATAATAAAGTGTTATGGTTTTTTCTTCATTTTATCAGTCTTTCTGTATCCACTGCTGGAAATTACTTTTTATCAAAATTTTATATTTTTTCTCATTTGAGTAGACTAAGGGAGTATCATAAGCTCAAGGTAAAGCTAAAATACCGTCTAAATAGTAACAATAAAAACTTCATCCCATATTTTCACCCTTAGATATAGCATTTATCTTAAAATTTTTATGGGAACACACTCAAGATTTGGCCTATTTGATAAAAAAAGAATTACTAAAATTGATTCACAATTGGTAATTTCGCGTAACATGTAATACATACACAAAGAGTCCACTCTTTTTAAAGGGCCGTCAACGCACCTGCAATTCTCGTGGTGTTGTAGTTATTCATGGCGGCGGAGTGTAGTCACTTACCATCAGGTAAGCCGTATGCTCGTTTGACCCTTCTTTAAAAAAACATACATTTGATCCGAGAACACCTCCTTTATTGAAATCGGCTTTGTCAAAATAAGGGCTGAGATGGAATGTCACGTTGCGAGTAAAATGGTTCTCGTTTTCTTCACACATAACACGAAACTGCAGTAAAAAGCATTATGTTGCTTTACGTTAACAAAAGGTCGGGGAAAAAGTTTCTTCGTATTTTATATACAAATTTAAGTTTAATTACATTTAATTATAATATACGAGCATATATGTGCCATTTTGTTCGATAACTTGTTGCCATGTTGTAGGTAGTGACATACTCCCGTTGCTGTAGAAATCTTGGGATTTATGATCAAAAAATGCGACAAGTAGTTTTGACAGTCCTCTCTTGATATTAACCTAACACTACCCAAAGAAATCTGAAGAGACCGAACCAGGAGAAAATCTGAGGGTAGCAAGGTCAGGACTATATGGTGGATGTATTAACACTTCCCAACCAAGCTCTCTCAATTTTTGCTGCGTGGCCAAAGATGTGTGTGGTCTGGCGTTATCATGATGAAAGGACCACTACTTTTCTGTTGATCAATTCCGGCAGTTTTTTCTCAATTTCTTGCTTGAGTCTCATTAGTTGTTGGCAGTAGAGATCCGAATTGATGGTTTTGCCCGGCGGTAAAAGCTTATAATAAACGATCCCCTTCCAATCCCGCCATACACACAGCATCACCTTATTGCGTGTTAATCCGGGTTTCGCTACAGTCTGTGGAGCTTGACTACCCTTTGACCATGATATTTTTCGCACGTTTTTGGCGTAGGTATTCCACTTTTCATCACCAGTAATCAATCTTTTCAAAATGGTTCGGTTTCATTACGTTTCGATAGACAATAGCAAATGAGTACACGATTCGTTAGGTTTCTTTCAGTGAGCTCGTGTGGTACCCAAACAATCGAGCTTCTTTGTATTGCCAAACTTTTTCAAATGGGTCAAAACTGTTTTGTGGTAAATCCTTAATTCCTGGGCTATGTCGTAACTACTAATATGCCGATTTTGCTCCACTTTTTCAAAAATGGCATCGACTTTATCCGTGTGAGGACGACCAGAGCGAGCCGCATGTTTGACATCAAAATTCCCGGACTGAAAACGCTTGAACCAACTCTTTGTGCTACTCTTACTGACACTGCATTAGGTCCATAAACGTCACAATTTTTTTTTTCGCGGCATGAGTCGCATTTTTTCCCTTTTTGTATAAAACTTCAGAATGTATCGAATTTCTTCCTTAGATTCACTCGTTTTGGCGGACAGAAAAACAATTGAAAACTTTTTCCGACCTGTTATTATGTACCTTGGTATCCTGTGATGTGAGCAACATCTAACCTGGTCAAAGAATCCAAAGTTCTTCCTTAGTTTCTTTTGAATTTTATAATATTTACAAGAACTGATTATATATAAATATATTACAAAAGATGTTCCAATATGGATTGTAGGGTTAATACGTAGGTAGTTAACATTGTCGTGACGTGAAATCGTATGGGCAATATATTATTACGTCACGATGTATTAAGGATGTTGCCAAATGTTAGGTCTGAGTTCAATTTCGTATTTCAATACCTGAAGTTTGGTCGCGGGTCTAAAGGCAGGGCTATCGTGATTAACTGCCGTCAGTGATATTTTGTATGAAATACTTCGGACCAAGTGACTGACATGGCAGCTAACGGGACTATTTTACTCTATCTGTGTGATAGAGTTGATAGGTCTTTTAAAGAAATTATATCTTTGGATTATTTTGTTGTTTTTTATGTTTGTATGTTACGCGATATCTTTGCCAATTTAAACCAATTTTAATGTTTATTTTTTATTTTTAAATAGATTATACATCAAGGGTTGTTCCAGGGTTGTTCCATTTTATAAATTTGAATAAAAGCTATTCGAACTATTTAGATGACATTCTAGTTATCTTTATTTTGTCTACACTCAAGGGTCAAAAATTAAAGTTTATAATAAAACTAAAACCGACACCAAAAAATTAAATTATTTCTACATAATAGCTTCTTTGAAGTCGGGTATTTAATTTTAGATACACTATGCTTAAGTGATTAATGCTTAATGAATTTCCACAAAGTACCGCCTGATTTTGTTAATTATCAGGATATTATTCATTGAACTAAGTCATTTAAAGTTTATAGTTAATGTAAGGAAATACTAGTTTTATTTGACTGAAATGAGTTATATTTTAAGCTACTCTTGATATTATTTTCTATAAATTAAAAAAAAAAGTAGAGTGAATGTCCCAAATTGATTGTTTTGTTAATTTTACCTTTTAAGTTATATTCATGCAACTCATATGGCATAAAGATGAGACAATGTAAAATAAGCCTTATTTAAAATGTGTAATTAAATTAGGAAAATGAGCGTTGTCGGTTAAATTTGAAATGTACTTTCTTTTGATTACGTAGATTATTTTAGTTGACAATCTTTTCAGTTAAGACCATTAGAAACCTTATATATAAAGTAAAAAGGCAAGAAGACTGATATTAGCGAAGGGGCTGGTATTTAAGACATCCACCCTATTTATATAAGGTTTAGATTTTAATAATCGAAGAAATATTCAAAGACGATGAATATTATGTAACTGTATCAGCGTATGTAATATTTATGACAGTATTGGAGCGAACAAGGTTCGCTTTTTGATGAAGGCAGTTCACGCTTAATTATTAGCGCGACCTTTGTGCCGCCGAGGGTATTGTAGGTCCATTCGTCTAGCGCTGGAAGGTCGCCGTTCGAGCAATCACTTTTTGCAATTAACATTGAATGTGTTGCATTAGTACTCGCTGACTTGCGCCCCGATCATTCTCCTGTTCTATATTTTAGTTAGGTTTATTGTAGCGTCACACCGAAATTGGTAGTGTGAGTTGTTCTTAAATGTCAAGGTACCTAGATTTATACCATATAAATAATTTTATTGTTATTTTTGCCATTTAAACTGCACGGTGAAAAATAAAATTATTAAATCGAAACTAATAAAAATGTATAGTGGCAACCTAAATACGTTTCACTTCTGAACTCTGGCTTCATTAGTGTTGCTCAAATGCAAGAACAAGACAAGACTTAGCCAGTCATGGTCTTGGTCTTGCGCCAATACACCTGCTCGTGGTCTTGGTATTGCGCTCCCAGTCTTGGTCTTGGTCTTGGTCTTGCAGCAAGAGTCTCGCAGGTCTCGCAATTACCTATTAGCCTATTACTATTTATTAAACGTTACATGAGATCTTAGAACAAATTAACAGAGTAGGTACATTTTGAGCTTGAATTAACATAGCCATAGTAAAGACCAACCAAATTAATAAATGTCTAAACATTTAATGAGAATTCGAAAAATCAAGTGACACCGTGTGGGGTTTGAACCCACGACCTAAGCGATCCGTGCCGATGCTCTAACCAACTGAGCTATCTACCGTGACCCACGGCCACGGGCGTCAGTCTGTTTCTTAATAAACGTTTACATTTAATAAGCTTACATGTGCTAAAACATGGTTAAAACATATAAAATACAAATTAATGGCATCAACTTGACTGTATTTTAAAGAACATTATCTGTCTAGAAAGAGATTGATGGACCCTCACCATATATGAAATGGAATAAAAGAGTTATACAATATACCATTTATTTAAATAAAAAATTAAATAATAAAAAAGAAATTAAATTACTTCACAGTACACAATAGCTTTGACACTGTGACTTTATATTAATTCTTTTGACCAAGCATTAATACAAAATAACCATCTGGCTGACTCATCACTTAACCTATTTCTATGTTTTCTAGTTACTAATGATGCTTTAGAAAATAATCTCTCAGCAGGTACTGAAGTTGCAGGTATTGAAAGAAAATCACGGGTCATCTTCGATAAAGTCGGATATTCTGTCTCATGCGTCCTCCACCACTTTAAAATGTCTTACGAGCTGGCGCCTCTGGGTTTACTTAGGTACTCCTCCAACTCGTTAATAAAGTTAAAAAGCCTTGAAGACAAGATCCAGATCCATTTTTACAAGTTTCAAGTGTGTATAAAGCGTCTACAATATTTATCAAATGGGTGACGACATATTCGAGCACTTTGTAATTTAAAAACACACACTTCCAAAAATCGAGATCTGCAGTGAACTTATTGAACATGTTTATCTATTAGGTAATAATAATAATAATAGTAAGTAATTATTATAAACCCATATAGTTAATGTTATAATAATTACTTACTAGAATAAATTATTATGATATCTACCTATCCTTACGATCAGCATAATGTATTCGTGTGCATTCTGAGCACCCGGAAACTTATTTTATTCTTTGGAACGTGTACTCTGTGGCGGCAATCAAACAGTGTCAAATGTTGTGCGTGCGGCGCGGCGGCGACGATTGTATGCGATATCAATAGTAGCTGCCGGCGCGTGTATCTTGACCTTGTACTTTTGAATAGCTGCAAAATTTCTTTGACAGGTCAGTATCCGACCTTTGATGACGCCGACTACAATACGCCGCGCACTATCAAAGTGCCGATGGTCAAAACTAGGGATGCACTCTTTTTTTCTTTTAATGGATATTTTCATTCGCTATGTATGTTTATGGTATTGTTCGTAATGCGCATAAGTCCAACTTTCCAATTTTTTTTATTATAATTTTTTGCGTCTCATACAGTCCCTAAGCGTATACCCAAACTCCTATACTCCCTGAAACGACACTCAGTCCTAACTGCAAGACGCAAGAGTCTCGCAAGCTTAGTCTTGTTCTTGCGCAAATCTTGGACGGTCAGTCTTGGTCTTGGTCTTGCTAAAATTAGGCGGTCCTGTTCTTGGTCTTGGTCTTGCAAAAATGCAAGAACAAGACCAAGACTGCAAGACCAAGACCGATTTTGGGCAACACTAGGCTTCATAGGCTTCATCCGCTTGGGGAGGATTCTATTTGAAGCAGGGAAGGGCTTGCCGCGGCTCAAGTCGGTTTTTTGCGTACTTCACATAAAATAAATTGAAATATTTTTACACTCTTATATAACTTGTATGTATCTATGTATATATCATCATCATCTCCCAAATACCATCCATACCATCTGGATGATTGGCGGTCCACCACTGTGCGATTTACAAGAAATTAAAATTGCAACTAACATTGGCGCCCACGCAACGGGGCGAGCACTTGTCCTTTGAACTACCACGGCTCTCTAAAACTAATACAATATGTCATTGTTTATTCATACCGTTTACTTTACTATTATGTGCCTTGTGTGACTAGTAATTACAACTATAGCTTTAAGTTATTAATACGAGAGCTTTCGTATTAATAACATTGTAAATAACATGGCTTAGCATTTGGTTGTAACGCTGCAGGGTTGCAGGTTCGAATCCCGCACGGTTTTTTTACATGGGGAAATGCCTACGCATACCCGCCTCGCGGGGCAAGCACGGGTTATGTCGGACTCGCACCGACTAAAACCCCATGGTGTTCCACCTTCGCCGCATATTGGCAGGACCACGGGAACGCTTTCGCACACATCCGCGGCCGCACCAGCGCTGGCCGCCCCTCCTCGGGGGAGGACTTCTTTTCCCCATTCTCCTTCTCAGGTAAGGCACATCAGGAACACAAGACACGCCTTCTTCCACGGCCTCCAACTCCACCTGCGTAACGGGCCCCCCCGAGTCCGATACGCGGAGGCCATGAGGCCAGGAAAATCAAGCACTCGGTAGCACCCGCTTTCCGACCCCAGCGGTGGATCTGGTCTTTGGCTCTGCCGCCAACCAAGTTTCGGCCGCGGAGGGTAGGGAGAGCGGCGCCAGCAATACCGACACTCCTCTTCCCCCGCGGCCCCGCCACCACCGCATCAACGGTGCGGCCCCGTCAGAGTCGCGGAGGATAGGGCGCGTGGCACATCGCTATGCCCATAGATACCTAATCTGTCTTCCATTAAGATTCAAAATGTAATGCGTTGTCATCCCCAAGGATTAAGATAGAATGTCTTATTAGCAGTAAAAAAGGTCTTCGGTTCTCTACACTCACCAAGCGAAACACAGCGACATTAAGACGCTATTTCACACTGGTATTCTGTGAGAGCATGTTCCTTCCCCGGTCTAGCCGATCCGCTTGTGCTGAAACCATAATATAGATGCAGCATGGCTCTTCAACGTACAACGTCGACGTGTATAAAGATGTTATCTAAAGTTACAAAATAATTACCAAAACGTTTTTTAGTTGCCATACTTTAGGGAGTTATCAATCATTTTTTTCTCATTTTCAATTTCCCCACTACATCATATAAAAATATCTTTTAACAGAACGAATGCAGTTCCATTTAACTTGACGTTAAATGTTTTAAGGCATCATTGTAGTAATATTTACGTTACATAATTTTGATTACTCCAACCGATATCAATTGGGTAACTATATCTTCTTCCACATCAGTTTGTAAAGTGGCCATGGAGCTCTCCCGTTTCGGGGAGGATTTGCCTTAAACGTCACGCTTGGCAGGCGGATTGATGGGTAACCATATTAGTTACTTAGATACTACATATTAATTATAGGGTCCGGGAGTCCGTGTCCTACTTTGGAAGTGGTAATAAATAGGCTACGAATACTTAAGTGCATCTGCGCATAATATTTTTCTACACAATTTATTTATTTATTTAAACTTTATTGAACCTCACATACCTATTAAGTATAGGAAAATATAATATAACCTAATAAGAAAATATAATATAACCTAAGATACTTAAAGATATTACAACTATATTGATGACGGAGCTTAGCAGTTATGAAGCAATTTTAGAAAATGAGCCCGAATATTCGTCTTAAAATTCACACATTACTAACAGTTATTTAAAGCCTGAACAGTATTATAGTATAGACGTTGTCAATATCAATTAACTGCAAGATGTCGACTACCTACCGCGGATAATGATAAGTATGAAGACGTAATATTTCTTCGAACACCATAAAAAACAACCCTTGTATAATTTAGGTCGCCATGTACGTACTTAAGCGCATACGTGAGTCGTTCGCGTGTTGGTTTTGCAACGTACGGAGCCCATCAGGTGTCTGCACTAGCGTGCAGTTGCATAAAGTCGATTGCGACAGCTGGATCGCGGTCACTGCCGCACTGCCATGCCCGCCAGGGCGATCGGGCCCTTCCCTACTATGTCCAATATGTACCACTGAATCACAACATTTGTCTTGTACTGGTTCGTGATGACGTAGCGTGGTGTTGCTATGAGTTTATTAATGACTAAATGCTACATGCAGAGTATGAAAATTCATTAAGGTTTTAATTTTTTTACGCGGAACCCTAATTCTTTTTCTAAAATAAAAGTAGCCTATGTTACTCCTTATAACATCAGCTATCTGCCAGAGAAAGTCCCGTCAAAATCGGTCCAGCCATTTCCAGAGATTAGCCGGAACAAACAGACAGACAGACAAAATTTTTAAAATAGTGTTTTTGTTATAAGTGCCGTATATACTTTCATATACATTTAGTAAAAAGCTGTTATTTTGACATTACAAACAGACACTTCAATTTTATTTATTTGTATAGATATATATATTTCTGAAATTTTTGAGTAGTAAGTGATGATAACATCTCATATTACATGTCGATTATTAATCTAACAGTATGTACATTTAAAAAATTTATACAATTATATGTTATATCGTCTTTGGGAATATATTCGCAATGAATGTGCTTAATGGCTTGAAAAGTTACAAATGCACACTAATGTTTATAGTTGCACATCGCAATAATTCGGACCGGCACGGATCTATTAAAATCAGTTGAATATTTCTCAGATCAACCAAAAAAAGAAAAAAATTAAAATTGTGCAGTTTTTGGTTAAAGTGGCAAATGATTGCGAGATTGATGTGGTGGCAGTATTGGGACAGTCGGACCGCGTCGGTCTTAATAAGTTCATTACATTTATGGCCTTTTAAAGTAAAAACGTTGCATTTTTTGTATTCATCTCGCGAGATATAACATATAAATATATGAGATGCTGACTTCTACTTGAATACTGTGTAAAGTCCGAGTAGGTACCTAATATAACAAAAAACATATTATTTAGAAATTAAATATTAACTTTCGAACTTTTTTTAATAGGTAAAAAGGATGTCGATCGCATACATATTTATAACTTAAAAACTAATTAACTTTCCTAAGACTAAATTTCGTATCTTAATATTAATATAAATATTATTATAATATATAATGATTTCACATATTTACGCGAACACTACACATTGAATAAAACTACTTTTACGGATTATATCGCGTATAATTAACTTATTTTTATTAATTCCCGACGTTTCGGGTGCTTTACAGCACCCATGGTCACGTATTACGTAGTATTATTATAATATAGTTAGAATTCAGCTTGGTTCTACGATAGGCAACTATTATAGTTTTGTAAGTTCTAAATTCTTTGTTAACAGAATTACGGATATAGCTTGTTATAACTTTAACCTATATTTTTTTGTTTGTGACTGTAAGTATATGTAACTAAGAATATGTAATTGTTCCAGCGTGTGACGACATGTGGGGCGGCATGTGGTTCGGGTGGCGTAGGCCCCGCGGCGGCTGGCGCTGTCCGCCGTCTCGCCTCCAGCCTGCAAAGCACCAGCACTGGCTCCCTCCCAGACTACGGCACACAGATCGTTGACCCTTATCGCTTACTAGAAGATGATCTCAATGGCATCTACGAGGATATCCGATCGGTGAGTGGTTTATAGTATTTCAAATAAAAATAAAACAATGGTTAACGATTATATTATACATGTAGGTAGGTACTTAAAACCTAGTAAAATTACTACACTAAAGATAAGGAATTAAAGTTTCATCAGTTTCCATATATACAGGAATTTGTTTAAACGTCAAATAAAATAAAATCATTTTTATTTTTTATTACTTCCCGTTCTGACAACCCTAGCAATTTATTGTTTATGTCGGCTTTTCCGACAACATCAAACAAGATGACTGACTGTATGTTTTTTTTAGGCTGTGCCATTGCTTACGTATTCTTTACTAGGTATGTTTAATTTTTTTATTTTGGTTTGTTTGAGAAATGAGTTGTCACCGTGACCTTTTTCGATGTATTTGCAGATTTATTTAGGGATTTTTGTTTGAAGACATAAAATTCCCATTATAACATCCTTAAAATCTATACATTAACTATTAATCTGCACATACACAAATGCAATTTTCGAAGTGGGGTTATTTAGAACGCATTGTGCAATACCCTATTGTATAGGTTTATCCTATGTATGTCCCCTTAAATAATTCCCTTGCTCCTCGATTCCATTCATATTTCATTAAAATGATGTAAATATTCGATTACTTCACAAGTTTCACAATTGGGTGAATCAGTTCTTTTCATCAGACAAGAAACTTTTTCGATAGAATGTGGTCTGATCTTATTCTAAATATTAACTCAATAATAAATATATTTAGTTTTGTGTCTATTAAGCAATATTCGTTAAGGTTCACTCTTTGTCGTATTTGCAGTTGTATGTTATCTTAATCTTATTGCCACATGAGGTTACTAATATTATCGTAGTTAGTTACATACATAGTTTCTTCTTTAGGCTTAAACTTTTTTTATATAAAAAATAAAAATATATTCATCCTTCTTTGTCTAATAAAGATGCGTGCCAGCTTAGTTTGTGGATGTTCTTTTGGTTGATTTCAACAACGAAAATCATAAGTTTCTGTATTTTAACAGGATCAATCAATTATATTATATTAACTGGGTAGGATAATATAATATTATAGTAGATACCATCTATTCCAATTTCTCCAATTATATCATTCTTTATCATTTCTCATGGAACGCTTGAGGATAAATTTTTTGGAAAGAATGAGATAAGTATAATCAAAAAATCATTTAAGCAATCTGTACCTTATAAGCATATAAAAACAATCATTCGTCATTATTAGAATTACTCTACAACAGCGCCACCTACCGGGTTCAAATATAGCTATAAACCATCCAGGTGACCATGGGGTCTTATTAAGGCCGACGCCGTCATGGGAACTTATTAAGACCGACGTCGTCCGACTGTCTCAATACTGCCACCACATCAATCTCGCAGTCATTTGCCACCTTAACCAAAACCTACACAATTTTAATTTTTTCTTTATTAGTTAATCTGCGAAATATACAACTGCTTTTAATAGATCTGAGCCGGTTGCAGTTTAATTTAGAAATTATTGCGATGTGCAACTATAAACATTAGTGTGAATTTGTAACTTTTCAAGCCATTAAGCATATTCATTGCGAATATATTCCCAAGGATGATGTAACTATCAATTTTTATACTCCGCTATTCTCTTTTATATGCATGAAAATTTTACTTATTGTAGTACCCCATAAAAATTTCATCTAAATCGTTTGAGCCGTTTAGGAGCACAATTTATTATATGAAGACAGTGTCATTTATTTCATTTGTCAATTTGAAAATTTATTGTTTTTATTTTTGTTAATCAAACAGTAATTAGACACAATATAATATATTTAGATATAATTCCTATCATGTAATATAATTGATGACCCGACGACTCGACTCGCCTTATAGCAAATAATGTGTTTTATTATTTAATACCTGATCCTGTATAGTAATAGTAGAGGAGACCGTGGAAGATCGATCTTCACCTATCTGATAACCATATGAGACCTATTTTTTAAATGAAATTTTATTGATTTATAAACACGCCTATGATAGCTTGCCTTTCAAAAAGTGTGCCATGCTATGTGTCATGGCTATTTTTAATTAAATTAATTTTAATCAATTTTTTTTCATAATCACTCTTTTGATAACCGAACAAATTTAGTTTAAACAGAAAGTTTTTAACATGGAGAATATGCCTTGGTAGGCTTGCCTACTTATTTCTGTTCATGGCTGACAAGCAGGTATAAACAGGTAAGTCAATATAGGTAGCTATACCGATATGTAATAAAATGTAACCGATATGTTGAACACTTTTCGAAAGGCAAGCTATCATAGGATTAATATAAATAATTATTAGGATCATCACAGCTCATGATCAATGCGTGTTGTTTAAGTTTGTTTTAAACTCTTTACTCTCTCTTGGAGAGAGTAAACTTCTAAAATCATAATTAATAATAAACATAAATAATATTTTTCGCGAAAAATTTTAAAATCATCTAAAACCATGGTCTTAAAACTTTTTCGCGTTAATTCTATTTTTGCTACGGATGACGAACTTCAATTTGTGATAAAAAACAATTGACACGCGACTTCCCGCCAACAACTTATTGTAATCAATTTTACTTTACAATTTTATCAATGAAAAAATTCAAACGTATATGAGCGGCTAAGACCGCAGAACTTTCAGTGAACCCTGTGTATAAGAGGCTTATACACAGGCTTGTACACTAATTTTGTCAGCCTCGAGTATAGGCGCAAGTAGCCAGCCTCTCGGTATTCTATAGGATGCATTTCGGAGAAACTGCACAGGAATTTATATGCCTTAATTCCTCCTCCCCGTTTTTACCATCGGAAAACCAAGCGCTGGGCGGGCCTTCACCCCTTTTTGTGTCGATATTCCACGCATTCGAACCAAACGGTTTGCCTCGTCTTTCGTAATGCGTACGGCAAAGGAGTGGAATAATTTGCCGGCGTTTGTCTTTCCTTCAGATTACAATCTGGGTGTCTTCAAGGCAAGAGTGAATAGGCTTTTGTAACGTTCAGGTAGTGTGATTTACCATTCATGGCTTCATTACCACTTGCCGCTAAATGGGATCTTAATCTAGTACTGTGGCTTATAATTAGTAAGAAAGATATGTTACAAGTTTTTTCTTAGGTAAGTGTAATGAATGTATGCCCAAATGTGTATGATTTATTAATTGAATATATAAGAAGACATTCATAATATAGATAATATTTTCTAAATATGTAATAATAGGAATAATTTTGTAAATTATGGCAGTATATCACACTCTTTTAATACCGGAAATTTACACTGGCTGGAAATGTTATTGATTCTGTGTAAATTAAGAGTTTTTTTAATCAAAATGTTGGCAATATCATGTACACACTTTTTTTTCGTCATTCTGTGTTCAAAAGCTACGATTGGATGAAAGTACTGGTAGTTCTTAAATGCTAATAGTGCTTTGGCTGCTACTAGATTATCTTTGTAGCTCGTGAAAGGATCCGCACGTTCAGAGAAAGACAGGGGCCAAAATATCGTAGTGAAATAGCAGAATAACGCTGCTGTGATTCGTATGTTTTAATTGTAGGTACACTGACTGGTAGGGATGTATCGTAGTGTTTAGGGGTGATAAAGCACCGATGATTGTTGGACCTTCCTAGATGATGGATAATGATTTTTATGAGCCTCAAAGATCGCTGGATTATCAAAGAAAAAAAGGAAGTAGATATTCGAACAACCAATATATAGTTATTTAATTGGCCTTGACTTTATTTAGAACCCAGAACAACATAGGCCTTGATCATGACGTCACGTGGTCTGAGTACACAACATACAAGAATAGACGCATGTTCCAACTTCTTGAGGCAGTCGTGGCATTGCCGCTTTTACGGTTGCGGCGGTGGCTTGTTCGCCTACTTTCTTGTTTGGAAAACTCGTTTAAAACTAGGCCCATACGTGAATACCGTGCTTCTCATTTCTAAATGCTGGTTTCCTAGATGTCGTGGTGCTTACTAAACATCAGGAACTGAACTGAGACACAACTTTGAAAGTCGAACTTTCTTTAGCCTGCTTGTCCAAGTTTGCGGTATAGTTTTTTTTTCTTTCGCGTATTGTTTAATGGCGACGGCGTCTGTCATAATTAGCAAGGTGCGTTATGTGGTAATAAACAATAAAAAAGTTTAAAATTTTATTGCCGCAGATATTTATTTACCAAAACATGACTTCTAACTCGGCTAGAACTATTATGTAGTGCCGATTTATTACTTTGATCATCAATTTCGCAAAGCTCAATTCTTGTTACATCAAGATAAAGAGTTGTAAAGTCAAAACATCGTTTCCTACTTTCCACACGTTTTATGCCATCAAGTTTGTCAATAGATTTACGTGATGTTCATGATTGTATGTACATAGAATCTCAGTCAGTAGTGTATATAGACTCTCAGTCAGTCAGATTTTCCTATTTCTTCTCTCCTCCGCTATAGTCGAGACAATTATTACAAACTTATTTTTGTCCTATTGTTGTTTGCCATTATTCTGCTTCTTCTTAGTGTGTTGGTGGTGAAAATGTATAAAATTTGAAAGTGTTAAAATGCAATAATATCTTGCTGATTTTTCAGCATGCATTTTATTTAACTCTGGATTTTTTAGTAATACGTGGGTTCCCCTATGGAACAATTTCATGAAATTGAATTCAACTTTTAAGCCTATCATAGACATAAAAAAAATTTGACAGATGTCAGGGGTTGGTTGCCTGAATTTCGTCTACCAAACAATTCCCAAGCTATAATAACCTAAAACGTAGACAGGAAGAATTGTGAAAAAATCAAATAGTCAAACCAGATTTAAAATTGCTAATTTATTTATTAATAGCTTTTACTCGCGACTTCGTCCGCGTAGAACTTGAACAAAAACCTGTAGATCTATAACAATGGTCTTTGGGCAGGTAGTTCAATTATCGAAACACCACTTTCAATCATTTTTTTCGGGCCGGCCATATATGTGAAAGAACCTATAACCAATGGGGAAGAAAGGTTCTCGAGTCTAGTACCGAGGCAGCCTATTACCGTTAGTCGAAATATTGGGCGGCCCGAACTCAATGGAGTAACGGCTTGGTAAGATATGCAGGATGCAGATTGATCCATGTGGCACGGGGCAGTGTTTTCTGGCATTAAAAGGGGAAAGCCTATGTTCAGGTGTGAACTTGTTGTTGATGATGAAGCGCAATGAACTTGCAAATAGTCACCGGATGAGAAGTTTTTGTAGGTAATGCGAAGTTGTTATATAATTATAAAATATTTAACAACTTTGCGTTCATATTAATGTAAATAACTTTATTTTATTTCAAGAGCACGCGTTAAACTCTTGTGCAAACTGGGCAACAGCGGTAAAGAACTCATTGTCTTGAAACTGAATGTCAAACTTATTAGAGCGAAAACCGCATCTGAGGCGAGATAATTGTAACAGCGAAGCGTTAATTTGATGAGTACAAGCGTATAGTAGCTGTGAAAACTATAACGACATACAATTATAAAATGATAGGAATGGAAATAATTTGTGTTATAAATTCTGACGGCCTGTACTCAGATCAGTAAAGAACTTTATTTGCATTAGAATATACTTATATGTTCATTAGCGTTACAATATAACGTTGTCGTTTACATATCAAATAACACAAAATATTATAAAAGAAAGTAGTCAGAATGTTGTCTATCTAAGTAATAGGCTATTACAAAAGCAATCAATTTTCAATAATAGCACAATATTTTACATTAAAATCTATTTCAACACGTCCACGTCATTGTACACGTCCCACTCGTATCCCAGCCGGAGTCAGTATACGAGTATTTACGAAAAAACAATTTGTTGGTGTGCAGGTATGGTTGTTTCGATTGTTCCCGTGTCGCTAACATTTTTTTATAGTCTACTGTTGATTTATTTTCGTTACCGACTTATTTGCGCATAGACTTTAGGCACTATAATATCTCCTGCACCGATGGGTTCTGATTAACCGAAAATTGCTAGTTAAACATCATTGAAAACCTGATTATAATTTATTGTATGTTTGTTGTATTATGTTAATTATGTAAATACCTAATCTATTCTAAACGATTTTGCGTAAAAATAATACATTAGATTAAGTATACACATTTATAGTTTGCACATGTAAATACTTCATTTAAAGATCGCGCACTGATAAGCGTACTTGCCGGCTAAGTCTACTTGAAACTATTAGCCGGACTTTAATGAAATATTTGTATATATCATGCAATTTGTTAATTTTGGGTTTGTTTTTACTTTGATTTGCGCGTGACCTTGACACAGTATATAAGCTTACGTAAGCATTACAACGGATACTTACGAGGTGCAGTTAGTAAGCTTTAATACGTCAAATAATAGGATTCTTCTTCTGCCTTAGAATACGCGTAGGTTCCGATGCTATTCCTTGGTTAAAAAGGGACCTTAACATACAGTAAACTAGTAAATTCTTAAACGATTAGGTTAGTTTGGTTATTAATCAAATACTAGCTTAGCCTGCGATTTCATATGTGCAAACATGTATCATCTATGTACATTCTACAATTTTTTCTTCCAACTTGTGCACGCGCACAAGTCGCACTTTAAAATTGACATATCTTTTTTATTTATCAAGCGATTTAAATTAACCAGTCCCAAATGTTAGCATCACTGAAAACCACATCTATATTCAGCGATTGTGGAGATTAGCGTGCAGGAACGCACATACAAACAGACAAAAAGTCAGTTTACGATTTTATAATATGTATAGATATGCAAATCTCATTTTGAATATTGTACGTCACAGTTAGAAGGTTAAACGATGTTATCTTGATAGCAGATGGGTGTTGCGTTATTACCGGCGATGGAAAGTGTTGTGTGAAACCGCGCGAAACCTGAGCATTGACCTTCTTTCAGAATCCAAGTTTGAGAAGATCAGTGAAATTTAAACTTCGTATATCTGGTGTATGTTTGAGTAAATGCTAATGAACATAATAACAAAAAAACGCTTTTACTTTTATTCAGTCCTTGCCCATGCTTTATTACATTTGTATTTTTAAATAGTCTATTTTTGTTTTAGTAAATTAAATTAATATTCAGTGCTAAAGACATTTGTTTAAATTTTTAAATGTTATTATAAGCGTATTAAGTTTATGCGTTAAAGCAATATGAAGTAATATTATTTATTTCTTAAAGTTACTGGAGGTCATTACCGTACAGCGTTTGGTGACTGTTATTTTACTTGTACTACTTATACTGTTTTTTTTATATGAACAATAGTCTGCTCTTAGCGTGTCGATGGCTATCCAGTATTTTGAATTTGTTATTGTGGTGGAATAATTAACAAATTTGGCTGCCGGGCGAATTTTTAAACTCGTGAATTGTCCAGGGTACGCTTGACGTAAATATTATATAGGGATTCGGTAGATTCATCGGTGTACCTCTGAACAGTTGTAATAATATTCGCCTTCTTGGAAAATTGTCGATTTGGATTCTTCTGAATCCAAATTAATTAATTACTGATACGCACATCACTAATATAATACACCACTAAATTTCTACTGTCAGAAATAATTAAGGGCAGTTGCAGGCTTATAGTGAAAAATCGAGGTTTGTTTTTAAATAGTACAATATCAATGTAAGCAAAGAAGACGCCAATAAGTTGTACGTCACTTCTCATATACCCAAGGGCAAATACACACTGTGGTGTTTCAATGCACGATATAAATATTTTCACGTGAATTTCATTTCAGGTGGTTTTCCAGACCAGCATGCACTGTGTTGCATGCGCAGTTGATAACTTTTGTTTGTATAACCGAAGGATGTCGTTTTGTTTGAAACCAGCCAGGAGGATCATAATTGAGTAATATTACAATTGAATAAGACTGTGACGAACGCATAATCAAGCATTACAAAGTACTTTTTTAACCTTCTAATCTAATTTTCAAACAAATGTGACGAAGACGCCTAGTCCCGTCGGGGCCTGCTAATCAGCGTGTTGCGTGTATGGCAAATACTGTTGAAATGTGACATTGGCTTTTCTGTCCCAACAAATTTACACATTTTCGTTGGGTTTATTTTAATTTTACGAGATTTGGACGTGCCACCTTAAACGCTACCGATTCAGACGTGTATATATTTATAATGTGTTTAACTTTATTTCTTGCCTTGCTTGTATCTTCCGTGGTAGCTCAGATGGTTAGCGCTCGCTGTAAATTTCACGGTACGCGAGCGAACCGGGTTCGATCCCCGCCGGCACCAATGAAATTGTTAATTGCAATTTTAAGTGCTGATTTACCACGTGCTCGGCGGTGAAGGAAAACATCGTGAGAAAATCTGCATGTCTGAGAAATAAGAAAAAAAATGTTTCGAAGACATGTGAAGTTCGCCAACACGCATTGGGGTAGCGCGGCGGACATTTCCTTGCCATAAAACCCCCTCAGAAATGAGGGGAGGCCTGTGCCCAGCAGTGGGACGTATATAGGCTGTAACTTTACTTTACTTTACTTGTATCTTTCACTATTTCATCTCCAGTTAGAGAAATCTCATTATAAAACGGTATTAGATAAAAAAGTGACGTCTGACAAACCAATTTTTTTTTTATATTAAGGAATTTAAGATATTTCACTATAATATTCAACTATAATTAACATAAAGAATTTGGCATAAGAACTATTTTAACATAAGGCTAATTTATTACTTGTTGTAATTACGTAATACTTTTTTAAATATATTATGTATAATTATTATCATGTATATTTACTTGAGACCCCTTATTTTATTTAAAGAGTTATAATGTCCTCTACTATTATAATTCAATGTTTATATATTTGTTTGTTTGTTTATAATTTTGCGTTGTCGAAAACGGCTCTAACGTTTTTTTTCTTTATTTTTTGGGATTGGTAAATCCCATCATACCTTATACTAACTATTGCTAACACTATAGAACAAAATATGAAAGTGTAATTATGAGTACTAATTAAATTACTAAACTAAAAAGAAACTCATTTATACTGAAGATGTGAAGATTATTATTCCGTCAGTAAAACATTTGCGTTAAATTCTTTCAGCACAGCCTGTCTATCAAACTCTTACGATTTTAGGGGTTTACGGGTGAGGAAAATTGATCTAGCTATGTCACATATCTGCGAAATTTCGTTTTCTTCGTGTTTTCATGCACAAAGTAGCAAGCTTGATTTGCTCGCGCTATTTTGCTCTCTTCTCAACAATGGCCCAATCGCTACAATAGGGTGTGAATCGCTGGGAAAAATAAATTATTGTAGACTTATATTAATTTAATAATTTTTTATTTTTGCCGAGCTGTGACTTATAATATTAATTTATTTCTATAACGCCATGCGTACTTTTTAACTGTGAGTTTAAAATCAAAAGCTTTGGTTGAAAAATGTTTGATTCAGTATTTTTACAGAAAATTGTACCAACTATCTCTTTATACTCTAATAAAAATGTTTTATTTATTTATAATCAAACCTATTTTAATTTTTTTTTTGATTAATTCAAATTAAAAATATTTCTATATATATTATTATGTAAATTGGTTTGTTGGAAACGGTTCTGACGATGGGGATGAAATTTTGTATTTATATAATGTTTTACTTTACAAATTTATCTGGGTAAAGTCCCTGTATAAATTATTTTTTTACTATCGCTGAGCAAAACTCGGTCACCTAGGTCATAGCGATATAATTTCAGCAATGTATTATAATTAAGTTGACCCTATGAAGCTATGAGAAATTGGATACATATTTTCATGCGCGCAAAAGGAATAGTTCTTAAATTCAAGATTTGATTAGTTTTCTACACGAATTACTAAGAATATTATTGGTGTGCAGTGAATAGTGATTATTACACAACTTGATAAGGAGTGTACCGTTCGGCGTTGGCCTCTGGTTTCGCAATGAGACTTTTCAGATGTTTTGCTGATAGAAATGCACCGCATCCTTAATCTTTAATAATATACTTCTCATTTACAATAGAATGTTTACATTTAAGTACATAAGTAACAATGTAAACTCGTAAGTACGTTAAGTTACGTGTTATCTTCACCGGTGCAACCTATTGCAAGTCCACTATTAAAATGGCCTCTGCCACAAAGTATGTTCGTGAGTCACTTGCATTCATCGATCACTTGATTCCAATCGACTTCCGTAATTTCTTATCCGGTTGTAACTACATATATCTTTGCCTTTATCAATATATGAGAACATTTATTTTCCATTGGTTCTTTGAGTTAAATAGCCGACGTATTGCCACTTCAGTTCTTAATTACTGGTCCCTATTCAAATTTTGCTTTTTTTATAGGAGAGGGGTGGCTTTTTTTGAGGGCTTTTATTTATAAGTGACTACCGCCACCCATGAACAACTGCAATACCAGGGGGTTTGCAGATGCGTTGCCGGCCTTTTAAAAATGAGTAGGCTCTTTTGTTGAAGGTCCCTAAGTCGTATCGGTAATACGCAAAGAGATGCAACATCTCTACGCAGTGCCAGTGTGTCAAGCCGATCGGAAAGAACTCGGTCGTCGACGATTCGAACCGCTCTGCGCTGGATGCGGTCAAGTGGAAGGAGCTGGCACTGGAGAGCCCCTGCCCAGAGATGGGAACAGTATTCCATGTGGGGCCGAACCTGCGCCTTGTAAAGTTGCAAGCGGTGTGCCGGCATGAAATACTATCCCGCTCTGCTGAACACGCCAAGCTTTTTAGAGGCCAATTTGGCCTTCTCTTCCAAGTGACCACGAAACTGCACATCACTCGATATGTCGACACCGAGGATTCCGATACTGGCTGAGGGAACCAGGGGAGTGCCTTGAAACTGAGGAGATACAAGTTTGCGCGTTTACCGCTACAAAGGGGTTCTTTTTAGCGGTAAACGCGCAAATTTGTGTCTTCTAGGGATTGAAGTGGACTAGATTTAGTCGCCCCCCGTCCGAGATTTTGTTCAACAAAGTCTCGACTTCAGACACAAGTTTGTACCGATACTCGGCGACGTTTTCCCGAGAAATATTGGCACGGCCGGTGTATAAAGCATCACCAGTGCTGTCGTCTGCATAGCAATGAATGTTACCAGTTTGCAACATATAATTGATATGCAGAAGAAACAGCGTTGGTGATAGCACGCAGCCTTGTAGAACACCAGCGTTAATGGGCTTGTAATCGGAGCATGCACCGTCTACTACGACCTTGATGCTCCGATCTGCAAGAAAACTGGTGATCCAATTGCACAATTTCTCGGGAAGCCCATAGGAAAGAAGCTTCGAAAGAAACGCTCTGTGCTAACCCGATCGAAGGCTTTCGCTATGTCCAAACTAACGGCCAACGTCTCCCCCTTGGACTCCACTGCCTCCGCCCATCTATGAGTTAGGTAACCTAGAAGATCACCAGCTGAGCGACCTCGACGGAAACCGTACTGGCGGTCACTAATATGAACGATCCTCTAAGTACCGCATGAGCTGGCAGTTAATAATAGTTTCCATTACTTTGGAGAACAAGGAGGTGATAGCGATAGGCCTGTAGTTGGACGGATCTGAGCGGTCGCGATCCACGTAGGCGAAGTAACCAGTTGTGTCAGACCATATGCCAAGGCAAAGTCATAAACAGATCTACCCGCATGATCGGTTAAACGGGAACCAAGCCATTCAGCGTGGTGGACGTTAAAATCACCGAGCATCACGATCGCTGCGGATGGGACCTGTTGTAGCACGGAGTCTGCAGCCATTTAGACGTGGTCGACGAGTCGGTCTGTGTCGGCATTACCGCTATGGGTCCTATAGAGGCACCCGTAGACGCGGGGATGGTCGTCGCTGTCTACGTGCAGCCATAGGATGGACAGGTCCGTACCTTGAAGACTGCCGAGGTGTCGAAAACAGATATCTGTTTTCGACGCTTGATGATGTCAGAGAGAACAGATGTCCTCTCTGACGTACACTCATACTCCAGCCCGGGGCACAAAGGAGTATTCTAATTCGTACCCCGGATAGAAGAGATACGAAGTATCAGCCGGAGAGGATACCTGTGTCTCGGTTAGAAAGAGCAAGGTCGGCTTTGCCGTCTCCAGATGGTAGTGGACGACGTTAAGGTTTGAATGAAGTCCCTGATATTGCAGAAATTCACGGAAAGCGTGGCAGGGGTTGCCTTTGTCTTATTGCTCCGCTTGCCCCGAGCAGGTTTCGTCTTGAGCGGAATTTCGCCCCCCCCCCTCCCCCAAAATACGCAGGGCAGCCTGAGCACTCACACTCAGAAAAAGTAGGGTAGCTTGGGCGTGGTGGCTCAGCGAGAGATTCTCCGTCACCAGGAGTGCTGGTACCCTCCTGGGGTAGTGTTCTATTTAACTCCGCTACCATGTTAAGGGAGGGGGGAGGGGAATTGGGCCTCCGGCCACCTGCACCGGGCGAAATGCAGAAGTAAACTTCTACTTCACGCTGGTATTCTGTGAGGTCGTGGTACCATCCCGGTTCGAGCCGGCCCATCCGTGCGACAGCAAAAGCTGCCGCGTGGCTCTACCACTGTTAAAAAACTGTTGTTGTGTGATAGCGACGTAAGAGAATCTGTCGACCTATTTTGTCCTGTGGATGTCATAAGAGGCGACTGTGAGAAATGACAGAAATATTTCATGGGGTTGCGTTATAGATGGCGGTATAACTATCTCATTAATGTCAGATGTAAGTAATTCAGACAGGCAACGGGGAGCAGTGTCAAAGGTGCTGCGATCATAAATCCGTCTGCCAGACGTGATGAATCCATTGCGGCAAATCCTCCCTACAACGGGAGAGGCCTATTATGTCTAGCAGTGGACTTTTGCGGTCCGATGAATAAAAAGAAGAATGTATAAAATTGGGGGGATAGAAAACGCGCATGTGGGCGCGCCCGCGAATGTATCTGACAAGAAAATGAAATTACTCGTAATATTTGTTTCTTCATTTTATATGCGTTGTCGTGTCTATGTTTGATTGTTCGTGCATTTCCTATACTATTCTTTCGATTATGGCCACTTTAATATGTTTGATTATTGATTTTTAAATACGGTATCTTGTACTCTTGAACTTCAGAATAATAGGAAACAATCAAGTGCGCGGGAGATAAAGAGCCACAAGAGTCTGCGCAAACATAGCGTTATGCTTAAGCGACAATATTGGAAGTTAACTGGAATAGAGGAGCACACAGGGATAGTTACAAAACACAACAGACGCGAAAAAATTAAAAATATGTTTTGCACAAAGGTTGGTTACAGTTGTGATTCGAAAAGACCTGTGGAGTATAGGTACGTTCAACCCTTGGCCACGCGGTCGAGAGAATTACGGTGTCATTAATTATATTAACATAAATATTCTATTTTAATGATATTTATTTTAAATCTTCATATTTCGTTTATTCAGTAGTATAATATTACATAACTATATTTGAATTGTCAATACTACCATCTACGGAACAGTTTATTATTAATACGAAAACCAGTTTGATACCCAATTTTCATTTCCCGTAATAATCTTAGTGTAGTGTACCTAAGTAATAAAAACTAATAAAACTGTCTTGTAGTAGGTAAAAGAGACATTAATAAATTACGCAGTCATCGAACAACACGTTTTTCATTAAGACCTGAGCTCCCAACATTACACTAGGCTTTCATAAGTAAGACAATTAGTGGACGTCTTAAACTATTTTCCGGGTTGTAGAAAAGTTTATTTCATTATATCATCAAAAATTCAGCCTTTCCCATTGAATGCCACATTTAACATTTGACATAGTTTCCACGCTTGTTGGCAAGCGGGTTGGCAACTGCAGTTTATGTATTATTATTTTCTTAGCAGAAAGATACTGCTGGCCATCTCTTATTTCAGTTTCCTGTTTCCAATAACGGTGAGCCGCGGTAGCTCAGGTGACCATGGCTTCATAGTACGCAAGCAACCCAAGTCCGATCTCCCCCGGAACCAATGAAATTGTTGATAAACTTTTAAATTTGATTTATCACGTGGTCGGTGAGGAAGGAATACGTTATGGGGATGCCTAAGTTATTAAAAATGAATGTAAATAAAATAAAAACGCTTAAGCTACGCGTGCAGTAACGCAGCGCGATGGACTCTTTCCTGCTCCAAAAACCCTCATGAATGCGCAGATGCCTGTGCCCAGCTGTGAGACATACGTAGGCTATATAAGCGCTATTTATAAAAAAAATATTTTACTTAAATTTTCGTCTCGCATGTCTCAAGAAGAAATAACGATTCCCTAAATAATTCAACGCTTAATTTCATAATAAATACCTGGCTAAGTTTTCAATAAAACGACTCTGTAATTTTAAAAGAAATCGAATTAATTTTAATATTAGGTACCAAATGGGAAGTAAATAGTGGGGGCAGACTGAATCGCTTTTTCTGATATGTAAATAGAAAAGTGCTTACTCCGCGCAGGAAATTAACTATCGTTAACGAAATAGGCGTATGAGTCAATACTTTTACTTACATGGTATATATATAGAGGGTAATAGTAATTTCGAATAGGCGTTTCGTGACAAAATGCGTTTTTCTTATTTATTTTGTCGAAAAAGTAAAGGAGACTGGCAATGAATTTGAGTGTAGTAAACTGTCTTTAGAGAGATGCTATTTTTCTAGATATTATTGATATAACCGGCGTTTATTTGACAGTTTCAGTAAACGGCGGCTATCGATTAAACTTCTCTCGCAATATCATTGGAATAACAGGTAGATTATTTAAACTTCTATAAATTTATAAAATGTGGCAATACTCCGCTTATTGTTTATACCTTTTGAGTGTTTCGTTCAAGAAAATTAATATATATGGCAATATATATAAAAAGTTTTTAAAGATGACTGATACAAAGAAGTATCAGTCATCTTTCAGTCTTTTACTTGATCAATGATAATAATATTTATCTTGCATTCTTACATACCGTGTGAATATGTCAAACTCTAAGTGATTTGTTCATCGTTCTCTTACCACATATCTTGTATTCCTACGTATCGTGTGAATATGTCACCTAATCACTAATAGGTCATCCTTTTCTCACTCCATTATTATATTCTGAAATTATTTTTCTTGATAATATTACATAGGGTCTCATAAGTATTATGTTCATTGCAAAATTCAAAACATCAATATAGGAATTTGAATAGTCGCAGAAGCAGTTTTAAGGTTATTTCTTTTGTAAAAATTACTAATCGGCACTTTTAACAATGAAGAATATAGGTGTTAAAATTAAAAGAAATTGTTGCAAGAATGGTCTCTTTGACTTAAAACAATAGATAAACTCTAAATTACAGTTTTAAGTGTCACTTTTTGTTGACCTGTCACTTTTTTGTTGTTTTTGGTTATTAAGTTTTGGTTTTGGTTTCGGTTTTGGTTTGGTTATTAAAAGATTAATTATCCTTGATATTACGAAATATAGAAACAGAGAAATGTAAAAATACTAAGAAAAATTAATTTAAATTGAGAATTATGAATAAAGTTGCTATTGATGTTACGGACCTAAGAATAAGTTCACACCACTCATCCATTCCATCTATACATTACAGCCTATAAATATCTACTGCTGAACATAGGCCTCCC
The DNA here is from genome assembly GCA_029286625.1 of Parnassius orleans. Lineage (NCBI taxonomy): Eukaryota > Metazoa > Arthropoda > Insecta > Lepidoptera > Papilionidae > Parnassius > Parnassius orleans. Next base: position 45,719 of record JAGSMP010000232.1, on the reverse strand, counting down.
TCATAGATTGCCACATAGGGGATAGAATAGAATAGAATAGAAGATTTTTTTATTCAATATAGATTACATGTAATTCTTATTGAGCCATTTTTTTACTTTACCACTGGTTTGAAAAAAACCTCTGCCCTGGGGAGAACCAGCAAGAAACCCAGCAAGGAATATGCCGCTGCCCATCTCCTGTTTCATGTACCTTCTGTCTCCCTTTTGACACCCATGGGACGATATGGGATAGTAGATATTCTAACACCCCCATTACGCGGTTATCACACGGCAAGATTTAGGTACCTAATCATTAGACTCATCTTTATTTTTATTTAAAGAAATAAACTTTATATTTTAATTTATTTGAATTTATGCAACAGATGTCTCGTTTAGCTCGTCTTACAGCAAAACTGCTTAAACAATAAAATTACTTCACCATAATTCACGTTTAAATGACGTTTATTCATTTAAAAAAATTGCTACGGTCCACATTGTTACCGTGGGTTACGAGCTTGCGTCAAGTTTCTCTGAAGCAAATAATCGTTACAAAATTTGGATTGCTTTAAAGGAAAACACTTAGTGTTCTACAATTTCTAAATTAAGTGTTACGGAAATCGCAAGGTCGAATTTAGTTTAAAAAAGGTTTTTAATGACAGACCTAATGGCTTTTTTATTTTTAGTATGGACAATTAAAAGAAAGCGTAATACCTATAAAATGGAATGTGGAACACCGATACGATTACAATTGTTAATTAAATTGCGGCAGAGATAAAGCCGTTTATGATTGGCGTAGTATAATAATATGCATTAAATAAGTTCACGTTCAGACTTAAATAGTAGGTAATAAACCTTATAGATGTTTTTTTTTATACGTGAGCCATGTACAAAACGAGTATGGTACAGCCATCAAGCACTCATAAAATACCATTTTAAAACAGCAGCATAGGTACTGTTTTTACATTTATATAAAACAGATAAAACAAATGAACTTACTGCCCACGTGATGGCATGTGACGGTTGCAGGTGTTCATGGATTGCAGTAGCAACTTACAATTAGGATGACTGTAAGTTCGTGTTAACTGAGTTTCACAAAAAATGAGGCGATCTTTTGTTCCTGTGTGCTTCGTGCACGTGTGTGGGTGTCGTAAGAGGCGACAGAGGGAACAAATCAGGAGATGGGCAGCAGCGTCTTCCTAATTATGACTAAAAATAAAAAAAACTGCGGTTGCCAACCCGCTTGCCAAGCGTGGCAACTATGGCAAATATCCCCCCTATGAGGCGATCTATGGGGGAGGCATATGTTCAGCAGTGGACTAGGCTATAACGGTAACGGATTCGATGATTGATGGGCACCAATCCCACTACGGTTTTTCTGGTAATTGGTGAGATTGTACGGCACGTATACTGAACAACGCTTACGGAGAGAAAGTTGGTCCTAAATGATGGTTTTCTGCTGATCCAATGATACCCAGATCTCGCTCAAGCCCTTCTTATAAAATTGATCGGTTTTCGCGATTACATTTTGCCGTCTAATATTTTGAGTGACCGCGTTCGGCGGCTGATCTATCTTCGCCACATCTGCAAAGTTTCTTCATCTTCTTTTAAATTGTTTGCTCAATTTGTTTGCTGTTGCAAAGTATTATTATAAAAAAAAGTTTAAAACTTTTTTATACTCGTGATCACAGTGAATAATAGCGCGAAAATCATTTTGATTGAACGATTTTAACCAGATTCTTACGAAAAAAGGACTTTCCAAAAATAAATAAATAAGTATTCTATAATACATAATACATAAGAAATATTATTATTCTTATTATTCTATATTATTATTATTATCCAGCTTTTAGGATGATATATTAACTTGCTAGTTTCAAACAAATGAGATTACGTAACTTCATTTGGCATGCCCCTTTGCCGAATCAGGTCAGATGATATTTGGAATCGATTTATATTTTATGAATAAAAGTTTTCAATAGCGATTGTATTGGCATACCCTTTGTAATGCTGTGTGTTTCATATGTACATTATACTGGTAACGAGGCGTTCTATCTTAGCCCTCAGGTTTGCATTTTGATGCCTAATAGAGGATGGTTATAGGCGTCTTTACTTCGATATGCTTTGAATCGAACATAGTTATTGTACGCCAATAAACAAGAAAAAAAACATAAAGGTACAATTAGTGGCCTTATTGCTTCTAAAAGGCAACCACATTGCAGAGGATTTAATGACCTGCAAGATAGAAAAAACCAAAAAATAATATATATATATATATACGATAACTAAGCCTGTAGACATCTATATAAATAAAATAATAGAGGTTTGCAGTTGTGCGCGCATCACGGAAACTACTGGATAGATTTCAAATAGGTTTTCTAAGGTTTATTTCTTAGACACTTGGCCCTATCTAAAAAAAAAATATTGCGATATCTTCATTTAAGAAACAACGATTTTTATACGGGGTTTTTCACACGGTCAACTGTACGTCGCTTGCTCTCGCGTTACTAACCCAGATAATTTATATATTTTAGCTACAAACGGAGCAACGAATAACATTGTTTACAAAGAAATTTTGTAAGCAAAGTATATTTTTGCTTGCGATCTTTTTGATTGCGATCTTTTTGATGTCTTATCCTTCGCAAATACGAAACTTTGTTAATATATCAAGCAACGCGGAAGAAGTCGCGGGTATCAGCTAGTATAAATATATAACCAAAAATACATACATAATATACATTTAAAGTACATAAATGTAGAAACACGTATATAAAAACATAAAGGTGTAAATAATAAGTAAAATAAAAGTCATCATGCAAAGAAAAACAGTTAGTAATGTTTAAATAAACGACGTAAGTTAATTAAGTGATAAAGATATGATGACGATAAAGAAATGTCAATGTAGGGAGGAAAAAGGTACGCCTTTACTTGACTTGAAGTATAGATATATGAAGATAGCGGGGTTTATTATGCCTACACAACCTGATGCAGTGATTCCGAATATTTTAATATTAACTCACATAATATACAATATTTTATTATATACAATATTAAAAACTATAGTAAAAAAAAAACTAAAACTAGTAACTTAACTATCATACAGTCCTTCTCCCCGCGGTATCGTGCCAAGAACGCTAGCTGCGTTTCTATGCTGATTGACTATACTTAGCCTTTGAGCGAGAAAAGAACCAGCCCTCTTAAAACCAGCAGCAACAAGCAGCCGCGGATGGGGTTCCTTTAGGAACTTTACCGCACGTGGACCCCACGGACCGATAGTCTCTACAGCAAATGGCACAAATATGTAGTCATCTCTCAGAGACTCATATTTGCGCCACTTACTCAGTTCAGCTGCCTCTGATGCCGCCCCGGCTCTAAACGAGGTACCCTGCGATGAGAGGCCGCCAAAGTGTCTACGCAAGTAGCATCCCACACTAGGGCTTTACCTTTCTCCCAAGGGACCAATGTCATACCGTCGGGTCTCCTGCCATCGTCTCTAAATATTCCACAAGGCTCTAAAACCGAGAAGAACATTTATAGAGACAAGAGTCCTTCACATGACATCGTTCAAAGAACCGTGCCGTGAAAACATACCAGCACTTTTCTTACATGATAGTCCGTGGAGGGGCACTGATGGGGTTGACAAATCGCCACTCCTAGTCGGATTCCTACGGCGATGCGCAAGCTTTCCCATCAAGTAATGTGCCGAGATTACTTGATGGTAAAGCGTGTAACCATTGACTAGATTCCTTAGTAGAAACAGCTAGAAGGCGTGCCTTATCTTGGTCACTATGGAAATTATGAAACAAATCTTTCTGCACGCCCCGTACCAACGGAATATCCCACTGTTTTTGTTGGTTAACTTCCAGTGGAACATTTTCGCCGGGACAGAGCGTTTGCCATGTCTGCCCTGCCTCCGTAGCAAAGCACAGGTCTACTTTATTATTTAAAATTATGTTACATAAATCACTGACGCTATGCACGGAAGCAAGAAAAGCAGGCAATGCAATGCTAGAAGGATTTCTCACACCACCAAATTTTATGGGTAAAGTAGCTTGAGTCCAGGCTGTTGTATTTAAAGTTAAATTTAGAATTTTTTCTATAGCTATTTTAAGATTATTATCAATATCTTTTAAAATATCCGAACATTTCCAGACTGGACTCGGGCGGAGTAAGTATGTAAATCTAGGTACAAGGAGACAATATTTTAAAATAGTAAGAGCAATGTGGGGTTTTAATTTATACAATTTATCAACGTGGTTTAAAAACTGATCAAATTTTGGTTTTAAAACAGGTTTAATACTATCGAAAAACAACGGGGCACCTAGCATATAGTGATTCCGTACTGACAGTTTTTATTCCTGGAGAAATATGATAAGGGAAAAATATTAACTCTATTAGTAACAGAATCGTAAATTTTATATTATGCTTAAGCAGTTTTTTTTGCTTGAGCCGGACCGACCGCATTCGTAAACATAGGCCGGTAAATCATGAAAATGCAGTGGCAGGACATTGACCGTGTTTAACGATGTAATCAATGGATGAAATAAGAATAAGATCCAAGAGAGATGGCGAATAATTTGGAAAAGAGTGAGTAGCAGAAAGGGAGAAACGTTCGTTGTTTTAACTATAGATTCCAATCGAAAATAGCGGAGTCGCATAACAGCAATATTACAATAAAAAACTGCGGTTGCCGCCAACCCGCTCGCCAAGCGTGGCAACTATGGCAAATAGCCCCCCATGATGAAAGTTACGAAAGAACGGCCCCCAGTCCCCGGCGGACCCGCTATTCCTGGCTACGGTAGCGACCATGGTAACGACGGGGCAGGGGGTGCTAAGAATCTCCGGTGGAGGTTCGGTTGCCACCTAAGACGATTCGACCTGGCAACATACAACGCACGCTACCTGAGGATTGACGAGAAGATCCTGGAGCTGGAAGAAGAGATAGACAAGTTACGCTGGCATATTATAGGATTATCCGAGGTTCGAAGAGAGGGGAAGACACGGTAATCCTCGAATCCGGCAACTTGTTCTGTCACCGGGAGGGCGACCATCTGTCCCAAGGAGGTGTCGGATTTATCGTCCACAAGTCTCTCGTTAACAACGTTGTAAAGTTTGTGAGTGTGTCGACGAGGGTTGCGTACCTTATACTCAGAATCACCAAACGGTATTCGTTGAAGGTCATACAGGTTTACGCACCAACCTCGGCACAGTCCGATGAGGAGGTGGAGGAAATATATGAGGATATCTCTAAAGCCATGCATTCCTCCAAAACCCACTATACGGTGTTAATGGGAGACTTCAATGCTAAAAACTAGGCACAAGAGAGAACGGTGAGCTGAAGGAAGGGAAATTTGGAATAGGGCAACGGAACCCAAGGGACCAGCAGCTGGCCGACTTCATGGAGAAAGAGGGACTCTTTATGATGAACTCTTTCTTGCAGAAGCGGCCCCACAGGAAGTGGACCTGGTCGAGCCCCGACGGTTCGACAAAAAATGAGATTGACTTCATTATGACGACCAGACGACAACTGTTCAGTGATGTCTCAGTGATCGCGAGGGTGAAAACTGGTAGCGATCACCGAATGGTTAGAGGCACACTGAACCTAAACGTTAAGTTGGAGAGGTCTCGTCTAATGAAGTCAACGCTCCGTCCCCCTCGTGCTCTAATCTAAAGTCCCGAAACCTTTAAGCTCGAGTTACAAAATCGTTTTCAGTGCTTAGAAGACTGCAATGAAGTGAACGATATGAATGATAAGCTCGTTGAAACTGTCCATGCGGTCGGAGCTAACTTGTGCAAGACCCGCCGCAGAAGAACACAAAAACTCTCCGATCACACTCTTAATCTCATGGCTGTCAGACGGGAAATGAAGCTGCAGTCTTCAACAGAGTTGACAGCATGCAGGCAACTGAACAAACAGATCTCCAAATGCATGCGGCGGGACTTACGCAACTTCAATACAGCTTGTATTGAAGAAGCGATCGTGCGGAACCAAGGCTCCAAAGTCTTTGCCAGAGATCTGTCTTCAAGAAAGGCGACAACTCTCTCTTGAAGAACTACAGACCGATGTCCCTTCTCAGCCGAGTTTTCGTGCTGTTTTCGAGGGTCATTCCGAATCGTCTCGCACGTAGACTAGACAACTTCCAGCTTCCTGAACAAGCCGGTTTCCGAAGAGGCTTTAGTACCATGGACCACATACACACCCTTTGGCAAATTGTGCAGAAGTCCGAGGAGTACAATTTGCCACTATGTCTAGCGTATGTGGACTATGAGAAAGCCTTTGATTCCGTCGAAATTTGGGCGGTGCTGCAGTCCCTTCAGCGGTGACAAGTTGACTGTCGGTATATCGAAGTGCTGAAGTGTTTGTACAGTAGGGCTACGATGGCTATCCGAGTACAGAATCAGAGTACGAAACCTATCCAACTGCAGAGAGGTGTAAGACAGGGTGGCGTTATATCCCCGAAACTCTTCACCGCTGCATTGGAAGACGTTTTCAAGCTACTGGACTGGAAAGGATAGGGTATTAACATCAATGGCGATTACATCACTCACTTTCGATTTGCCGACGATATAGTCCTTATGGCAGAATCGCTGGAGGACCTAAGCACTATGCTCAATGACCTCAATAGTGTCTCCCAACGGATAGGTCTTAAGATGAACATGGACAAAACAAAGAACATGTTTCATGTCTATGTCACACCTATGCCGGTAGTTTTTGGGAGCACTAAGCTCGAAGTTGTTGACGAGTATGTTTACTTGGGACAAATAGTCCGACTAGGTAAGTCCAACTTCGACCGAGAGGTCAATCGACGGATTCAACTCGGCTGGGCAGCATTCGGGAAATTACGACACATCTTCTCGTCAGGTATACCTCAAAACCTGAAAACGAGATTTTACAACCAGTGATGACTTATGGATCTGAGACGTGGTCCCTCACTGCTGGCCGTATGAGGACGCTCAAGGTCGCTCATCGAGCTATGGAGAGGGCTATGCTCGGAGTTTCTCTTCGTGATAAACTTAGAAATGGGGATATCCGCAGTAGAACCAGAGTAACCGACATAGCCCAACGGATTAGTAAGCTGAAGTTGCAATGGGCTGGCCATATATATAGGTATAGCTCGAAGAACCGATAACCGATGGGAAAAAAGGTTCTCGAGTGGCAGCCTCGTACCGGTAGGCGAAGTGTAGGGCGACCCGCCATTAGGTGGAGTGATGACCTGGTAAGACATGCAGGAAGTCGATGGATGCAGGTGGCTCAGGACCGTGCTTTGTGGCATTCCTTGGGGGAGGCCTATGTTCAGTAGTGGACTTGTGAAGGGCTGTAATGATGATGATGATGACTAGCTCCTGGATTATTCTGGTAAGTTGCAATATGCATATTCGCAAATGTCTCAAACACAATGTATATGAAGAAAAACTGATTATAAAAAAAAACAGAAATTAAATTTGATATAAATAAAATAACAGGTCATAATATCTACCAGAAGCAGAAGGTTGTATCATAATAACACAAAAAGCTGTCAAAAAGTAATATGAGACCACTTGATACAAAGTAAGATGATACACGTTATGCGTGAATATTATTTAAAAAACTGATAACATATTAGCTGCGGCTGGCATGCGTCGCAATTCTGTTAACCGAATGAATGGTAATAAGAAAGCATACGAAACAAACAAAGGGACATTCATTTGTATATTTATAAGCTTGCAAGTAATAAATTAAATATTAAATATGTGTGCAGTAATTAATAGGATGGAATCCTTTTTACTGGCAATTGACATGTCATAGTAGGACGTAAAAATCATCTTCATTCCTATACTGGTAGGTATGTAGGTGTCTTTGGACCACAGCATCTATTTACTGTAAGTTGGGCTATGTGTTTGTTTGTCACCACTACTTGTTAAGAAATTCTAATTTTCATGCATTTTAAGTTCTGCTCGTCACCGACTTCATTGGTTATGTTCACCTATATAATATATCCTTAATTGCAATATTTTTTGAATTGAAATTTATTTCCAACCGCCTTTAATTCTTCGACATACTTTGTCGCAGCCCGACTTCAGAAGCTATTAAATTATGTGGAGATTATGTTATTCTCTTTAGTTTATGAAGTTGTTTTTTACTTTACTGCTGATTCAACAGCTCAGTAGCGTATCATAGCGTTTTACTGTGGCTTTGCGGGTCGTACGTTTAATTTCCGAAAGGTAAAATGCAATTATTTGTTTGCTTATGTGCATTTAATGGTTATAAAACTTCTCTAATATATATAGAGATAATGTTACTTTTTTGTCTAGAATTGCAATATAATATAGCTTTGCTTTTTTAACATTTTAATTGTTTATATGGTCTAATCGATCTGTAAAATTTAAGCTACTAAGTGCTGATTTTTCAATCGTCATATAAAAGTTGTCCATCAAATAAATTATAAACTGACTGAATGTTAGGCAATTGAACTTTTTTATTTATTACAATCGTAATTTTTAAATTGTATTAGTTGTATTTTATTCTATGAATTACCTTTACCCGATGATTGAAAAATTATTATATTAAATTATTAGTATTATTGTCACTATGTTTTTTTATTATTATAAGCCAGTGCTTGGCTACTATACCACCCGATGGTAAGTGGCGATGCAGCCAAAGATGGTAAAGCCCAGTGACTTAGCTTAACAAAAGCCTATTCACTCTTGTCTTGAAGACTCCTGACCACACCTTGCTCTAATGTTTACCAACTAATTTGATTTTTTATAGAAGTTAGCGTGACAAACAAGCACAAAGTTTACTTGATAGTTCGTGGATGTTGTGGTTCATAGACACCCACTAGATTAAGAATCAAAATGCAGATGTGTTATCCATCCATCCATCATGTGTTCGTTCCATCTTAGCTTTCAGGAGTGAAAGTTACCATTTACAAATGTCTCTGTTTCTCGTACCATACGAAACACGACAGTTTTAAGCGGCTGTTTTACGTTTGCAGTCCGTGCGGGCGTGGTCATTCCCTGGTCGTGGTTGTACCACGTAAATAAACCACTAAAATCAATTAGACGCCAACTCGACTTTAGTCTGTTTAATTGACAGGAGCTGGAACGGAACACAAACCAAGCGGAATTAAACACCATAGCCACATACTACTTCGACGGGCAGGGCAAGGCTCTGAGGCCGATGGTCGCCATACTCATGGCGAGAGCTGTCAACTACCACGTCTACGGGGAAAATAGGTATGTTTATTTATAATTACATATATACACACTTATAAAACTCTTACAACTGTCACGCAGAGACGACCTTCCCTTTGGCACGATCCTGACACACCTCTCTTGCTTCTTTCACATCTATATATCTACATACATCCTCGTCGGATAAGGGTACTCTTAACCGATATTGCTAATTTGGTCGATAAACTACCGACTAAGACGTTTCTTGCCGACTCTACCCATTCACTTCTATCTTCATTCGTTCTTTCTACGTGTCCAAACCACTGAAGTATTCCTTTCTACTTTTCTAACATCTTGCAAATCACACTTTGCTTTTATCACACAATTTCTCACCCTATCAGAGTTACTTAGTCAGATATTCTGACTCTGAATATCTGAAAAACTCTTACATATCTATAAAACTCTTACAACTGTCACTCAGAGACGACCTTCCCTTTGGCACGATCCTGACACACCTCTCCTACTTCTTTCACATCTATATATCTACATACATCCTCGTCGGATAACGGTACTCTTAACCGATATCGCTAATTAGGTCGATAAACTACCGACTAAGACGTTTCTTGCCGACTCTACCCATTTACTTCTATCTTCATTCGTTCTTTCTACGTGTCCAAACCACTGAAGCATTTCTTTCTTAATATTTTTCTAACATCTTGCAAATCACACTTTTCTATTATCACACAATTTCTCACTCTATCAGAGTTACTTAGTCAGATATTCTGACTCTGAATATCTGAAAAACTCTTACATATCTATAAAACTCTTACAACTGTCACTCAGAGACGACCTTCCCTTTGGCACGATCCTGACACACCTCTCTTGCTTCTTTCACATCTATATATCTACATACATCCTCGTCGGATAAGGGTACTCTTAACCGATATCGCTAATTTGGTCGATAAACTACCGATTAAGACGTTTCTTGCCGACTCTACCCATTCACTTCTATCTTCATTCGTTCTTTCTACGTGTCCAAACTACTGAAGCGTTCCTTTCTTAATACTTTTCTAACATCTCCTTGCAAATCACACTTTTCTATTATCACACATTTTCTCACCCTATCAGAGTTACTTAGTCAGATATTCAGAGTCAACCCTAATCTACTTCTTCATGACTGCATTTCTACAGCATTATTTGTACTCTTATGTTTCTTTTGACCTTCTTCTTCTAACCCAACTTTCAATATCATACATTAAGGTAGGGCCTTATTTTGTGAATTGCCTTAAGTGTGTTTTTGACACATTTTCACTATTCACAATAGAGTGAAGAACCCAATTCAATCTGTATACTGTATTCACTCTTCATTTTAAATCCTTGTCATGTGTACCGTCCCTGCACACATGTAAAATATACAAACTCATCCACTTACTCAACCAACTTTTCTTATATTATTATTTCACATATCGTTTCAATGTCTTTTCTTTCAAAAACATGATTTTGCCTTACTTGTACTGTGTTATTTTCATTGCCCTTTTTTAATGACATACAATAATCTAACATTTAAAATCGATTTAATAATATCTTGTATGCTATTTTAATGTGTTGATAATGTCGATCGGAATTTTAAAACGGGATTTCCTTACCACATTTTATCGTTTTCTTTTTAACGAGATATTAATAGCTATATCTAATGGTGAAGTTAATTTTAATCAAATTTTATTTCATTAATGATTTTCTAGCGATTAGGATTTTCCGTTTTCCATTTTAAAACAATTAGGTACTATTTTTATTCAGAAATATTTTCGAAAGATTTAATAACAACATTTAAAATCGATTTACAATGCAATTTTAATGTTCCGATAATGTCGATCAGGTTTTTGGAACATAATTTAATTTTAACCGTAATTTACCTCCTTCGTTTCAACGAGATATTAATATATTTCAGCGAGTGTTTAATCAAATTTTATTTTAGTAATGTTTTTCTAACGATATGTATTATTTCGAAGTAATCACTATTTTTTTGTCACTTTTTAATTACAATACATTCACTTTGTGCGATATTTTTTACATCACCTTCGTAATTTACGTCATGTTATATTTCTCTCATAAAATAAAATAAAAATTTAACTATTAAATCAATCTTACAACTCAATCTAAAATAGCTCTAGTTATTTTTATTCAATGTGTGTTTCATTATTCTCTTCATATATTACGTGGTTGGGAAAGATGGTACCTAGTTATAACAACCTGTCGGTGGTTACAACATTAATAGTTATCTTATAAGCTTGCCTTTATTAAATATATTATTTTTATGCAATTCTAAACTCTTGATAGCTTAAATTTACACCTTAATGGTTTTTATATACTATCAATATAATATGTGCTTACATTGTACTGCTTTGTTAAACGATAAACAAACGGAAAAAATTCGACACTATAATCCCAGAGAACCTTTGATTACATAGAACACATTGTGTATAATAATAAAACTGTACTTATAGGAAATAATAAAACGTTAATTATAGTCAATAAAAACATTACAAAAATCCGGCGGAATGTGTTGAGTAGCAACTCTAAAACGAAGGTCGATCACAACGCAGCATTGAATGAACTTATTGCACAATTTGAAGTTCGTGCTTTTGGTTTGCAATCGCCCATCACATCGAAGTGTCGGAGTTCAATGTCTAACAAATAGGCCTTGAACGATTCGTTTTATTTTGGCTCTTTTCGCACTCTCACACCTCACTGAGCTCACTTAAATAGTCCTTCGTTTCTTACAAAGGCTGTTATTAACGAAGAGTCACAAATAATCAGTCAGTCGTGTATAATATATATGTATTTACTTTGTGTTCGTAATTATATGTAATATTGTCAATGCTCTATTCTATTTTAAATAATTTTCATTATAAACTGGTAAAGTCCTTATCTGCAGGAAAAATTTCAATAACTATCCTCAAATGATGACAGAGTTCAATTACACTTCACCGGTTTTATCGGCAGCTCTTTTACTGTTAAGGTTTCATTTCTCTGGAGCTCCTTGCCCAACGACATCAAGAAAGCTCCTACCTAATAAGGTCGCCGATCGAAATACTCGTTCGGGAACGCTTGTTGAAAACATCAACACCGACTACATTTTATTGACATATAATTTTGCATAATTTTTTTTTAAAAAGCTACTAAAAAAAGTACTTAAAAAGATGTACTTAGTAAATATTCCCACTATACACTGTATAAGGAAAACCAATAAAAAGAACAGACTTAAGATATATGTAGCAGATTTGCAAATTGTCTATTCTATGGCTGCTTTCACGTGCTTCTGACTAAATTCGAAGTGATGTAGACGTGATATGAATATTTAAACCTATTGAATAAATATACATCATGTTTTCTTACTGTTCTACTCTGTTTGTCGTACGAATTGTAATTTAATTGTAAATGTAAAAGAAAAACAAATTTACGTGGGAGAGCCATGCTGCAGCTATATTAATTGTATAGTTGTAGCACGAATGGGTCGGCTCGACCGGGGAAGGACCACGCTCTCACAGAATACCAGCGTAAAATAGCAGCTTAATGCTGCTGTGTTTCGTATGATAAGTGTAGAGAACCGAAGACTCTCTTTACTGTAAAAGAGGCATTCCATCTTAGTCCTCACGGCTGACAACGCATCTGCATTTTGATTCGCAAACGAGGATAGATGTAGATGTCTATGGGCCACAGCAACCACTTACCATCAGGTGGAAATGTGTGCCCGCTTATCACCCTTACCCTATATATAAAAAATCTAAATCTAATTAATAATGTACTCAATTTCATAAGTTGTTGAATTTCTTCATAATTGTTGTATTAACAAGTATGTTGTATTTTATAATATTTTTTTTTACTTTAATTAATGTATTTATTGGAAATATGACCCGACTAAATAGTTTATTGTCATAGATATCGTGATAGTTGATTAAAAGTGGGAGAACAGAAGTTGACGTATAATGGTAGTGTAAGTATATTCACTACCCTATATCGACGCGTGAGTGTCGTAAGAGATGACAGCGGGAAGCAAATCAGGAGATGAGCAGCAGCGTGGCAACTATAACAAATATTCCCCCTATGAAGTAATCTGTGGGAGAGGCCTTTGTTTAGCAGCGGACTTTTGATAGGCTGTAACGTTAACGGAAAGAAAGTACTCAGGCCATAGCATGCCAGTTAAATTTATTCCCGATAAGTCATTTATTTATATATTTTGAGATTTCTTACTTATTACTGATGCAGTCTATTGAATCTTGAATCTATTGATCACTTACCGTGTATTGAAGCCGTAAGAATATTCACTACCCTGTAACATCCCGTGGGTGTGGAGATGGCAGCAGCATCTTCCTCACAAATGAGTAATAATAACAAACTGCGGGTGCTAACCCGCTTGCCAAGCGTGGCAAATATGGTAAATTTTCTCCCTACGAGACAATTTATGAGAGATATTCATGTTCAGTTGTAACCGTCTAATTGACTGTAATGAATAACTAAATGAATCACTTGCAGTTTTGTTTGTTAGTAGAAACGTGTAAGCCCAAGGCTAACCCTCAGTGGACAGCGTGCAGCTAGGTGGGCGTTGGGCATGTATGACAAACATATGCTGTTGTATTACAGTGTTCTGAGTGACTACTTTTTGTTTTGTATAGGAAATGCGCCACCACGCTACTCGCCCCGCCGAATGCACTCCTTGAGTCTAAGGGCTGAGGCCTCAATTCCATGCTATGATTCCATGATTCCAGTGATGAGTTCGCCAGTCGATCATTCAGGACACTAATACAAGAACGTAAATTTGTACGTAATACGATACTCTTTACACGGAGGCTTTACCCTAAGTTAATTTCAGTGCATTTAAGACGAGCATTAGATTTCTGTCCTAAATAAATACTACATAACTGTCTTCTGTCCTAAATAAATACGTATACTTTGTACGTGGTAGAGCCATGCTGCAGCTATATTAGTAGTATAGTTGTAGCACGAATGGGTCGGCTCGACCGGGGAAGGACCACGCTCTCACAGAATACCAGCGTAAAATGGCAGCTTGACACTGCTGTGTTTCGTATGGTGAGTGTAGAGAACCGGAGACCCATTTTACTGGAAAAGAGGCATTCCATCTTAGTCCTCACGGGTGACGACGCATCTGCATTTTGATTCTTTATTGAGGATAAATGTAGATGTCTATGGTCACAGCAACCACTTACCATCAGGTGGACTGTGTGCTCGTTTGTCACCCTATCCTATAAAAAAAAAAACTCTTATGTAATGTATACGAATTACTCGAAAGAATGACTCGTTTATTCGTATGTAATGTATGTCTCCCTGTTCCTGTGTGACCTTTGTGGTCTAAATGATTTGACGGATTTTCTACAGACTTCAAAAAGGAGGAGGTACTCAATTCCACTGTATGTTTTTTTATGTGTGTTACCTCATAACTTTTTCTGGGTAAATCGATTTCGATGATTCTTTTTTTTATTTGAAAGCCGGTGCTTCTTATGTGGTCCCACATAAATTTGATCAAGGTCTGGCCAATAGTTTTTGAGTTATTCTTAATAATTTATATTGAAGTCGGTTGTACAAAAGTTTTAAATTTTAAATTATGAAGTGTGATTTTAGATATCGTCATATTCGTCTTCCCCTTTGGAGTAGCCAAAAGTACATTTTATGGTAACAATACGAGTTTATACTCGTGTCAGTCGTAAGTAACACGATGATTACACACACTAATAAAATGGCGCTTGCTTGAGCCGCATTCTGACGATCTTGTCATTTTATTCTTTATATATAAAAGTTGGTGCGTCTGTTAGTGATTGTGTAACTTCTGAACGAATTCACCGCTAGAGGTTGTATTCACATTTATTGTTTGTCAAGACCATGCTTCATAGCTTTGCTAGGATCCGTTACGTGGTGCTGCAGTCTTGTTGTTAACAAACTTTACATTAAATTTAGCGCCTAAGTGGTTTTTATCTCAAAAAGAAAATTACAAAATCTGGACCCGATAAGGTGGCGCTGTGGTCGAGTAATTATTAAATTTTATATTATATTTACACTAAAAATATTTATTACATAAACGTATTATTAACAAGCCTTTGAGAAAAACGTTTGTGACAAAAAGACTCACAGACAGACAACGAGGTGATCCCTCATTTTGGAAAACTAATTAGGTTGGTCCCAAAAGTCCTTAAAGCTAGTTATTTAATAATAAATGACTGTAACCGGCTATTTTGTTTTTTAATAACAATTTGTTTGTTTTAAAGGTGTTTCGACAACGATTAAAACCTCTAAAAGAACCGAATATATGCAAGGTTTATCAATATTTAACCATGTATTACGATTATAAAGTAAATATTTACGATCATAACTAATTATAATTGTTAATGGCTTCCGCAAATATACTTATTTATTGTAGAAAAAAAACAAATACATTTTCGAGACTCTTTTACTTACTCAAATATTTATTTATTAAAGTTAATACCTTTATTAACATATAAAATTTTATGCGTGGTAGAGCCGTGCTGCAGCTATATTATGGTAGTAGCACGAATGAGTCGGGTCCATGGGTCAGATGTAGATGTCTATGGGTCATACCATCCACTTACCATCAGGTGAACTTTGTACTCGTTTGTAACACTTATTCTATAAAAACCCAAAGCCGATCATATTTTTTTAACCTTCAATTAGATTCCTCTTCGACATCGACTTCTTAAAGGTTTCGTAAAGAAAATATACAAGGTATAGATTAAATATTTATTGGTCTTTGGGCTCGGCTAAGCATCGGTCTAGTCTGGATCTGTTTGGATCCGACCCCCGGCTGATTGAGTACGCTGATACAGTGTGAACTATCTTATTAAGGGCCAATAAAGACTAAAATCCATTTTGTTGAAAGCAGAAACGTGTTATGAAATATTTTAGAAATATATTGAGCAAGTTTGATTATGTAACAATGAATTCTGTAAATATTGAGCATATTAGAACTACATCAGGCTGAGGTGTCAAGGACACGTTGGATTTGATAATAATTGTAGTCTAGGTGATATGTTTATTAATAGTACAATTCTAAGTGCTAAGTGAGTCCTAAAAAGTGGTCATGGAAATTACTGATTATAGAGAACTTGATAATTATTTTTTATCACTACACCCGCTTTTTTAAGTCCTTTGTTGGACCTGCAGTGCGATTGTGTAAATCTGGTAGGAATTGTGGTTAACTTCGTTTTGAAGTTTGGCGTTTGGTTTCATTGTTTTTCATGATATGTGGTAGAAGCCAAGCAGCAGCTATATTATGGTTGTAGCACGAATGGGTCGGCTCGACCGGGGTAGGACCACGCTCTCACAGAATACCAGCGTAAAATAGCAGCTTAATGTTGCTATGGTCTGTATAGTGAGTGTAGAGAACCGGAGACCCTTTTTACTGGAAACGAGGCATTCCATCTTAGTCCTCACGGGTGACAGGGCAAGGATTTCTAATAGAGGTACAATATCGCATTGCAGGTCCTACTAGTACTGGACTTAACCAAGCAGTCGATGTGTTTATGGTATGATTATTTCCGGGATGTGCACATCCATTTAGAAACCTTAAATCGTATTCTTTAGCCGACTTCAAAAAGAGTAGGTTTTCAATTAGACTATACTTTTTGTATATATTTTACGCAATATCTTCTTCAACTGTAAACTGATTTTAATGGTTACCTTTTTATTACATAGGTTTTACTTCATTTAAATTTGAAGAAAAAATCCCACTCCTAAGAGTGCGAAAAATAGGGGATTTAAATTTTATTTTAACTATTTAGCCGACATTTTAGTGGATATGGTAACAGGGTCTGTAACGTACGCCTGTACAATTAATTACTTTGTCGTCTACGCAGTTCTGTTTCGTATTTTGCATAGCTACATCACTCATAATCCTCGCTCTAATCTCTGCGAGTACATAAAGAAACCTCGCTTCATTGAATCCTCTTATATATAAGGGATGAGGTGTGCCAACTTATGCAAATGAAGCGATGACTTGGATTCACATACATTACTGCTGCCTCGTAAATGAACAAGTCCGAAATCTTTTTTTTATTAATTATATATTGATTTCATTACCTATACATTTGGGTAGGTAAGCGTTATATTTTTGTTTTTAGAGTAATATACATATATGAAATTTATTTATATTTTGCGCAATTTTTATTTTATAGTTTCGTTTTTATATTAATATGCATAGTTTGATTTCATTGTACGTAGTTCATTTAACTATTTCTTGTGCGGTTTAACAAATTTTTTACATTTCAACATAAATAATATATATGTGAAACGAAATGTGTGACATAGTTTATAATGGTCGAAGCCTTACAAGCTGTTTTTTTTCTTATCTTTTATTTAAAAAATTCAGTTGCTTGGGACTAGATAAGGGTTCTGGTCTAGGCTTTACCATTAACGTGTTTACAAACAAATATATTGTGGTTATCGGATTGAAAAATAATTTAAGACCTATGTAACCTACTATCATATCTTATTTTGTAATACTATAATTATTCCCATAGCGCACTGCTGCCATCACAGCGACAAGTAGCGATGATCAGCGAGATGATCCACTCGGCGTCACTTATCCACGATGACGTCATCGACCAGAGTGACTTCCGCCGCGGGAAGCCCTCCGTCAACGTGCTCTGGAACCATAAAAAGGTAACCTTCATCTTATATTCATTGATTTCGTAATCATTGCACATCATATGCAGCACTGTATTAACATTGCGTATTAACCTAGTGCTAATGTTAGCGCATAATAGTTAATAGCTTAGCATATAACATATCTGATAATACCAGAAAGGTAAATTGAAACGGAATCGAAAGACTTCTAACTTTCAAATGCGTGACAGATTTTTTGTAAATTCTTTAGGGGTTTCTAATCTATTTTCATAAATGTTGTGTATTTATTAAATCAAGCATCTCATAATATAAGGTTTCACTTGTAATTTTCTACGCGCTTTACTTCGTTACAATTGTCAGTCATAGTGTTTGTCACTTGTGTACAATTTTGTAAAGTGAACTAAGCCAGCCGGAACAAATAGCTTCAATCTCAAAGGGAAGAACCCAAACAGTCAATATTTAAATATAACCTAAAACGTCTAATTTATCAATTCGTGGAAAAACCGTTCTAAACCGAGTAAATTAAATATCATTGTTATTGATTTATATGTAGACCGGGTTGCAGTAATAACGTCAGTATACATTGGAAAAACTGGCCATGACTTGAATATATTATGTCACACCTTATAAAAATTTAACGATATTGAAATCTATTGTAATGTCAGCTACGATCGATGAGGCATCATATGTTGCGTACGAAAGGTTAGCTTGGTGATGCTTTTTATAGATCTTTTTGTTATGAATGACAGTGGAATGATTCCTCTATGAAGTCATTCCGTCGACGAATAGAATCGAAAGTGTCGATTTGATGAGTTAACTGCTAATAACTGCGTGGGTTCCGTCGATAACGATATTAACAGTTTCTATTTGTCTTTTTCGCAAGTTAAGTAGTTGTCTTTGTTTTATTGTAACAATATTAACGTATCTATTGGTTTATTGCACTTTTATCAGTAGTGTGAGGCGGTAGAGTCATATGAATCGACTTGACTGGGGAAAGACCACACTAGCATAGAATACCAGCATAGATAAGCAGCATTATGCTGCTGTCTTCCTTATGAGTGGGTGACGAGAATCGGAAACCTTTTTACTGGTGTATATGACCCAAAGCATCCACTCACCATCACCTTTTGTTCTATAAAAAATGCCATAGAAACATTTTCGATGATAGAACCTCTAATAATTCTACTGAAGTACTGTGGGTAAACACTAGTGATTGTTTTAGAACGCTGTTGATGAATATATAAATACTTATTGACGCCATCCAGGGATTATTTATGCGATCTCTCGGCTCCTAGAAGTCGCGACATTATGGCTATCCCATTGTATTAGAATGTATTAATTAATTTAATTTGTATTAATTAATTTTATCTACATATTTGAAAACATATTTAAAAGAATATATAAAGTATAATAATGTATCGTTCATCTAAGTGTAAAATTTTCATGTTTATTTTTCTGTTAAAATGATGAACAGTTTTCAGACGAAACTAAAAAGAATAAAATAACTTCCACATTATAGCTTCTAAACTAAGTATCTAAGACATAGTGTATCATCATCATCATCATTACAGCCCTTCACAAGTCCACTGCTGAACATAGGCCTCCCAAGGAATGCCACAGCACGGTCCTGAGCCACCCGCATCCATCGACTTCCTGCATGTCTTACCAGGTCGTCACTCCATCTAGTGGGGACGCCTACACTTGTCCGCCGGTACGAGGCCGCCACTCGAGAACCTTTTTTCCCATCGGTTGTCGGTTATAAGCCCCGAATTGTTGTTTGAAGTCTGCTTTTACTTTTATTAAAAGTTTAGTTTTTTGACCCTTTTAAATGAACTTAGAAATTCATTTAAATAGTTGCATTAAATATTTTTCCAGCCTTAGGGGTGGATTTTAAAAAAAATTTTTTTATATAAAACTGTAATGACAATTTATATTTTCCTGAAGTATAACCTATTGAATAAAAATATATATAAAAATCGGTTCATAGTTAACGAAGATATCGCATACGAAAAAATGCAGTCGAATTGAGAAGTTCCTCCTCGTTTGAAGTCTGCTAGTTAATTATATATAGCTAATCAACGTAGGTGACAATGACATTGGCTAGTAAAATTTATGAAAGTTGTGACTATACAAAACTATTAATCCTATTAATGTTGTATGAAAACTCTTTTTATTTGCCTTATTGAGTTAGAATAACGTTAGTCACAACGCTTTAACGCGGACTATGGATATCTAGGTTAAGATCAAGTAGTTTAAATGCCCAGTGTTGTTAGTCAGTGTTCGGAGTCACGCTGGCTGATGTAACACATTTTAGTCAATGGAATGTCTTCGTCGCCTCGGCACACTCACCGGACATAAGCGCTACCGTAATAGTTTGATGAAACTTAAATCTGATATAAAATCCATGTTAAAGTTCAGGCTTAAACTGCTTACGTTCGCTTTAGCAATCAATATTGATATTTATAGAGTTAAGTCTGTATCCACACACGTAGTTTGTCCATTTGTAGGGTAAATATTGATTTACTTGAATAGTGCAATTTCTTATTTTATTTTGTTCTCGGACAGAAGGAGTAGTTCACTATGATAAAAATGTTTCTTTTTACTTCAAACCATAAATAACTGCTTTTGATAAACGTAATAAATAATAAGTGATAATTTAATGATAATAAGTGGATATTCTTTCGTATCCACTACACGGCAAGCAATATATTTTTTTAAATATATTTATTTAATTAATTCAATTATAGTTAAAGCGTTTTGTATGGAAAAATCATGCGTGCATGTCCACTATATTTTCCAGCTTTAACGGAAAATGCACTTATGATTTTTTTCTGCACATCAATGGCACTTCACCTCTCGAATGTTATACTCGTAAGTTTCATTCATTTCCTTATACAAAAATACTAAAAAAAAGCGAATGACATTTTTTGATGTTCACATATTAATATTTGTATAATAATTGTGTTGATACAAAATATCTAGTAGTTCGATCATCTATTCGCTTGCCAAGCACGACGACAAAGGCATCATCTCTACAGCGGGAGAGGCTCATGTCCAACAGTGGTGCTAGACGGGCTGATTATGAAGAAGAAGAACAAATAAATTAAAAATATTAATACGAACTTTATTGAACTCATCATTTGAACTTGAAAAAAAAATAATTAGGTCATTGAGTCAGGAACAGGTTCTTGCTCTACTTATGAAAATAAAAGAATAATACAATCTGTGGGAAGTAGTCCGTATCGCTCGTACCTAACAATATAAGATACCCAACCTTTCTCTCGTACGTTCGTGGAAACGAGACGGAGCTATTTTAACGCTTATTATGGATGTATTGACGTTTCATGCTGTTTAAAATTACAGGCCAAAGTAGCTCGTAAATTATTTTAAAATAAGAAAGGAAATGGCATGTTTGAGGATTTTTGTTGAATCACCGATTGTACGTTTGTAAACAGCAACGTGTGAGTGTGGTGGTGAGGCCCGAGATGCCTGCGAGGCGACGGCCGAAAGCTGGGCGACCCCCCGGTGAAAGTTTTTTCGACCTCGCACTATAACAACGTTTTTGATACTACCTCAATTTATATTTCCTTGTGCTCTTGATAACTTACAGCCCTAAAACCGACTTACGATTTCTCTGATTAATGGTACTATCTCTTATTATCGACGCTTCAACGATTCTTTCATTCTACATTATTTAACTTAAAAAAGGTAAAAACCGACTTGAATAAAATAATTTCGACTTCAGAAGCTATTAAATTGCGTGGAAATAATATAGTGTTATTTAAATCTTTTTATTTTTTTAGTTTTTGAAGTGGTTTCGTAAAGTATATTTATTTGACACTTGAGTGGACAAGCTCAAGGTAACAAATACAATGTCGTTACATTTGAATTTTCATGTCCTATTTTTCTTCCATTTTTTACAAAACGGAAATAACATACGTCCACATACAGTCCACCTGATGGTAAGTGGCTATTGTAGTCCATGGACACCTGTAGCCAACTTACTACAAAGAAGGCTACAGATGCGTTGTCACCTCTTAAGACGAAGTTGGAATGCTTCAGCCTGTAATTATACTCTATTTATACTCTTCACACCGGAACACTTAAATTTCAATTTCATTTTTCTTATGATATAGGTAACAAAGACATGTATATAACGAATATTCCAAAGATGGAATAGAATTAACGAAAGAAGTATTAACCGGTTTTTGTGATGTAGAAAAGTGCCGAAAAGTGTAGAAAAGAAATAAAGAATTGGAAGTATGAGTGAAAGGGTTAAGTCAAAATAAATCCTTGATCTCTGTGTGCCGTTTACAATACACAGACAAAATTCGTCAAACTGTAAATATAAAGAATTTGTTAGTTGGTAAATAATCATATATATAATAATATCAATATTTTCGAATCCCTCATTCGTTCATTCATTACAGCCCCTTCACAAGTCCACTGCTGAACATAGACCTCCCCCTAATAATTCTACAAAGCAGGGTCCTGAGCCACCTGCATCCATCAATATCTCAAAACTATTATTTGTTTGACATATAGATACTTGTTCTGGGTCTAGATGTATGTCCTTGTGCAATTTATTAACCTGTCTCCACGATACAGGAAAAAATCCTAGTGTGTGGTAAAGTTATATAAAAAGAAAAAAAACTAAAGTGGCATCGTGGTTAGATAAATTCCAACAATATTGTAGTATTGTATTATATACAGTACTTAATGTAGCATTGTCTGTCATGTATATATAATACCATCCCATTAGTAGTACCCACTAGTAGAATAACGTTGAAGACACGATCATTGTGTAATAAATCCCTGTTTAAATAAATATATTTGTTAAAGCTATTTCATCTATTAGGTTTGTCAAGGCGGTTTTCGTAAGACCTGACACAATATACGATCGGGGTCACTATTATTTATTTCATACTGGCGACCGTTTTCTTGGTTTTTTGAATTGGGAATACATGTGTTCTGTTTAACCAAACTTCACTTTGAGCCTTTTATACACTACCCTGAAAACTAGCAAGGCGGTTAGGTTGTGAACTTATAAAACAAGACTAGAGTGAAAACTCGTGCCGTGAGGGTTTCGAATTAACCAAATTATGTTATGTAAATAGTACATGCATCCTGGGAATCAAGTCTCGACGATTTTTGCTTGTTTTCGATACTGTTACACGAATGACGTAAATTAACAAAAATAATATTCATTTATATACTATATGTACGCATAACGGTGTAAGCAGTTAGATATGTAAGCACTTACTTTCACCAAAATCATTAACTGCAATTCAAAAATTATAGGCAAGGTAAACACCGATCATTGCTTTAAGGAATAATTCGATTCCGGAACAAACTTATCTATGCAGTGGACATACGCGTGAAACCTTCTCGTTTTAGAACTCGGTTAAAAAGGGGGGCCAAATTCGGTATAAACAATGTTCTGGGTCATCGGGATTATGAATCTGAACAACAGATAAAGATTTTGAGAAGCCTATAAAAAACTATAAAAAGGTAAGACATGTAGCTAACCATATGTCTAGCCAAACCTAGCTATATAATTACCTTTTTATATTTATGGAACATTTTAATGTAACAGTACATAATCAGGAATTAATCAATGATTCTTAAATCATACTAAAATCCCAAAAGAATCTAACAATTCATTGTTATTCTCCAGCTTGAGTCTAATTTGAATAGAAAGAAACTTGAACAAAGGAGATCGAACATGCGCAGAGACATCGAGCCTCATTAGAACCGAACGTACTGCAGTGGAATTTGGCTAGGTTTATTAACGCAACTTGTACGCTTCCCGCGTTGCTGATTGTCCTTCACAAAAACAAAACCCCCAGCACGAATTCGTCTTAAATCGCTCGCCGATGTGATCTTAGACATAAAGGTGAAACGTTTATGAATCATTTACTGATTTATAATGTGATACACGTTGCTTGCTCAGTTTCTCTACATCTGCATCTTTGCTACATTTACGGCTGAACATATTAGGTATATTGATGAGCATTTATCTAAAATACTAAAAGCAATATATAAAATGCGGCGTGTGGTGGTAGCGTTATAGAGCCCATCGCCCAATTTCGTTCCGTATAGGGCGGCTATGAGAAATGTCAGAAAAATCTTATGGCTTCCGATAGATGGCGGTATAACTAATCTCGTTTATGCCAGACGTAAAATATGTAGACCGGTGATGGGCAGTATCGAGGTGTTTGGTTTTGCGATCGTCAATCCAAGGCGGATTGACGATCCAAAAACAATAGTATATATATGTATGTATTTTATGTGCTTTACAATTGATAAAACAACACAACCTAGTGATGACTTTTTATTAAGGATACATAACTGTGGAAATCGAAGAAAATCATCATGTACATGCCAATCAATTGAGAAAGTTGTGGTAACTAGATATCTGGGAGTGGTTCTTGATCTTGAGAGAGAGAGAGAGAGAGAGAGAGAGACACTAACCAAATAAAATTATATTAGTAATCTTATGTAGACACTTTGTATTTGAAAGTAATACTTACCTTGTAGTCATATAATATGGAAGAGCGATAACTTCCTAATACAGATATTGTTATGTGTTGTATGTAATGAAATGTGTTGGTAAACCTGGTATGTTACAGAAATAAAGCATTTTGATTTGATTTGATTTTTGATATATATACCATTGTTTTTTGGAAGTTCTGTTTTACAAAAGATGACCTTAAATATACAAGGTGTGAAATATGAAGTCAATTTCGTTAACGTTAAACGGTTCCGAATATCGCTTGTGCAGTTTTATTTGACGTTTTATTTAAAAATACAATAGAAGAAAGAAAAATATAAATATTTTTTTCTTCGTGAATTGATTGTTAATTGGCCTTCTCTACGATGGAGGCAAATCTTTTTTGATCTAATATAAAGAGTGAAACATTTTTAAGGAACATGTAGAAATAATAAGTAATTCAAAATTTGAGGTATTATCAATGACTATTTTTATTTTTATTTTAAACTAGTTGTACTCGGCCACGCGTTGCTATGGCATTAAACTATATAAAAACACGCGGATTCGAATGCAATGTTGTGTCAAAGTTTAAAGCAATCAGTAAATAAACGGATTTAAGATTTCGAACAAACGAACATTAATATTTTTATGTTATAGATTGAATCAATTTATTATGCCATTCATTATCATCAGATCCTCCATAGTGTATTTTGAAGGAATTTGTTGTAATTGTTATGCAGGACACGCAAGCTACCAATGTTTGTATACAGGCGTAATGCATCTCGTCCCTGTTCAGCGCAGCGGTTTGTTTTAATGAGATAATCCAAAATTATATTCCTAGTCGTACATAAAGCTGATTCATATTGATATATAAATTTCGTAATTTTACCTTGCCATATCACTTTAAGCTCAGCTCGTCTAATGAACTGTAAGTACTAGAAATCTAAAATCGCATAAATAATATTTACTTCACGGATGTTGTCTGTCAACCCTCACACGAGCCAAAGTTCTAATAACCTGTATTTGAGTTATGTCACAGCTAGATGTTGATTTTTAAGCGCTTGCTATTTAAACCCGCCATATATGTAGGTGTGTAAACTTTGGGATTCCATGATATGAGGGCGTGTCTGTTTGATTATAACCGCCTTTACGAGTGTTTCTATGCACAGATATGACTTTATTTGAACACGGTCGATACGGAAATACGTGATGAAAATTAATATCTAAATACTTTTAAGCATGGACGTCATTACATAACATAAGGCGGCGAAAAACCTGGTCAACGAACTGTGCCCTTTGCTTTTTGCATGATTTAAATAAATATATGTTACAATAGATGAGGTTGTCAAGGATGAGCCGACAACGTCAGCAACGTATTGGCGATTCCTATCGTACCTGCAACCATTGTTCAGAATATGTCGCGAACTTATTGTTCATCGGACTGCTATGCCGTGGAATACCGAGTTTTAATTGAACAGTACGCGTCTGGAATATTATATGTTTAAGATACATATTTGTTTTGTTTGCGTCTGTTACAATACGGGATAAGGTTAAATTTTATCAATACTTAGTGAAACCAATCCATCGTTTTGTTGACCGACTTTACCTTTTGCAATTGTCGGATGTCCGCGCTCGCATTCCGGAATATTCATTTACATGATCAAGGTGCTTCTTTTAGCTTTTTTATCCCTTGGCTACAAAGTAATCGATAATACGTATAAAATAAATTAATACAGTAATCGTTATTTAAAATGTTAAAGTAGACTCTCATTTGTTAGGTGGGGTGTGAAGAGGGAAGGACTTACACAATAGTAGGAGCTTTACAAAATATATTCCACAAGCGCATAAACTCTTAGATGACATTAGGTAAATTGTTAAACGCTATA
This sequence comes from Parnassius orleans, assembly GCA_029286625.1. Lineage (NCBI taxonomy): Eukaryota > Metazoa > Arthropoda > Insecta > Lepidoptera > Papilionidae > Parnassius > Parnassius orleans. Next base: position 19,559 of record JAGSMP010000232.1, on the reverse strand, counting down.
AAATGGTTGTAATTGATAATAATTCGTAAAGCGCGTCGGCGGATAGTCTCGTACCTGCTGTGAAGGACGGTCGTCGATGCTTTGGCTTTCACCTCATGCTGGCCGTAGAGGTAAAAGAGGGGATAGGACTACCTTCAACCGCTTTAGCGTCGATGTTGATAAGTATAGATTTACATCATACTTTTATATCTTCATACATATTACAATTATTTAATTATTACCTGTACAATCGTATGACCAGAAAAAAATTCATTCTATAACATACTTATTATAGTCATCGCGATCATTTGCATCTAGGTTGTTTCAAATTTTCATATCTCACTCGTCGGTAATTCACCAGTAATTTTACGTTATTGTTTCATATCGGTTCATATGATTTGGAGAATTCGGCATTATGGAATTAACACTTACGTAACGCCAACTGTCATTAAGGTTTGTAAGGCTTATAAAAAAAGGCGGCAGCCCCGTCCATTTTTATTTTCCTTATATATTATAAATGTCACATACGAGTATGGGTGACCGTGCCACGGCTACTATCCGTTTGGGAGCCTCCCACCCAAACGAATAGTAGCCGTGTAACGATCTACAACCTAATCAAAAAGGTACTCTATATTTATGTACGAATTCTTCGACTGAAGGGTCCAAACAGTTAGTTTTGTGTTAAAATATAATCATCTTTCTCAAACTCCTATTAAATATATTAAACCATATAATAACCTGAGGAGTATTAGCAACTGTCTAAATCGGCTTTCAATATATTTTCTTAGTATATTTCAAAGAATATTTATTTAAATTTTCAGCCCTGTAAAAGTATGTTTCAATAGTTCACTGCTGAATAAGGCCTCCTCCATTGAGTGTCTCATAGGGATATTTGCCTTTGTTGCCAAGTTGGTTGGCAGTCGGATTGGCAACCACAGCTTTTTATTATTATTAATCAGGAAGATGCTGTGCCTTTTTACTGTATCATTTTCCCTCTGTCGCCTTTTAAGATGCCCACAGAAATCGCCACTATATGGCCGAATCAGCTTGGCATTATTTTTCTATGTTATATGTTAATTAAAACAACTTTTATGCCAGGCTTGTAAAAGTATGTTATTTTTATTATTAATTAACATTATTAAAAAGGCGACAATCGTCTTTGGGCCCACTAAAAATTTTAACGTAGCTTAATTTTATTACACATAAAAAATATACCAATTTACTATAGTAAACGGCCTAAAGATCTTATGAAAATCTAACCGGAATCATGAAATCTGAAAAAAGAAAGAATTGTTTTGATATTCGTGTTCTAGGTAATGTAATATGAAAAAAATGCGTGTAACGAACAACGAAAAAAAAATTAAACTTTTAATCTATACTTAGCTCCTTTAGTCTCGCTAAAACTCGAAAACGGCTAAATCGATTTTGATGAAATTTTTTGTGTGTGTTTGAGTGGGTTCCTGGATGATCTAAACGATTCACAATTGGAAACGGTAGATGGCGCTGTTGTTGAGATCCAGGAATCACCTGTGCGAAGCCGGAGCGGAGTATAATATATAATATTTAAGCTAAATACCACTGACTGACTGATTCATCACGAGATCTCTAAAACTATACACCCGATTGACTTGAAATTTAGTATAGTTACTCAATGTAGGCGCTCACTTAGAAAGGATTTTACGATAGTCCCATCAAAAAATTAATAGGTTTAAGCGAGCGGGTATTAGCTAGTCAGAGTATATCAGTAAAAATGTTATATTACGAGACTGATTAATTATATGTTAATTACTTCGGATATTAGAGGTACACTTTTCATCAATACTAAACATGTAAACGCGTTGATGTCTCTTATATGAAGTTAGGAATATTCAAAATAATTAAAATTTAAAATAAGTGAAACGTATTTTCAGCAGATCTGGAACTGTACTAAAATAATTGCTAAATTATTATTTATTTATTATTTTGATGAGCAGTAAGTCGACTCAATAAACATCAAATGATTGTCAAATTAACATTTATTGAAGACTAGCGATTCGGCCAGGCTTCGCACGGGTGATTTCTGGATCTCGACAATAGTGCCACCTACCGGGTCCAATTGTGAATCTAGCCTATCCAGGGACCCACTTAAACACACACAAAAAATTTCATCTGAATCGTTCGAGCCGGTTTCGAGTTTTAGCGAGACTAACGGACAGCAATTGATTTTTATATATAGACATTCATGAAATATTTATTATATCTATTTAAACCAATGAGACATACATAAGAATATAAAGAAGTTACTGTAAATGTTAATTTAATAAAAACATAAAAAAACTTCATATCATGCCTTTCAGTATTGTGTTAGATATGACGTATTTGTATATAAAAAGATCATATAATTACACACCTTCGTGTACAGAATGTTATTCTGTTCTGTTAAAAAAACGTTACCCCCACACTAGGGTTTTTTCCTGTATCGTGGAGGCAGTTTACAAACACAAATTGCACAAGGACAAACATCCAGACCCGGAACAATTATTTGTAGGCCATACAAATACTTGTTCCGTGCGGGATTCGAACCCGCGGACCCCAGCGCAGCAACTCATTGCTAAGCCACTGCGCCACGGAGCCGTCTAATATATTGAGTTATATTGAGTCTATTATAGTTTATAGATTCCTTTTATTATCTCCTGAATTTTTTTACGGAAGGGGAGTGAATGCTTTCCAAGATTTACTTTAGCGAGTGCAATGTCTACTTAAACAAAAAAGAAAAGATCTGAAAAAAAAATCAATTAGATCAAGTAAATTTTAAGAGTAACTATTACTTTCTTTTGGCATTCTGCCGCAAAACTTACCGTATCGTCGAAACCAAAATTTGTACAACACTTTCCTCGGTTGACCCACCTGAGCCGTGTATAAAATAGAGTGTAAAGTTAAACTGGTTGCCATAACAGTACTTTGTGGGGCGTGTTGCCGCGCGGTAGACTGACTTGAACGATTGATTACCGAAACTAGTGCGTGCGGAACATAAGAACTATAATTATGTGATTAAATAAATAAATATATATATTTACTATTAAATTCATTCTATCTTACTGAGCGCCTTATTGGTTCGGAAAATTCGTCTGTTTTCATATATATACCCTGTCTCCCAGGCATCTACAATTTATACCACAAAACATGAAAACAAGATTGTACAACCAGTGCGTGTTGCCGGTGATGACATGCGTCTGAGACGTGGTCCTTCACTGCTGGCCGTATAAGAAAGCTCAAGGTCGCTCAGCGAGCTATGGAGAGGGCTATTCTCGGGGTTTCTTTGCGTGATAAACTTAGAAATGACAATCCGCAATAGAACCAGAGTAACCGACATAGCCCAACAAATTAGTAAGCTAAAGTGGCAATAGGCCGGCTATATAGCTCGAAGAACCGACAACTGACGGGAAGAAAGGTTCTCGAGTGGCAGCCTCGTACCGGTAGGCGAAGTGTAGGGCGGCCCCCCACTAGATGGAGTGACGACCTGGTAAGACATACAGGAAGTTGATGGATAAAGGTGGCTCAGGGCAGTGCTTTGTGGCATTCCTTGGAGTATGCTTATGTTCAGCAGTAGACTTGTGAAGGGCTGTAATGAATCGTATTGTCTGACTGATTTTCTCAAGGCCTGAAATTTCATTTACCTAGTTTTTTTTTGTTTCAGACTATAGTTTTGCGTGAAATAACCCCATAGCCATAGAACCATTTCCATGGGACTAAGTTTTTACAATAACGCATCGTTAAATTCTCGTAGATGTGTTTATTTTGCATTACTAATTTGATGTGTCTCTCACAGAATATTGAATATGAAATAATAAAACTGAATTATATTTACTGTGCAAACGAAAAATTCATTCATTACTCATAAGTACTCGGCTTGCACTTACAATTTCATTTATATTCAATTTCATTAAGTACTAGCTTAAACCTTAGCTCTTCACATTTTCAATTATGCGAACAGAGATAATCTATAATTTGTGATATTTCCTTAAATGTCATCTGGGAAATAAAATCTAGCTGATTTCTGTCGCAATCTGTTTCACCATGTCGTCGTTGTGGCATTTTTATTATGCGTCTGCATGTCAAGGTCACTTTTCCGTCTATCTTCATTTCTGGTTCATTGAGAAATGGTATGTCTTTATCAATGTAGAACACTACAAGATACGTTAAGTACATACAAGTTTACTACAAATAGTAGCAGGTTGTTCAAAAGCTGGTGTAGTTCGTATTCATATTCAAAAAGCTGTTGAACTAAACGACGTAATCCGTTCGTAACGTGTAAGGTTTAGATTTTTTATTAGAATCTAGTTATGTGCTGCATCGGTATGTGTGTTGCAGCAATAAATTAGTTTTGGTCCTTTTGAAGTTATGTTGCGTAACAAAAATTCTTTTAGATCTCGCATTTTCACTGTCGTGGTGCACTTGATATATACTTGAATATTTAATGGCTTGTAGTTATTTCGGCAAAACCAGATCTTTACCGGCACACGTCTCTATATCGAGTCAGGTGTGTTGAAACGATGGCCCACTCGTTGGCCACTAATCGCCAACATACTTGCTTGTTTCGCAATCCCGCCGGCACGGCCACTCACTCAATACGAAATAATCGATCAACTTTAATTCGAATATATCATGATCGTCGTAATATCAATTCATATTTATTGTTAAATATTCTAATAAATCCTAAATATTATCTTGATGAGTAAGAGTGAAATACGATAAGAGGTTAGTTGGATGTAAAGTTTTTGTATTACTTTGCATCTACAAAGGCATTAAAATGACCTTTTGGTGTGCAAGCGTTTATAAATTTTAACGATAGATTTGTTGTGTTTTTTCATACTAAGAATAACATAATTATTGCAAGATATATCCCATATACGTAAATGCATTTTAGATACTGTTTTGATTCGCTGTGGTGTTAAAGCAGAGTTGATACGACAGTGGCTGTTGAGGAGGGGGATGAGGGGGAAGTCAAGGTCGGCCGCGTGACACACATCCCACCACATTCACCTTCCGTCCGTCGCCGCCATCTGCCTACATCCACTGTCAAGGCTATCTTTCGAAATGAGACTTAGCTTCAACACTCACACAAACACAATTCCACTTTGTACAATATCCTCTTCGGAATGTTGAAACTATCTAACAATGTTCTTACATTCATGATATTTGCAGAAAAAATTGTCATCCAGCACAACCTTGCGGTATCATTTAATTTTAGATAAAAGACTTTGTCTTTTTAAATTTTTGTTTCTTCGATTGATCTTGTTATGGATAACAATTACAAACTTAGGATTTATAAAGCCTGCGTCAAATGTATATCGATTGAACAAATAAATACGTGGGAGAGTGATGGCCTCCTGCAGGTCTTATAGCGAACTTGAATTACAATGTATGGGTGTAAATTAATTACAGAATAGAAACCACAGTGCATTCGGAATCAAGTTGGCGTGAAATCGTAGAGATTTTTCTGGTAAATTATTCATGTGCCTTGTGTTAGGCACTTTCGACGCGTTTTTGTGAAAGCCTTTCACTCTTATCATGTGCCACGGTATAGCCGGGCAACACAGACGCGAGAATAACAGTGTGATGATACGCAAAATTTTTGAATGAATTAGCTTAACAACTTTTGTTGTTTATTATGTTGTGATGCTTTTCGATGAATGTATTCATTTTATAAATCTGGTTCTGTACAGAATAGTGTGTAAGTAAAGTAAAGATACAACCTTTATACGTTTCACTGCTTGGCAAAAGCTGCTTCTCATTTCTGAGAGGGTTTAGGGCAAGAAAGGAAGGGTTTTTGGGGTTGCTCGCGAATCATGTAATATACAGTGAGCGCTAAGCTACCATAGATGGAACAATGTGTTTTGTAGTAAATTTATCAGTTTAGATGTAAAGTATATTATAATTATTTATTTAGACTGTTCGCTTTTATTACTGTTTAGGGAAAATAATCATTCATTACATCGCTTTTACATAGACTCATTGTCTCATCGGTACATAAATAGTGTTTAGTTTTATTGTTTGAATAACTAAACTATACGAAATATAGTAATATAATATCCGTCACTTAATCTGTTTCGATTATTAAGTCATGAATTGTGGTTATACCTCTATTTTTTTCGTATTAATTTTTTATTCACCTGTACTGTAATTTGTGATTGTAATCTGAAGTGTCGGAATAAATGTCTTTAAATACATCAGCATTATGCTGCTATTGTACACTGATATTATATGAGAGCGTAGTCTTTCCCTGTTTGAGCCAATCCATTTGTACTGTAGCCATATACAGCTGCAGCGTTGCCTCTACTAGCTACTCAGCGTCTACCACGCATACCAACAATAGTACCCGTGCGTGCCATACAATTCACCATCCATGAGTGTATATATAAATATATATATATTTATATACACTCATGGATGTATATATATATATATATATATATATATATATATATATATATATTATTTAACTTATTTCATTCGATAGAAATTGGAATTCGTATACCTTCAAATAAGTTTTATTCTTCATTCCTATGTAATTATTTTTACTATCACGTTATTTTCATGTTCGTAAAGCACACGCGCGTAACGGTAGCGTTTTTAGTGCGTACAGTGGAGTGCGGCAGAAACTGTATAAATGCGTGCGATTTGCCCAGCGAACCGCAGAAGATGCGCAATATTACCTTGATCCCATCCCCGATCACGTCTGAGATATTTTACTTAAAAGATGTTTAGAAAAGTCTATTTTAAGGCAAATAATAACAGCTATTAAAGGATTTTATGGACTTCTTTTGTCTTAATATCACCATATCTCCATATATAAAAATCAATTGCTGTCCGTTAGTCTCGCTCACTCAAAAACGGCTCGTGTGTGTTCGGTTTGTGTGTGTTGAATGGTCCATAGATGGTTTAGATTCTCATTGGGATCCGGTAGGTGCCGCTGATGACGAGATCCAGAAATCACCCCTGCGAAGCCGGGGCGGATCGCTAGTTAAAAATGATTATAATTATTTTTAACTAGCGATTTTTTACGTGGTAGAGCCATGCTTCAGCTATATTACTAATATAGTTGTAACACGAATGGGTCGGCTCGACCGGAGAAGGACCACGCTCTCACAGAATACCAGCGTAAAATAGCAGCTTAACGCTGCTGTGTTTCGTATGGTGAGTGTAGAGAACCGGAGACCCTTTTTACTGGAAAAGAGGCATTCCATCTTAGTCCTCACGGGTAATAACGCATCTGCATTTTGATTCGTAATCGAAGATAGATGTAGATGTCTATGGGCCACGGCAACCACTTACCATCAGGTGGACTGTGTGCTCGTTTGTCACCCTTATTTACGTTGTGGCTGTGGGCATTCAGTTCTTTGTTTTAAAATCTAAATAGTGTCTAAACAAAAAATTAAGGAAAGATAATATTATTAACTTTGGCCTCTCAATACATTTACGAAAATGTCATGCAAGTACTTAAAAAAAGTGATATACATTCTGTAAATACCAGGAACACAAGAGGAGACCAGTTACTCGAATCTACAACGTCAATAATTCATTCATAGTTGAAAGTATACTTTTACAAAAAAAAAAACTAGAAAACCTACAATATGTGTATTCTAAGCGCCAATTTAAAAAAAATAAACAAAATATATAAAGAAAAGGTTTTTATAGTATTAAGGAATTTATGGGTGACAGACAATAAACCCTGGGATTGAGTTGATCTATTTTATTTTATTTGTATAATTATTAATTTGATTTGCATACTTACTTAACATCATCATCATCACTGCTGGACATAGATCTCTCACAAGGCGCGCCGCCACTTAGTCCGAGCTTCGGCTTCACGAATCCAGTTGCTGCCAGCCGCCTTGCGCAGATCGTCGCTCCATCTAGCCAGCCAACCAACTTAATTGTACAACTAAGTATATATAATTGTTGGTTTTGAAGTTATGCTGCTTTTCTTGTTTCTTCTTCCCAGGACATACTGGAATTTTATTTTTCAATACTTTAATGCATTTTAGATCTATAATCATCATACGGAAGTTCTTAGAACTAATTTAAGTTTTAAACACTATCGGGTGTTACAATTTAAGAGAGGACTGTTTAGAAACTGGTCTGTTCACTGTTTATAAATATAATATTATACCTCTATAATATAGATATATTAATATTTATTAATATTACGTTCCATTATGTTTGTGCCCTTCAATATCATATTATATTTAAGTGCATAAACTTCGATAGTAAAATATATGTGAGGAAGTATTGAAAATGTGTATAATTTAAAAAAAGTTTAGGGTGCCATTTTGATAAAATGTGTTGTTATTTGCATTACGAAATACATTATGTATTTGCATTACGAGTAATATAGGTTACATCGATAGTCTGCCACTCAAGTAACTTTTTTCCACATCGATGGTTGGTTCTTTGAGCTACTGATCCGTTTGGCTTGATCGGCCATACCGTTTCTCAGCGGATATTCCCGTTACAAATTTATCTTGCAGAAAATCTCCCGAGTATATAGTGGAAAGTGAAAAGTAGACGAGAGGATATGTCATAATTTTCCAAAACGTTGAAGTTAAGTTGAATTAATCGATTAAGCTCGTGATCGTAGTTGTTATTACCTAATCAGATTTATTGTCCTTGGTCCATGGACATGAAACATGATCTTCGTCTTGGCCATGTGCATTTTGAGATATAGCCGTTGGGAGAAACTATTGAGTGGGTGATTTTGACATACCTAATGATTTCATCGATTAATTGAAACTAAGTATTCGCCAATTTATTGACACCAAATTCTTTTTAGTCAAGTTGTTCGATGACATCGTTCAAAGCATAAGTGAAGAGGCTGTAGCACCGTCCAAATTTTGACTGAATCGGAGGCTATTTATACACACACGTGTATATATACATACACACACTAGCGACCCGCCCCCCGGATTCGCCTGAGTAGGATCCATTAAACCGTTTCACTGTCCCGTGAGTCATATATGAACATTTCGATTGTTCAACTAGTGTCATTTTTGAGGACAGGGAGACTGTTAAAGTTACGGTTGTTATTGGCATCATTTAGATTTAAGATAATCTCATTTATTTTTTAATTTTTCCTTTTTTCAAAAAAATCTCGTTAGTTTTTCGCATAAAATATAATCTAGACCACTCCTGACATTGCTCTCCATCTGTTCGTGAATTCGTTCATTTCATTACAATCGGTTCAGCTGTTCTCAAGATTATACGAGTATATAAATAAGCCATGATTAAATCTAATACACTAACGCAATTGGCTGCACTAGTTGTAGCCGGCAAAACAACCATAATATAACTACAGCATGGCTCTACCAACGATTAAGAAAAAATGCGCTGCAACGCATGTTGGGCAACAAAACTAAACAACAGTTCGATTAATCAAATCGATTAATAAAAAATCACACAAATTTTCTTTCATTACTCGAACACACTGAACAGAGTGAGCCGTGGTAGCTCAGATGGTTAGCGCTCGCTGTAAGTTTCACAGTACGCGAGCAACCCGGGTTCGATCCCCGCCGGCACCAATGAAATTGTTAATTACAATTTTAAGTGCTGATTTACCACGTGCTCGGCGGTGAAGGAAAACATCGTGAGGAATCCTGCATGTCTGAGAAATCAAAAAAAAAAAATATTTCGAAGACATGTGAAGTTCGCCAACACGCATTGGGGCAGCGCGGCGGACATTTCCTTGCCCTAAAACCCTCTCAGAAATGAGAGGAGGCCTGTGCACAGCAGTGGGATGTATATAGGCTGTAACTTTACTGAACATATAACAAATACATAACACATAATGAAATGTCAAAATAATTTAGTGATTTATTTACTTCGTCTACATATCTGGAAATATCACGCATATGTTCATGGACTATGTATATAATTAAGCTTTAAATATTTCAATATGTGTTTGCTCTTGTGTTAGTTAGCTTAGACTATGTATGGAAACGTAAACGCGTATATGTTATGCTAATGTTTAATTAGCGACGATAATTTGCTGTGACGTCACTCTGAACCGGATACGCTGCCTACTCATAAGATGTAGGTACTGAATGAAAATTACCGTTACAAGAATATGCTTTCACTTTTTTACTATTATTTCGATATACTTTTATTTTCTTTGTAAAAACCTGCATATGTTAGGTAAGTAAGGGATTTTTTACCCTACGCGTTCTATTATGAAAGAAAATGATCCTTTGGAATGATTTTAATGAAAATCATTTAATTGATTTGTTCTTGGAAACCTATTATTAGAAATATTCGAAGCAAATATATAACAAAATATTAAGCAGATTTTGTCTGTTGAATTGAATAGAATTGAAATGCACAGAGCATTTGTGTAAACTAATCTCCACAATGGCTAAATCAATTTGGATGTGATTTTCAGTGATATATTGAAATAAACTTGGGTAACATGTAGTGTTTGTGTCATTAATACCGGTTAAAAATAAAATAAAAATAAAGACATTTTAATTTTAAAGTGCGTCTCGCGCGCGCTTCATGTGCCGCGTGCAGAAGTCGGTAGAAAGAGCGCTACTCGGCTGTTTTATCAAAATAGTGTACTATTATTAAAATTTTGTATAGTATAATATATTAATACAAAACCTTTCTTCTACCAGCGCCATTTTAAAAAATATCAGCCTATGTTTTATGTCGAATCTACATCTCCTTCATCGGTAGTTGTCCAGTGGTTCTTTAGACAGAACCATTAATTGATTATTTATTTGTTTAAGATGATTTAATTATATGTACTTTAAGATAAATAAAAAATCATTATACGTAATAGAATTCATCAACCCATTAAGTCGTTTAAGTGTCGTAAGAGGTCACTATGGGATAAGCCAAATCTACTGTGATCCTCTCTGTGTTAGATCATTGTCCAGTTGTGCACTTTTTTTTTTTTTTTTATAGAATAAGGGTGACAAACGAGCACACAGTCCACCTGATGGTAAGTGGTTGCAGTGGCCCATAGACATCTACATCTATCTTCGTTTGCGAATTTAAATGCAAATGCGTTGTCAGCCGTGAGGACTAAGATAGAATGCCTCTTTTCCAGTAAAAAGGGTCTCCGGTTCTCTACACTCACCATACGAAACACAGTAGCATTAAACTGCTATTTTACGCTCGTATTCTGTGAGAGCGTGGTCCTTCCCCGGTCGAGCCGACCCATTCGTGCTACAACTATACTATTAATATAGCTGCAGCATGGCTCTACCACGTAAAAAACGAGTTGATGTAGATGATTATACCACCACCACCACCACCACCTCACCACCACCATCACCATCACCACCACCACCACCACCACCACCACCACAGTTATCATCATCATCATCATCGTCATCACCATTACAGTCTTTCACTACAGGTGGCCCAGGATCGTACTTTGTGGCAACTTACAATGGAGGCCTACTTTCAGCAGTGAACTAGCAATAGATTGCCCCATAGCGGGGATATATTTGCCATAGTTGCCATGCTTGAAAACTGCGTTTGTGAACCTGACTGAGGTTGGCAACCGCAGTATTATTGCTTGAGTGATTAGGAAGATGCTGCTGCCCATCTGCTGAAATTGGTTCAGTTTTCACTTGTCGCCTGTCGCCTCGTACTACAACTACGGAATGTTAGTGGATTAGTGGTGGATTCTCTTACGTTGCCACCATACGGCTAGAAATAACCACAACAATTACGTAAATAACTACAGTTGTTTTATTAATAAATTAAGAATGTTGGAAATTTCTGTATTTTTCACGTTGTGATGGTGCAAGGTAAGAACACTCAAGTTATAAAAGTTAAGAGTTTGCACAATGGACTTTTCGATTTTGGAGAAAAGGAAAATTACATTCAGATTTCGTAAAATTGTCTTTAGCCGGAAATTAAACCTAATGGCAAAAAAATCACAGCCTTTATGATTGCATCATTCTATAGTGTAGCTAAAAAATTTTACAAAAGAAAATAATGAATTATAGTATTTTTATCAATTGTATACTATGTAAGTCATACAATTTTTACTTCTCATTTAATAAAATTTAATTCATTTATTTACATAACAAATATACAATATTTATTACCGTAATAAAATAACTAAAACTAAAATCTTAAAATATCATACAGTCCTACTCCGTGATATAATGAAACTAAGAACGTTGCCTGCGTTTCCTCGATGAATAGAAACTTAGCCTTTTAGTGAAAAAGTTTAATTACATGACTAAGATGGGTCTTTATTTTTTATAATAGTTTACCAGCAAACTGAGTTCGTTTCCCGACGGCACCATTAAACTTTTTACGTGGTAGAGTCATGCTGCAGCTATATTACTAGTATAGTTTTAGCACGAATGGGTCGGCTCGACCGGGGAATGACCACGCTCTCACAGAATACCAGCGTCTGCATTTTGATTCGTAATCGAGGATAGATGTAGATGTCAATGGGCCGCAGCAACCACTTACCATCAGGTGGACTGGGTGCTCGTTTGCCACCCTTATCCTATAAAAAAACTTGTTAATCATTATTTTAAGTGCGCATACTTCATGAGGAAACCGGCAAAACTGAAAAATTAAAAAATCGTGGAGGATATGTACCTAAAGTCTATCTTATTCTAATACGTATTGCATCGGAGCGGTGCGCGCTTCTTAAACCGAGAGGTGTCTTGTGTCTAGTAATGGGATAGAAGGCTGTCTAAATTGCCGTTTTTTGATATTTCATTACAGAAAATATTGATTTTAGTATTATATATATTTGAAAAATCTGGAACAAAAAGTTTATTTTATTTTCTTGCAAAATAATGTTAACGATTAATTTGTAACGACTTACTTATTAATAACTGGCCTATAATTTCAATCGGAAAAAAAAATAGTTGGGATTATTAAGTATAATTTTAAGCATTGGAAGCCAATTATAAATAAATGATTTGTTACTGCTATGTGATTATATTTGGATTTCAGATAAAATAATTATGCACGTTTTATAAAAAAAATGTGGTTGTTTCTTTGTATGCCAATATATCTTACGGTACATTTATGATGATGATGATGATGGATGATGACGGTTATTGGAGTCTAAAAACACATACATTTTCACCTCTGAGGACAAAGATGGAATACCTCACAATCTGTTTTTATGATTCCGTCTCTCTTAACCTTCAGACATTCTCCAAACCAAGACACAACTGTGCACTACTATTAGCGGCGCACATTTTAGGTACTCGTAAGAGGGTGGTATTTACTTAGACAGATATAAAAAAAATTAAGAAAAAAGAGGGATATGTCAAGTCGTTTGTTATTTAGGATATTAACGTATCTTTATTTTTGACACCATATTTAAGACTTCCTTGACATTAAATATAATCAAAATTTATTATGACGTGGAGTGCTATGCTCTGCAAAATACAATAACACCATGCTTCGAATATATTTAGAAATTGGATGTAATAGCGAGAGGTGTCGGTCAGGGAAACGTTGACGCCATTTGTTATCTATTCGATAGTAATATTATACTAATTTATCAAATACATTTAAAAATAATTCCCCAACTTCTTGTATCGTGACACTCAAAATAAAATCCTTTGTGGTGCGGTCAGAAAAGTGAAAAACAACCTTTTTTTTTAGTAGAAGTAAAGATGGTGGTAAGCGGCTCCCGAAGCCCATAGACACCTACATCTTTTCTCCATTAAGAATCGGAATGCAGATGCGTTAACCCTAAGGATTAAGATAGAATGCCTTGTTACCAGTAAAAAGGCGGCCTCCATATTATTATTTACTGCACACACATATTGAACTTTTTGTTTTCATGTGTATGTCACAATATTAAGTTTCCTTAAACAGCTTTTTATTTCCACTCTTGTTCAAGAATGTACCAGGTAAGACATAAATATCTAAGAAGATTTGAAAGAGACTATGCTAAGCTGGCAGGTTGTTGACCTCAGAACCTATATCCTGTTACTTGCAAAAAAAATTTATGCTACACCCTATTATCAGTCTACAAACCTTGGGTTTCGGATTCGGATAACTGTCTGCCATTAGTCGACCGCCTTGAGCCCCATTTTCTATCATCAGTGTGCACGGCGTGTTGCTGTATTTGATATATCAAAGGATACAGGTTATACCTTATTCTGAAGCCGCGCTATACTCTTTTATATTAAAATAATTATTTTTATCGATGCATCAGTTATCAGTAAATATAAATCAAGCAGATTAATCATCAAGATGATATAATTTTAAAATACTTTATGTAAATATCATAACGGCATTGAAGAGTAAATTTATTTTTATTTTCTTTCAATGGACACAAAATTATTTGTCAGAAATAATTGGACGCGATATTGTGACATATCCAACATCCGTTAATTTAATCATCAAATTTTATAATGATTTCGTTACTTGATTTGCTACAAAGGGCAAAAAGTCAGTGATGACCTGTTGACTTTAAAATTATAATAGATGTGTATTGAGCTTCATTCGACCACAGCCCCAAGGCCAAATAGCTTTGACTGGGTAACTGGGTTAAATATCCGATAGCAAATTTGATTTAATGCGCACAGTTCCCGCTCGTTCGCTTGTAACTTGTAAGTAGGAGCGCATAAGCCGGTCATGGGATGTAGGCTAACCAGTGTCCAGTGTTTGTTAATGAGCAGCGTGTCTCCGAGGGTTGCCAAGTTCGCAGAATTACACAGACACTCCTAATGTGGGGGAGAGGTGTATTATTTTACTGCCACCCATGATCATGGTATGTCAGCGGTTAATATAGGTGTGTTTGAAACATGTCCTGAGTTCGAATCTTAAGTTGAAGTCAGTAACATTACATTCAGCTTAGAACTAGTTATATAAGAACACTGCAATTTAATGATGAAAGCGAATAAACGTTGTTGAATCTAATAAATAAAATAAAATAAGCATAGCACGATTTGCTTTTCTCAAAACATTTTTATAAATGTATGATTGTTCGCATAATTTACAGATATCATGGGTAATGGCAAAAGTGTAAGCACATGAGTAAAGAAATCTACAGTTTCTTTACTCATGTGGCGTAAGTTCGTATCCGCTATTCGACTACTGTGGGGAACAAGCATCTTAAGCTTACTTTAATAATTGTAATAGGAGAATTAGTAGAAGTGGAGTATGTTAGTGGCGTTGCTAGTGTATTAAAAATAATAAAAGGTGTTTCATTAGACACGTAAAGATCAAAACTAGCGAGCTTAAAATACCACTATTTTGATCTTTTAGCGACTATGATAGTAGAATAAGATCTGAAAACGAAACTTACATGCGAGCCGTTGAACATCTTTGTTAAATCCGTAATCTAGCGAAACTAAATTCAATATTGCTTAGTGTGTAACGATTTCAGGAAACGACAATACCAGTTCGAAGGTGTCATCCACTTACTTCTGTGTCCCACTATGACATGGAGCTTGTAAGGTTCTATGGAACCGGTATTTTGTAGCCAGTTCCATAAAACTGGTCCCCTAAACATTAATTGGTAATAACTAATAACTAAAAACCCGTTTCGTGTATGTCAAATGAATTTTCAAAGTCTCTAAAATTTAAAAAAATGATGATAACCTGCTGTATTCGACGGATCATCTCTAAATTTATTTCTATTGTTTAGTTACGACCTCTAAGACAAAACAAACGTATTCTTCTATTTTCTCCCTGGATAATGATACTAGAGCAATTAATATTTTTTACAATACAATTTATATCTATCACTGCCATGTTCCTACGTTTTGTATTTTTTCCATAAATTGATTATTTTTAAACTAGGAAACAACTTGCCTACTTATATCGCCGTCATGAGACATCAAGCAAACAAATACATAGCCACACTCCTACTTATATCGTTTTTAAAATAAAATCGGTCCAGTTTCAGTTGGGAGGAGGAAACAGTACAGAATATGTGATGTTGATTTCGTCAATTTTTCATAGGCTATCAGTCCAATCTACAGTTGTCACTCTCGGTTGTTTAGCTGGGTGCGTCTAGTGCGACACTATGCTCGAACGAATAGCTCGAGCAATAGCTCGTTAAAAATCTCTCCCTCGAATTTTTTGCAGTTCGGATATTCTTTTAAAGATTAATTTAAGTTAACTGTCGCTTTGTTATTAAACAAGTCTGTTTATTAGACACGTTGCATGCACTGTTATACGAATGGTTTCAAGGTTTTGAACTTTTATTTTAAAGACGTTTAATTTTGTGAGACTATCCGCCTAAGTGCCGGACTGGTGGCGGCCCTTGCCAGCGCGTTCCGTCGATCGAGCTACAGAAGCACCGGCGAAACGCCCGCACTCTGCATTAGTATGCCGCCGCATCACAACTTTCTACACATTCTTGATGGCAGTCGGAGAAATGAGCGCCACCGATACACATAACAATTATTTATAGTACCTATTTATGTGTTGTATAGCAAGGCGCATTGAAAACCGCGGTTTTCAATTACGATGTTTTAAGTGGTCAGATGTTAAATAATTTATATTTCCTAGTACTGTCAACGATAAACTTAGTACATATAAGTTAAATATATGAGTATATTAATACGAAAATATTTTGTAGTAGGGCTTAAAATGACAAAATTGTTAATGAATTTTTATTCATCAGTTATAAAATATAAATGCGAAAAAATAAAGTTCGAATTTAGAGAGGCTTTTTTATTTTTAAAGATCATTATTAATTGGCTTGTAAAGAAAAATAGTTAAGCCCTAGCAGAAAAGCTACTTTTATAATATTATAATATTGTTCCTTTATATAATAAATGAAAATTAATACACCCATGAGTCGAGGATTTATAGAAAACTATTGGCTTATAAGTGTATAGTATGCTCCAGCAGATTGGCCCCCACAAGCACAACGTATGTGAATGCATGTGGCTACTATCGTCCTTCTCGACTATTTATAAGGGAAGTGATACGTCGCAAGCAAAAATTTGAATTGAGAACGAGATTTTTGTCACATATTGACCATGTCACTTAAATCGTTCTTATTATTACAATGTTCTTTTTAGATATTTATATAGCATTCTGAAATAATTAATACTTCAATTATATTACCAAAATATTTAGTCACTGCTAAAAATAATTTTAGTAGGATATTATTATCCACCAAAGAGCTGTTTACTTTAAAATAAGCCTACTTATCTATAGTCTACATTATCTACACATTTTTAACCAGGGTGCGATTACTTTAGGATATTTAATACGATTTATACGTCGTAAGGACAACGTGAACTTAGTAATTGCGCTATGTGTACGACAGCCCAACATTACCTAATATTTACGGTTTCGTTCTAGGCCGACCAAACCGCAGGCAGTCGTCATTGAAATGATTTTAATGACGGCCTTAGTAAATTGCTTGTTAAGTATATATAAAGTTAGTTGTTAAATAAAGTAGAATGTACTATGAGATATTATGTACTATAATACCAAGTGACTCACGAGCAATAATTTAAACTCTTGGTCTTGATTATTCTTAATTGAGCAATTTTCTGCCGTTTTTAGGTTATAGGATAGGCTTTAATTATTTGTCGTATATACCGGCAAGATTTAATTGAATTCTGTTGCATCACCATCATTGCCACGAAGTAACATTATGACAAATAATCAGAAAGTTTGGTATCCATGATAAATACATACACATCACATCTCATTCTCATTCTGTGGTGGAATAATCCATAATATTATATTTAAAAATAATAACAGTGCTAATATAATGATACTAATATTCCCGTTAACTAATTCAGGTAAGTTAAAATGCTTGTGTTAGAAATAGTTCATGACAGTAGTCGAATGGCGGATTCGAACCCACGTCTAGAGTTCGCGCTCATTAGGCTATTTTCGCTTAATATTATATTATATGTTAATTATTATATTATTTATTAATTTATTGCAACAACAAAGTGAATACGTATACTATAACATTCTTCAGAGTAATTAATTTAATAAAAAATCTTGACTATCGTGACCCCAATTAAAACAACGCAAACAACAATGCAATAACAACAACGTTATTAATATCAATATAATAACAAAAATAACTACAGGGACATGTACGGGTGATAAGAAATATTTTAGAACAAGATGATAATTGAATCAATACTTTATTAATTATTATTACTCCTAAATATCAGGTATATAGGAAAACACAAAAAGAATACACAATTTGAAAATAGTTACGGGAATAAATTACGGAAACAATTATATAACAATAAATATTAAAAAATATTGAATATTTGTAATTGAATAATAAGTTAATAATTGATTAATTGGCTATAAATATTAGGTCCTTACATATGAAATTAGCGTTTTGTCGTACTGACCACTTTGATCTGAAATATCTCCTCTTTGGTTAAGAATTCCAAATTCAAATTTATAAATTCATTTAGCTGGTACATTTGAAAAATGGAATGGAAAATCATGAAATATCGGTATATTTATGAGTACGAGTTCTACCGTGGCACCAGTGCTGCAGAAACATCTCGAAGGATTAATGATGTGTACGGCGCTGGTGTCGCAAAAGAAAGCACGGTACGTTTTTGGTTTCAACGTTTTCGTTCTGGAAATTTCGACCTTCAGAAACAACCCCGTGGACGGCCGGAGACCAAAGTGGAAAATGAATAATTAAAGGCTATTGTGGAAGCGGATCCATCACAAAGCACTTCAGAGATAGCTGCAGACTTCGGGGTAAGTGATAAAACTATATTAATCCACTTGAAGCAAATCGGGAAAGTAAAAAAACTTGAACGATGGGTACCTCATGAATTGAGTGAATCGAACTTGCAAACACGCGTCGACTGCTGTGCTACTTTGCTCAACCAACACAATAATGAAGGGATTTTAAATCGAATCATTACTTGTGATGAAAAGTGGATAATCGGAAGCGCTCGTCGCAATGGCTGAACCCTGGAGACCCAGCCAAATCCTGCCCTAAACGAAAATTGAGTCAGAAAAAGTTACTTGTGAGTGTTTGGTGGACTAGCGCCGGTGTCGTTCACTATAGCTTTAAAATCTGGCCAAACTATTACGGCAGATATCTATTGTCAGCAACTGCAAATCATGAAGGAAGAACTAGCTGCTAAACAACCGAGATTGGTCAATCGCTCTAGGCCACTGCTGCTTCACGACAACGCAAGACCCCACACTGCACAACAAACAACCACTAAGTTAGATGAGCTACAATTGGAATGTCTGCGACATCCACCGTACTCCCGGACCTTGTCCAACATATAACCATTTTTCCGGAATTTGGACAACTTCTTACAAGGAAAAAAATTCAACTCCGATGCGGCAGTCCAAACCGCCTTGAAAGAGTTTATTGATTCTCGCCCCCATGGTTTTTTTAGTAAAGGGATCAATCAAAATCAAGCATATTTTGATTAATTAAATATATTTTACAAAAAAAATTGACTTTATATTCCTCCCGTACAAAACGCCAATTTCATATGTAAGGACCTAATATTTATAGTTGTAAAATGAAATGAAAAACCAATAACTCATATAATATAGGGTACCTTGTGCATGCCAGCGTCGCCCTGGATATTTTACGAATGACAATTATAATATGGTGATTAAACTAC